>VWZG01010401.1:0-252674 GCA_013396735.1 Grallaria varia
GGATGTGTTTGACCTGTTGTGCGTCCAGGATCGCTGGAGCTCATTATTCTCATTCATGAAGCCCCCTGTGTAAATAACTGTGTAGAATCAGGACCACAGTCAGTCAGCTCAGATAAAATGATTTTTATTCCCAAAGTCCTCTCCCAGCCTGCTGCAGCTCTCATCTCATTCACCGCGTGGCCGTGAAAAAGAGAATTCACAATGATGGGAGTCTGAAAGTGTGGCACATTTATGAGCAGGGGGGAAGTTTGCCAGGTGAGAACTGAAAACTGGGTCGTTTCTGCCCAAGCACTGGGAATTATCCATGGAAATCCTGGCTTGAATCCCTCTGGCCCACCTACGAGACAAGAATCCATGTAATGAAACTTTACTCACCTTCCTCCTCATGGTTTTCTGTTGAAAACTCAACAGTTGCTCTTTGTGCAGAACACTGAAAACGAGAACCACTTCACAAAACCTCACAATTATCACCTAATATCCAGTTTGAAACCCGAGGTTAAACACACACAAAGGAAGTCCCAGTGGATATTTCACTGTTTTGTTCAGGTGATAGCCAGGAAAGTCTTAATCTAAAACTAACCTTGAGGAAGAGGAAAGAAGGCTGTGCTTGGGTGGAGTCAATCCTGTTAACTAGAACTATTCCCTGAAAAATATAAAATGGGGGCAGAATTAGAGGGGGAAATCATAACAAAGTAAGAATAAACATTACAGACACATAATATCAATTGCGCCTTCCTTCAAAGGACATAGCTTTTGCTACATGTGCATATGTGTGATCTATCAGCGTAGTAAATAGTTGCTAATTACTTCAGCCTGATTTCTGACATGCACAGAGCAGTGCAGCCAAACACCTCTCACACATCTATTCAGCCCCCAGCAGCTTCACCACATCGATGATTTAACCTAGGAGGGATCAGTGGAAATGATTTCACCAGGACCAAAACAATTCTTTTGCCTGACATGGGGTAGTGCTGGACACCCTTAGCTAAAAAAACCCCCCCAAAGCAACCAAACAATGAAAACTCTGTGACTGAGGCTGAGTCAAAGGGCTTTTCCAGCTGGCTCATGAGTCACGTGTAGTTCCTTCACTGTTGTTTTGGGGCTGGGTTTTGGATTTTTGGGGGATTTTTATCCCCCTCTCCTCTACAGCACACTCGGACTTCACTCACATGTGCCCACAATTTATATCTACTATTTTCAAATTTAACTTCAGGATCTCTACATGGCACTGTATAGGAACCATATGGATGCACCTTCAGAACTAATTGAATGTGAAAGTGCTTTTGTGCTGAAAAATACACCTATTAAGTGGTTTTAGCTCACTTGTGTTTCATTATATGTTGGTTATTGGGCATTGCCAAAATTCTATATATTTTGCTTCGGAAAATAAATTCCTTCTGGGCATATGTACTTTTTAGCTCTCTGTAAGTCAGAAATTTCAACTTGGCCATTATGCCTGGTATAATTTTAAACAAAACCAGTTTTACAACCATCCCACCCTCAGAAGAAAATAACGATATTAATGCATTCCACTTTTAAACTGACATCAGTTTTGGACCTGAACCATTTTGTTTCATTTAAAAATTTGCTTTTATGGGAACAGTGAATTATATTGGCACTTTGATTTACCTGAAAGATAACGTACCACCTTAGTGTGGGGAAAGTTCCATGAGAAAAGGTATTTAATGAGAGCGGAGAGTTGACAACTGCTCGCTCTCACATGTTGGTGATAAAATTAAATTTTAATTGCTCAGTTGGGTGTAAGTGCTGTGGCATGGGGGAACTGCCGTTGTTTAGTGGTGCTACCATGTAATGCTGTAGCAGTTGGCAAAACTGCACCTAAAACCCAGCCAGCTGGGACTGAGAGAAGTGTTCCTTTCCTCCTCCTCCTTCCACCTTGCTCTTAGTTCGCTGAAAACGGAGTATTTGCTGAGGAGCACTTAAATTTTGGAGGCCTAATGAGTCTGCTTATTTCTCATAATTCATCCAGTCAGAGAATAGGAATATATCAGCTCAGTGGTGTTTTCAATCAAACGTATCTTATTTTAGTATCCACTGTGTCACCAGCACTGTTCTTATCAGAAAGCTCCAGGCTAAGAGAAACTTAATAGGAATCAGTCAATTGACTAGAGAGTAAATGTGGGGAAATCACAGCCGCTTTAGACCAAGTGTTTCCAAGCTTTTGGGAGCTACAAAAATTTTCAATTAAACTCACTAAAAAAGGACAACTAGAGCTAGTTGCTCAGGGCTGTGTCCAGTTTAGAATATCTCAAAGGACAGAGACTCCCTGCCCTCTCTGGGCAGCCCATTTCGGTGTTCAACCACCCCCACAGTAAAAAAAGTCTTTCCGGTGTCTAAATGGAGTTTCCTGAGTCTCAATTTATGCCCATTGCCTCTTGTCTTGTCTCTGAAGGCCACTGAGAAGAATCTGGCTTCATTTTCTGTATCCCCCTGGCAATCAGGTTGAATCAGTGTTGATAAGGTGACCCTGAGACTGGTCTCCTCCAGGCTGAACAAGCTCTTCCACCCTCTGCTTGTACGTCAGGCGCTCCCAGATATTGGTCATCCTTGTGGCCCTGGTGTGTCCACGTCTTTCTTGCACTGGGGAGCCCAGCACTGACACCAGGGTGTGTCTCAGCAGGGACCGAGCAGAAGGGAAGGGTCTCCTCCATTCATCATCTGCTGCAGATGTTCTGCCAAGTGCAGCAGGAGTTTATCGCCCTTGTTTGTCACAAGGGTTGACTCGTGGCCAACCTGGTGTCCACCAGCCTGCTGTGGTGCCTGGGGTTATTCTTCTCCAGGGGCAGAACCCAGTGCTGCCACTTTCTGAACTTCACGAGGTTCTTGTCAGCCCGTTTCTCCAGCCTGTCAAGGTCCCTCTGGGTGGCAGCTCTATGTCCCCTGCAGCTGGCTGAGCACCACGCCAGTGTCCAGCTCCTTAATGAAGGCGTTGGACAGCATCAGCCTTGGGGGCAGCATTTCTTTCCATTGCTACGAAGGCGATGGAAAACAACAGAATTCTGTAGGGTTTTTTCCCTCCCTGCTGATTTCTGCAAGTCTGCCACGCACATTGCTGCAGGCCAATGTATACCTGGCAACAAACACAGACTCGAGTTCCTTTTGCTGTGGGATGTCCTTGATGGGCAGTTTCATGCAGGGAGGCAGAACGATGCTGCCAGCCTGCGGGTCCCCGTGTGCCCAGAGAGGTTCTGGTTCCAGTGACCCCAGCAGACAGCGTGGCAAAGAGATGCAGGAGGATTGAGGAGGGCAGCAGGGGAAGCTGATATGCTGCAGCCAGCCCACCAGCGAGGGGCCAGGGAGACGAAACACAAAGGGAACCTGGGCAGCAAGCATTTCTATCACTGATTAAGGAAGGGGATGGTCCCTACACCAGTGGATTGCTGTCACCGATGCCTCCAAGCACGTGTGGAATTAATTAGGTAAAGCCCCCAGCAGTTACCTTGGGCTGTGGTGTCACCTGGAGGACGCTTGGCATGAATTAGAGCCGGTTCATCGTAGAAGTTCGAGCTGCAAAATGGTCTGTCTAGTGATAATCTGCCAAGTAATTCACAGGAGGTGGCAAACAAAGTGGCATTTTTGTAATTTTAATTAGACTGGGGAGGGGGGGAGTGTGGGAGGAACTGTTTAGCTTGAATAGAGCAAGGGGCAGAACACTGACCTTGCTGAACATTTCATGGACTTCCTTCTGTGCAGGTGGGATATGGGGACACACTCTGCAAATCTGCTCAGCTGTCCCCTCGCTACTTAGGGAATTTAAAAAGGGAGGGATTGGGTTTTTGGGTTTTTTGGTTTTATGTTTTTTGGTTTTTTTAATAAGATAACAGGGCATAAGTTTGCAGTGGAAAAATGCTTAGTTCAGGCCTGAGAGACGGGCTTGCTGTGACTTCTGAGTAGCGGTGGATGTGCTGCCTGTAGAGGCTGGAAAAGTGCCACCAGATGTCTCTGTAGCCTAAAAAATGTTGGGACGCTGCTGGGCACACAGCATCCCCTCCGACTGCCTTGCCTGCCTTTGCCCGTCAGTAAAGGGGAGATCTAATGGGGAAAGAGGCACGCAAAGCCCCAGTCAAGCCCACACATAGGGCCGCTTCTCCTGCTCCTCCCCAAAGACAACCCCCATTCAGGTTTCCTCCCAAGTGATGGAGCCAGATGGGACCGCAAAGCAACTTTTTCTTCTGTTTTTGGGCAAGGCATGTTGTCCGTGCAGCTTCACCGGCGCCGCTTTGCCGTACGCAGAGCAGGGCTGTGTAGAGCGACATTCGGGCTTGTCTCCAGGGTCACCCATCCTTCTGCTTGTGGCACCAACTGAGCACCTCCAGGAGCTTTGGAGGTGACACCCAACCCTGTCCCTCACTGCTCCCGTGAAACAGGGAGGTGAAACCATTCACCCGAAATCTCACCCGGAGTAAGTGCGTGGTCAAGCGTGGGATACCCGGACTTAATTGACTTCTCCCTCCGACGAGCAGTGCTGATTACAACTGCACACAGAAAGATCAAAGTGTTTTCTCATTACCAGATCTCAGCCACAGGAATCGCAGCACCACTTACCACCAAAGGCAGAAATTATTTATGCTACCAGTGAGTTAAAAAAAGACAAAAAACTACCCCCAAAATAACCCCCAAAAAACCCCAAACAACACTAGTTTTCTCTGCGTAGCTCAGACCTCCTTGCTGCAATTTAGGGCAATGAAAAGAGCAGTCAGGCTGGTTCTTCTTATTGCCCTATGGGCAGTTTTAAATTTCACCGAGGGAGGGAATGGTAAGGGAAAGGAGAGTGGCAAAAATTAGATCTGAGGGAGGTCAGCTCCATCACTTAACTGCTGTTGACCCAGTTGTAACCAGAGCTGAGCCCAGCCTGGGTACTGGAATTCCTCTGGCACAGTGGAGTCCCTACAGCCTGAAAACCACCATACATACGCCTGTAGCTGCTTGGGGCTGAGTGGAATAAGAATGAGAAAGGGGGGTAAATTTACTGGGGGATTAAGAGGAAGAAGGTACTTTCTTCCCTCTTTCTGGGTAAAGTATGGAAAGCCCCAGGAAATTACTGCCCTGCGTTTCAGTTCGTGCGCTGAAAAACCTGAAACCTTTCTGAGAAAGAATCTTTACAGTTATGGAAATCTTGTGCTTTAGTGCCATTCCCCAGTTCCTGAAAAGTCCCCCAGCTTGCAGCTTGTTTTACAGCATTTCGGGGCTGCAAAAATAGCAAAGTATAATGGAGCAGCAGGCCCATATTTCTCTCCAGACTCCCGAGTGTGCTTTCTCCCTGCAAGCACATGAAAGGGAAACCAGATACTCCAAGCCTCAGTGTGAGAAAATTGTGTTAATTTTAATAACTTACAGTGTAACTGTTATACCCCCATGCAGTAGCTCTATTGATAGAAAGTAAGCACCGACATACAGCCCAAAAATGTGTCTATTAAAATAAAATAATAATAATGAAAACCCCTTGGCTTGCGTTAGTTATAGGTTTGGCTGAAATGCTGAGCCTTGGACTTATGAGCTGGCTCTGGCTCTGCTGGTCCACAGAAAGACTGGATTCATTCCTTGGGAAACCTCCACGGAGGGCACGTTGCCTCAAATCCCTGGGAGCAACTTGGGTGAATAAGAATGGGCACGGGCTAATTCCAACCCTTCTCCCACCCTTCAAATCGACTCGGCGATTTCTCTCTTCGTTGTGGTTCCCAGCCAATTGTCATGTTCAGTGCATCCTATCCCCCTGCAGGACGAGCTGTTCTGGGAATGCGCTCCATTCCCCAGCAGCCTCGCAGCAACGCCAAGGAATGCAGCTCTTCTGGTTGCAATTAAGAAATTCAACATACAAATGCTCCCCGAGTGCCCCAGAACCTGCTTGTGACCTTCACGCAACCGAATCCAAAGGAGTCGAAGCAATATTTTTGGTTCTGCGTGTGGTGTTTGAGGTGGAAGGGAGGGAAGGGGAGAGGGGGAACCCCCATTCCTCCAGAGGAGCACCCTGGTTTCAGGGGTCAGCTGCCCAGAGGCTGGCACAGGGAAGTGCAGTTCCCAGGGCTGCATTGCTGGTGAGACAGCTTAAGAAGCCACGACAGAACAGCTCTATAGGACCTGTTTATAAATATAGGGTCCATTTAAGCAAAAACATGCATATTTTGGATTGTGAGCATGAATGTATCAAACGGGTTTGAGGTTGTGTTCCCACCGGCTCTCTTCAGCCTCTGCACTTCCCACCATAAATTTTCTTTCCCCTAAAACGGGGGATGACACTGTCGCCCAAGAAGAGAAATACATTTGTGTTTTCCAGATGGCTGGAGGTGGCAAAGGAGACGCATGGGAAGTCCTTGATGTGGAATCTCATTATCCAAAAGAACTTGGCGGGTCCTTGGAGCTCTCGAACGACACCTTCTTTTCACTGAGGATCAAAAACGTTACCAGCCGAAGCAGCGGGACATATAAATGCACTTTGGGGGACCAGAGTGGGGAACACAATCTGAGCAGCACGGTCACATTGAAAGTAACAGGTAAGCAGAAAGCTATAGCTGTCCCTTGCCCCACATGGCATTTCATGAAGGTCACGGTTTAAAGATATTTTACAAATGCCACAATGTTTGTAAACACCACCTCACTTTACATTTTAGGTTGCCCTGGAATGGAAGACAAAAAATTAAAAAAATACAAAAGCGAGCTCTTCATGTTGACCTGCCTTGGGATTTTTTACTTGCTGCTCATCTTCTTTACCTGTGTAAGTAATTCCCTTTCTCACAAGCAAAGCAATAAAACCAACAAAAAACCCACCCCTCTCATTTTCTCTGCTTTAGCCCAGCTGGCCTGAAGTTGGTGTTTATATTTAATTTATGATCAAACTGGGGTGCACGAGGCACACAGGCTGGAGTTCCAAAGGGGTAGAACATTTCCCTGCACCCTGACCCAACTCCCACCTCGCTTGGTGTGGTGGCACCACAGCCCTGTTGGAGCCCAGCTGGTTTTTGCCTCGGTTCCCACACCTCTAAAGTGGTGCAACCCCATTTCAGATGGGCATTTTTGCAAAGTCCCTCCTTTCTTCTTACGCAGACATTTTAAGATACGTGTGAAAGGACTTCCTGGTGGGTATTATGAGGGCCTCTAATGCTGGCTGGCAGTTCTGGGAAAGGAGGGGAAGAAGCAAAACCATGCTCTGTCTGTTGTGCAGAGCTCTGTGCCTCCTGGCTGGGAGGCAGCCTGAGTTTTGGGGGTTGATACAGTGCATTTGTAATTTAAAATGAAACTAAACCAACCCCAGTGTTTTGGAAGGTCAGATTTAACTTGTGCTGCCTATTTCGTACTTGCCATCTTGTTTTTTCTTCTCAGCAGATGAATCATAACTGTTGATTGGAGAATATCTAATTAGCTGTGACTAAATGTAGCTTTCCGTGTATCTTCAGGGAGCAATTAAATTTATGCCTGTCTCTTTTCTAGACTGACAATTCTGCCAGTAATTTGTGCTGTTCAGACTAAAGTTTGACAAGATAAATCTTGTAGGAATTTGTTAGGAGAGAAGTATGAAAGCAAAGATATGGCTCAGAAGAGACAGATGCCCCCACTCTTCTCAGTGTCTTGAAAGGTTCTCTCCCTCCCTACCATTAAAAGGAAAAGTCCCTGTTCTGGTGCAGTTATAAAAAGCAGAGCTGCACAGTGAAGATAACCACTCTGGTGGAATTATGTGTGTCTTACTCTTGGGGGAGGTCCAGTCTCAGGTATCAGCCTGAGCTTTCATCAGAGTTTAATGTTGGTCCTGATCTCCCCAGTGAGTTTCATTATTTAAGATGCCTGTTAAGTTCTTACGTGTTGCCTTGTCCTCTCCTTTGGTGGGGATTGTGCCTTATCTCCTCTAAACTGAACAGTTCAGCTCACCACTGGCTGGCAGGGCTGGGGCTTTACTTTGACAACTTGCTGAAAATATTTTGGGTGCTGGCTCGCATTGGAGGCAGGTGGAAGCCTGCTTGCAGGAGCTTGATGCAGGGCCTGTTCAGATGAAAATGCGAATCAAATATAAATGTCCTTTTGTCACTAAGGCTTTTGTCCTATAAAATTCATCAATTTGGGAAGAAACAGCAGCTTCTGTTTGTGCTGGGTGCTTCTGGCAACAAATAAATAGAAAGGGTGTAATGAGCTACGGTTAATGAGAAGAAAAAGCAAGACTTTCAAAGTTTGGTTTTGTTTTTTTAAATTGCATTTTAGAGGAATTCTCAGTTTTAAGCTTTCCTTTGTGTCTTCTCTTTCAGACATGTCTAAGGAAAGAGAGCATGTCTCCCAATTACCAAAAAACTAGACCAGATATGAACCACATGCTCACCCTCATCAATGTACACTCAAGGACAGCTTTCCAGGACTTCAACAGCAACAGCACTTGCAAAAATGAACTTACTTCGAGCTCTGTCTAAGCTGACATCGATGACACTGCGGGCTCTTCAGTAGCTGCCAGCTGGACGGCTGAGGGGTGTATGGAGAGGAAAGAAATGATACCACCTGGTCTCCTCAGAACAGCCTGAAAGTGCAGGTGACTCGCCAGTGGTCTGTTTGCACTGGGCAAGCCTTGGACAAGCACTGCTATGCACTACAGCAACTGGCCAAGAAATGCCATTACAGCCACACAACACTCGTACGAAGTTGGGACCAGCTTAATTTTATTCTGCTGTGAAGCCCTCATTTTCTGGGCAGTAACACCCTTCTGATGGGAACCCCGAGTCATAGGGAGGCCGTGGCAGTGCGAGGCTGGGGGATGAAGCTCTTCACTGAACTCACACCTCTCACCTCTGCAAAGGAAACACAGTGGGCGCTGTGGTACGAAAAGCTGAGTGTGCTCCGAGCCTGGTTCTGGATGGAGTTCCTTTACTGCAACCGAGATGGTGCTTTGCGTGTGGTGTTTGAGGCAGCTGAAGAGGACACTGTGCTCTTGTCCTGGTTGGATCAAAGAAACATCCACTTTTAAATCTCGGAGTGACAGACAGGCTGGAATGTAAGGAGGGAGAAAATTTTCTCAAAATCTTTCTGGACTCAGATGAACTTTCTATCTCTGCAGGAGAAACAGAGACACATTCTCCAAAGGATCTGTAGATTAATCCATAGGAAGCTTCAACGAGACTGTTAAATAAGAGTGAAGAAGCCTGTGATAGTCAGGGCATGTAAAGATGACTCATTTTGTGGTTTACAAACCATGAAGCCAAGTGTTACATCAGTCAAGTTACACAAGTGATGGCCAAAGCCGTGGCTTGGAAGAAACCAACTGACCATGTCTTTGGGATGTATTAAGTTAGGCATGAGATACAGGAATGGAACATGGGGCGTATGAGCACCGACTCTTGGGGCTGACAGTGAAACAAAGACATGAGAAAAGTTGAATTCAGGCCCACCCTAAAAGGGAGAGAAGATTTGTCCTTTTGGACCAAAGCAGAGGAGAGATCCTGGAGTCTGAAACCAAGGAACTTCCCTTTCCTGGACTCTGGTGCTGGAGGTGAGGGAGGCAGGGTCTGGAGTGACTGTGGGTGCTGATGCCACAATGTCAGAATTTGAGCCCGGGCATGGGAATTTGCACGCCCTTAAAAACACAGTCTTAAAAAATTACTTCAAGAACTGATCAGCAACATTAGGATTTTTAATGCAGCTTGGAATTCCAGGCTGTTGTCAAGGAGGCCCTTTCTGTAGCCCCTTGACTAATTTTGAGCTGCTGTTGGGAAGAAAGCTGACATCACTCGGTATTGCCTCTGTGAGCAGGGTAGATGCCCACATTGCTGGAATCCAAGAGGCTCCTGGCCAGAAGAATGACTTCTAGCTGAAAGTGCTATACGATTTAGTTGGAACACAGTAAATTAATGCCATGTTTTCTTTTTTTGTTATTTTTACACATAGGTGTGTGTAACATACTTAAAATAAAAATTCAGTGGTAACCTGCCATTTGGTTTTGTGTGCCACATATGGCAAATAAACCCAGAAATGCTCTGTATCAAATGCATTTTATTTTACAAAGAACTTAATTACATGAAATAAGGTAGAGGCCTGATCCAGCCTCTTCTGAGGGAGAGAGCATGCATGTGTCTATAATTGATTAAGCAATGGGTAATTTCATGCATTTCTAAGGACCGTCCATACTGCCTTATTGCCATTAATGTATTTGAAAAAACTCCTTTTATTGTTCCCCACATTTCTGGCCAGCCTCTACTCCAGCTGAGCTTTGGCCAGCGTTCTTGGGCCCCTTTGCCTTCCAATGCTCTATCCTATGGAGCAGGTCCTTGGAGAGGCCAAAGGCTGCTGGCCTGAGGTCCAGGGCAGTGAGCCCTGAGGATCTCCAGCTCCACCACCTCGTGGTCACGACAGCCAAGGCTGCCTTGGAGCACAGCATTCCCCACCATCTCCATCTCCTCCCTCCCTGTTGGTGGGCACAAGGTCCAGCGTGGCAGCTCTGTTTGCTCGGGGATGCCAATGATGTCCCACCCACCCAGGGCACACACCTCTGGTTCCTCTTGTTTGTTCTCCATACATGTGTTTGTGTAGAGGCATCTGAACTGCCCCCAGGACTCACTGGCTGAGGTATCTGAAATGCCACCTTTACATATTTTTTTAATATCTTTAATTTNAAGGGAAAATTCACTTTATAGGAGTTGACAATCAATCAGCAGCAAAGGCTGAAATGCTTTTAAAATGATTTCTTCAGGAGGATAAATAGGATTGGATCAGACAGGAGAGAATGAAAACAAAAAATAAAGAAGGGACTTTGTGCAAACAACTATAGCCGTTATTTTTTTCCCTGAGCCAAACTGCAATACAGAAGACTGGGCCTGAGGCAACAACACTGCGAGTCAAATTTCAGGCTTAGAAGTTTCAGGCTGGTTGATTCTGGGGATTTGCTGTAGGCCCAGCTGTGCAGGAGAAGTGATCATATTCAAGGCCACTTAAATGCGTTAAATTGTTTAGAAGAAGTAAAGGAGAGAGAAAATCCTATGCCAAGATGCTCCACTGAATCACAAAGCTGGGGAGAAACAAGCACCATCCTCCTGTGATGGAGGTGCCTGCACATCTGGGGTGTAAAGGATATAAAGAAACTCTGGAGGCATTGTAGGACAAAAACTAACATTAGCTAGAAATATATTACAAATCAGAACCAGACAAGTGAAGGATGTAAGTTCATATACTACAGTGACTCCAGCACTAACAGGAAAAAATTAACAAAGAAATCATGTATTGGCTGATAATATTACAGAATGAGGTACACATGTTTTCAGCACAGCCTCCCAGAGCAGACAGTGCTTTCCTTGCAATATGGATCTCTGGAGCTAAGGAAACTGATTCCAAAATACTGCCCCAGCTAGGCCAGCAGACAGAGGATGAGCACATACACACATTCTTTAGACTTTAACACTTCATTATTGAAGGGAACGTGTGTCTGTTTTGCACGATCTGAAGCCTGTTTTCATTACACAGAATAATTGCTTTGTTGGACAGCAAAAATTGGGGTTTTTTCTACCACTCTTCTTACTATCAAAGTCCTTAGTTTTGTGAGATAAGAGCACACATGCTCTTCATAATACTTTCTTACAATACTTTGTAGAATGAGTTGATGTTGATAAATCCATGACTTGGGAAGTACCATAATATTTGTTTTATAAATAAAAGTTTTATTTATAAATAAAAGTCAGACACCTGGAAATCAGAAAGCTTCTGCAGAAGTCTGGATGAGAACTGGGGAGATGAGTTTTCCTGATTCTCCTGTGGATGCTCTCACTGCAGGACCTTTCTTGCTATTATTTCTTGTGGGGTCTGTAACTTTTTAATTGATTTTTTATCCCATGACCTGCATTTTCCTGTTGCTCTATCCAACAGTGAGCCGTCTGCATTCAAAGACAGCAATAAGCATAGCATATAAAATTACTCATATAGAGCGAGTCTGTACATCTGTGATGAAGAAATACGCAGGACAACACTGGGGAAACCACCCCAAAGAGAAACTGCGAGCCTCGCACACCGGGGCTGAATGAATATCCCAAAGGGCAGTGAGGGGGAGCTAAAGGGCATAACCCACAAAATGCTGAGTGGGGAGTTACAGCCCTTGGCCAAGCCTGGTTTGTGAGGCTGGCGCTGACACAGCAGGTAACCCTGCTGGCCCACAGGGACCAGCAGGGATGGTTTCTGTAAGGGCTGAGCAGTTGTCAGCCTGTTTCTCCTGGGTGGGAGCCACAAGGGCTCTTGTACTCAACAGCAGGGACCAAAGCAATGCTCAGTGTGTGCCCGCCAACGATACAAACAGAACGTGGCTCTTTGGGCACGCTGGAGTTCCTCCCTCCCTCCCTCCCTCCCTTCTTTCCTCTGCCCTCGATAAGACCCTTTTGGAGGGCATAAAGAGCATTTTTCCCTGGAGCATCTTTCCCCTTCCTTGCCCCTCTCAGTGCAGAGGGGATCTGGTTCCAAGTCCATGGAGCAACTGCAAGCATTTAGTGACCTTCTCGACCAACATCCTGCCCTGGGGGAGCTATAATTGCTCTTCTTCATCTCTGTTTGTGAAGACCACACATCTACACTATGTTACAGCTCCACAGACAGGTAAATTGTCAGTGCTTTCCCCAGAGCTCCTTTTTGAGTATCAGTGAAACCCTGGTTCTTGGCAATTTGTGGAACAAATTGCTGGGGATATTAGGGAGTTTAAAACAAATGCAATACCAATTTTTTTTTGTTGACGGTCTGTTCTCTCTTCACTTTGCTGCCAAGGCCTGTGTTTGCAGTGCTCTGCTTTTCTGCAGCTGATGTTACTCCTGTGTGGAGCTGGGAGAAGAGCGCTGGTGACTCTCTGGAGTGGTGACGTCCAGCCTGAAAAATCCACCCAGGGAATGGGCGGTGGCAAGACCGACAGATCACTGCGAGGAGCAGGGGGTCCTTTGGAGGCTTCATCCTGTGTCCAAGCCATTTGAGTCTCCCCACCCATCGATGGAAAAGCTTGCTGTGTCCTCGTGGCCAAGTTGCAAGTGCATCTGTTGTGCTGCAAAAGGACAGCCCGGGCTGGAGTGTTGGCTCTGGCACAGGGCAGACAGCACAACCAGTGTCCAAAAACCCCGAGCAAACCCACAAACCAACCCCATGGACGAGGGGTAACAGCTGAGAGCAGAGACTGGTCCGAAGGGGAACACGGCTTGCACAAGGCCAGCCCAGCTCCCTGCAGAGCCTTTCAGTTGCTTCTGTGAAGGGCATAAGAACAGCCTGTAGTGGTTGGGGTTTCCTGGGTGTTTGTTTTTAAAAGCATTTGCACTGCGTGCCTCAGTTTCCCTCTCTATAAATGGGAGTGATGGGGTTCGAGTGTTGCCTCGTGTGAGAGGTGGGGAAACTGGCAGGATTTACAACTTTTCCACTCGGAGGTGAAAGGAACTTTTTGCCCATGTTGTCCTTCAGGGGAGAGAACAGGAGGCTTGAGCTGCTAGGCATTAACGTTAAGGGAAAAAGGCCCTGCCAACAAGGGAAACTTGATTAATAAGAATTAGTAAGAAGAAAAATTCAGGAGCCTCTGCAAATGCTGGGGTCTAGACCAAGCACCTGTAACACAAATGTGTGACAGTTCCCACCCACTCCCTTTTGCTATTTTCATCACATCTGAATTCCAGCTCTGCCAATTCACTCTCACATCTGTTATCAGACTCGGTATCAACACCGATTTAATCACATTCCTTCCATCTACTGAGCTGGAAGTGCAGGGCTGTGTACAAGCCAGGGGAAATTAACCCCTTCCCTTCATTAGCACCAGCTGGCATGACTCTCCTGAGATGTGGCTGCTGCTGTTGGGTGGGGAAGGGATGGGCTTGGGGACACCTTAAAGCAGTGCCACAGTGCCCAAGGAGCCAGAGCCAGGCTTTGCACAGTGCTGCGAGGTGGGACGGTGAAAGGCATAAACTGAACAAGAGGAGTTCAGACAGGAATGTAATTTTCCCTGTGAGGACAGGCAGGCAGAGGAACAGGTTGTTCACAGGGTCTGTGGAGTCTCCATCCTTAAAGGTTTTCATGACCTAACTGGATAAAGCCCAAAGGAACTCTGTCTGATCCCAGAGCTTACCCTGCTTCGAGCAGGAGGTTGGACTAGAGAGTTCCTGGGGTCCCTTCCCACCTTTATTATCCTATGAAACTCTGCTTTTCATGGTCACTGAACAATTATTAATCAGGCCTCTTCAGGATGTTCATCACACCATGAATGGAGCCCTCTGAAACATTGTCCCTCTCCCAGTAATGACCAAAGGTATCTCACACAGGATTTTGAGACTCCAGTGTGAAAAGTAGCTGTGGGATAAGGGAAAAAACAAACTCTGGACAATTTGTGCCTCAAAAATAAGAATGCAAGTCAAAAAGGCAACAAAATGATTTTTTGAACTTTACCTCTTCACTCGAGGACAAGCACAAAAGGATACATGGAATGCTCTCAGAGAAATTTCTCTGTGTCCTGGTTTTTTTCAAGATGAAATATCACAATGTTGGGCTTTGCAGGAATTCACAGCCTCCAACACATCTTGTACTTGAGTTTTGGGAGTGGTTATAATATGTGACACTTAATAAAGACAGTTTTTGTCTTCATCCCATCCCTGAGTCTCAGAACTATATGACAGCAAGGGGTGAGTGACTCCCCATGCACACACACAGGCTCAAGAAGCCAAGCACATGGTCTCATTTTTTTGGTCTGTGCAGCACTCAGCCACCCTGAGTTTTATGTGTGCATAAAAAAACCAAACCCAAAGAAATTCCTAACCTGTGGCACACTGTGGCAAAAGAGCCAGGGTCACATTTACACAGCCTTTGTCCTTGCAGAGATTGTCTCTTGGGACCTGGTGCCTCCCGGGGCAGTTCAGCAGCAGGGTCACTACCCAGGGAGCTGCAAACCCACTTTCCTATCTGGGGGAAGCAGCTTTTCTTCTCCACACTGTCCCACACAGCTCCCATTCCTGGGCTTGCTGCTGTGCCCTTAACCTGCTAAAAGCTGAGATCCCAGCTCGGATCTGGGACCTTTCTGCTGGGATGCAAAACACCCGTCCTGAGGCTCCTCTGAACATGCATCTGGCAGGACCTATTCTTGCCATCTTATTTTCTAGAAGTAGTAGCAGCAAGCCTATGTTCTGGACTGTGAAGTGCCCTTACTTACAATAAGTGCCCAGGATAAACAGATGATCTGTGTGGGACTTTCGGGAGGACACCTGGCGGCCAAGAAGAAAAGAGAGATTTGTAAACTACAGGAGCTCATTTGTTAAATGCACAGAGCAGTATCCACAGGCAAATCAGGCTGCCAGGCCCTCTGTCCTAATTCCTACATAAACACAGCCAAGTGGATTAAGGTCCAGGCCATTGTCTGTGGCTCACTGCTTGCTACTTAAAAGGACCAGTTAAAGTGTTCCTTCCCATGGAAAAAAATCTACTCTTCACGCTGCTCCCCCCAAAACCCACCCAACACCCGTGAAACAAGACAAGAGACACTCCTACAGCTCCCGACCAACCACATCTGGCAAAGTTTGCAGTGACCCTTGAAGAAGAGGTTCTCCCCTTAGTTCATGCCTCCTGTCACCGAAGCAGGTGTCAGATCTCCTGGGTTTGTCTTCACACGGCTTCTTTCCATCTCGCTCCATCATAACAGCTGTAAGTGTCTCTGGTAAACTGTGCTGGTACATTTCCATTAACATTAGCAAGAGAGGGAAAAAAGCCCCCTCGGCTGACAACAACTGTCGGTGCACCAAGATTAATCTTTATATAGCCTGCAGAACACTGATCTGTTCCACATCTTCCAGAACAGCCTGTACTTTGTTTCTACCCCTTCTCAAGAATAGCTTTCATTAAAAAAAAAAAAAAAAAAATTCGCTTTATTTTAGCATTAATATGTTCGCACTGCTATTCTCTCAGGCTTCACAATTCATGCTCTAGTTGGCAGGAGAGAAGAGGAGTTACTCACTCCAACTTCCTAGGAAAGGCAAAATGCAGCTTTGTTCCACTTTGAAGAAATACCCGCAGGTATATATGAACACCTTGTAGCACAGAAAGAGTTAAAGCTTTTGCCACATTAAATAGCAACAGCCAACCAAAGGCACGGGAGGCCCACCCTGACATAAACACAACGGCATGGCAAGTGTTAAAGCTTTGTGTATGGTAAATGAGGGCTTTGAAAAGCAGCTCAGTTGGGAGCAATTTTGGAAATTTTTTGAAACATGAATTACAGACTTTTTTTTCTCCTCCCCACTTCAAATGGTCTGTGAGGGTTGGTCGCCTTGGAGGAAAAAAAAAAAATAAAATACAGCATCGACACTTGACATACTCAATCCATCCATAAACGTAAACATGCTTGAACTGCAGTTGAGCTTTTCTTTTACTAAAGAGCATGTGGAAGCAATTACCTGAATGTAGATGTGATAAAGAATGGATGAAATGCAAACCAAATGATGCCTTATTACTTAATATAAAGAGACTGTTCCGCGAGATCAAAGTTGTGCTGCACAAAATGTAATGGGCTTCACTGGAGAGAGAGGCTGCAGAGGCTTGTTTAGAACATGGATGCATTTTGATGAAATGCTAAATAGACAAAATTAGGGTAAGTTTAAAGAGTTTCCCAGAACATCTTTACTCTCCTCCCAGCTTTTGCTGCTCTGTGCCATTCCTGGATGCCATGAGGGTGGCAGTGAGGAACTTCCCTGGTCTTGTTGCTGCCCATTGCTTCATAGAAACTTGTGTTTTTAAGGAGCTGTGTCCAGCAGGCAAGGAGAAGGGATGTTGGGAAAGTGGGGAACTCTGAGCTTCTTCTCTTGCCTTGCCTTGGCTTCCCTCCCACATCCCTGTACCATCTCCCTGCCCAGGAGCTGCTGCTTATTGCTTTTGCCCAAATATTGTTTCTGATCATGTTGGTTTGGCCATCGTCTGTGCCAGAAGTCTGTGGAGTGGCTCAATGGTGGACAGTGCTGGGTCCCACCACAACGAAAATCAACGAGCAATGAAGTTAAGCATCCAAGTCATGCGTGGGGAAACCTAACTGGCATTGGACTGTAAGCATTAATTAAAAAGAAAGGGAGAGGAAAAAAAGAAGCACTTTTAACTGGGAACATTGGGTCTTCAGTCATTGAAAGCATTGAAAACATAATGCAAGTTAAAGAAAGCATGCACAGAATTAATGCTGCCTATCTCCCACAGCATTAGCTTTTTAAAAGAAATCATATACGTTAAACTCCCAAAGAGACTATTTTGTTTTGTTTTTCAATTACACGTGATAATGGGGACCATTTTGTGAATGACTCTGGGGCTTGTGCCTCCAATAAAACCCAGGGTACTGTACCTCATTCATGCTTATTTAACAATCTCATAAAGAAAGGGGGAAAAAAAGCCAACACCACGGTAACAAAAGTATGATTGAGTCAGAGATTTCCCCTTCTCACCAGTGAGGGATTGTTGAGTATTGCTATTGAAAACTCATTGTTATGCACTATTTTTGCAGCGGCCATAGTGTTCAAAGCAGCTTAGGGAGCAAATACGAAACACACCGGCCACCTCAGAGAACACAGAGTTTACAGTGGCTTTGATCACACAAGAACTAATCCTTTCATTTCAGAGGGCTTATTCCCACCAATAAATGCGAAAATAATACCCAGTATTGGCACCATCAGATAACAGTTACATGTGAACATGACACATTGCAAGACAAAAGAAAGGTGGAAAAATGGATACTGCAGGGCAGGACCAATCTGCCACTTAAAAAGCCCAAATGCATAGAGTCAGTTTTGTTAGGCCATTCCCCTTAAACTCTCAATGGAGGAAATGTGCCTTCCTGAGGGAGTCATTCACAGCCTCAGATCCACAGGGCCCTGCTCCAGGCATGCAGCACCTGGGAACTGTCTTGGGTTCCCACAGATGTCCCCATGGGCAGAATCCAACCCCAGCCTCTGAATTTCTTATGGAAATGAGGGGTTGAAAAGCTCCCAATAGGAGCAGCTGAGAGACCTGACATGTGCAGAAGGTACCAGGCGCCCCCGAGTGTGCCCAGCTTGGCCGCCTGGATTCACTGACCCAAGAGGCAGATTTCAGGCTGAGATTGTTCAGCCTGGAGAAGAGAAGGCTCCAGAGAGACCTTAAAACACCTTCCAGCATCTAAAGGGGGCCTGCAGGAGAGCTGGAGAGGGACATTCTACAAGGGCATGCAGTGACAGCACAAGGGACAATGGCTTTAAACTGACAGAGGGTGGGTTTAGAAATTCTTCACTGCGAGGGTGGGGAGGCACTTGCACAAGTTTCCCAGAGAAGCTGTGGCTGCCCCATCCTTGGAAGTGTCCAAGGACTGGTTGGATGGAGCTTGGAGCAACCTGGTCTAGTAGAAGGCGTCCCTGGGGCTGGAACAGATGATCTTTAAAGTCCCTTCCAACCCAAATCATTCTATGATTTTACATCTCTATGAAATGGAGCAGAGGAGGCTCAGGGGTGACCTCCTCACTCTCTACAGCTCCCTGAGAGGAGGCTGTAGCCAGGTGGGGTTGGTCTCTTCTCCCACCAACCAGCAATGGGACAAGGGGGCATGGGCTTAAGTTCTGCCAGAGGAGGTTTAGATTAGATATCAGGAGGAAATTTTTCACAGAGAGAGTAATCAAGCATTGGAAGAGCCTGCCCAGAGAGGGGGTGGATTCACCATCCCTGGAGGTTTTCCAGATGAGACCGGATGTGGCACTGAGTGCCGTGATCTGGGAATTGCAGTGGGGTTGGACTTGATGATCTCGGAGGTCTCTTCCAAACCAAATCATTCTGTGACTCTACATCTCTATGACATCTGCAGGCTCGCCATATCCCCTGTGGACTGACAGTGCTTCAGGCACCCAAGAGTGGCCCAGGTGGCCTTGCTGACACCTCTGAGCCTGGATCTGAGCGGGTGCTGGCAGGGGTGTATGAGAATGGAAGGAGACAAGGGCTGGGCATGGCTCAGGAGACAGGATTGTGGAGCCTCTGCTCTCGGCTGAACAAAAAGCATGGGATTGAAGGGGCAGCTGGAGGAGGTGCTCCCTCCTCCGTGACACGGGGTGGCTTTTCCTGCTCTCAGGATGACTCCCGTGCCTGGCCACTGCAGTTAGACCCACTTCTGCAACCAGCTGCTTGTCAGTGCCCCATGCCCAAGAGGAGCTGCTGTCCCTGTCCCTCACTGCTGCAGAAATGCAATTGTATTGTGGAGAGATGACCTCTAGTCACTCAGAAAGACACCGTTTCGTTTCCTTTTAAAGCATTTTTAGGATTTTTTTCTTCCCCTCCCGGGTGTTGAGAGCTTTCTTTAACATAAAATAAAACAGGTTCATCTCCAAGGAGATGTGGAAAGCAGTTTTGAGGAAAACTGGAGCTGCCCAGAACTCTCAGGTAACAACACAAACACGTGGCAGAAGGCTGTGAGGGTGCCCGTGCCATCTCCACCGTGTGCACGGTGCCCAGGGGGTGCCCAAGTCCCAGGGCAACTCTGTGTGTCCCTTCAGGCCACCTCACAGCTCCCCTTTGTTTTTCGTGGCCACGTCACAGCTTCAGAAAGCAGACTTCACCCTCTTTTAAACTTGCCCTGTGCAGCCTAATTGCATGAAGACATAGCCTGGTGTCTGCAACATCACAGCCCCTTCCATGATGAATTGGATTTGTCAGTTCCTGGGCTGTGGTCTTATAATGCGCTATATTATTAAGTTTCTTTTGCCTTAAGTTGCCAGCTAATGGAATAACCTCTTCGTCTTTATTAGAAAGAGTCCACAGCTTTATTAAGTTACATAATTTACAACCGATAGTGTAATCAATAAAACATTAACAAACATGTAACCTTAGACAAACCTCACATATTGATTTCTTTAAACATTCTCACAAAGCCTGCCTTTGGCTGGAAGGAACATTCGGCCCCAGTGGCAGCCCCAAAAAGCACTTAATGCATTAAGGTGTGGGCGCTGGAGGACAAATGGAACTGGCTTCCTTGGAAACGAAGCTGGCTCTCTGCTGCTCTCTGGGCATCCACCTCAGAATGGTCCTTTTTTGGGCAATTTGGAAGGAAGCTCCAATTTTCTCTTGGGTGGCTCAGCTTAGCGAAGAAAACAGCGTGTGGCGCAAAGCACAGCAATTAGCACAGAGATAGAAACGGACAGGAATGATCGCTCAGCACGGGCAGCAATGGGCACTGCAACAGCTGGATTCCCTGGCAGAGATTAACCCTGGGGGCTCTCAGGTGGGCTCTGATCAGCTGTGGTGCTTTAAAGCTCACCCCGGCCCTGGGTCTGCATTAAGTAGGAGGTTGTGTAAGTCACTCAGTTTTTTCTAACGCCTCATGTAAATATGTTTTCCAACCGTAAAAATAAAAGGTATCTCCTGCCTCTCGAGTGCAGTGTAATGGATGGTACTGGTACACCTGCAGTGATGCTTTTGATGCAATCAGGAGAGCTGGTATTGTGTCATCCCCACCTCTCTGTTTTCAAGACTGCAGAAAAAAAACCCCAGCCCATCACAGTCTGCCAGGGAATCTTCTGTGCATTATCTCACAAAGAATTGCACCAACGATAATTTCACAGGTAATTTAGAACTAGGCTGGAGGAAGCAGCAGAAAAAGCATCCCAGGGTTGCACCAGCAAGGAAATAGAGCAGATGTGCATCTGCTCCACCTTCAGTTTCAGTGATTTGGCGAAGACATGCATATAATTTCTAGAACAATTAAGTGCTTAATTTTTGGTAACCCATACCTGTGAGTGGTACATTTCTGTAAGGAAATTTGGTGGACTTTGCTTTTCTTTAGAAACAGAATAATCTATTCCTTTTGCAAGACTTTGAAAGGTTCCGCTGTCAAAAGGGATGTGTGTAGGCAAGGTGGAGGAATAAAACTTCCCAGCAAATGTTGGGGACTCGTGTGCAGAGTTCCCACGTCCCCTTCGGAGACTTTATCATTTAACAGCCACAACTCCCCTTTATTAGATCACTCTAAAACAAGTGCCTGGAGGGAGTCAGAAATGAATTGAATTTTGTAGGTTTAAATGATTGTGTGGGACCTTTTTGGTTTAATATATCCCCTAGAGAGGTTTGCTAGCAGAACTTGGGAACTTTATAATAAGAATAATTCCTTAGCTAGAGATCTTTATCTTGTTACATTAATGATTCACTGGGGGGTTATACTGGAAAATGAAGGGGAAATTTTAAAAAGGCTATTAGATCAAATATAGACGTGCACAGAGATGGTCAACAAAGATTTACAGGCTGGTGAGATCAGCAGTTTGCTGCCTTTGTGCTGCATGCAGAGGGCAGCTGGCCCATTCTGGGGGTCCTGTCTGCACCTCTGCTGCTGTCCCCAGCTCACAGCCAGCAGGCACAAGGGAAGGCTTGTGCCCTCCCAAATGGGGAATTCACCTGTGTGGCGGGTTTAACTCCCCCAGCTTCAAAGCTGTGGGGCAGGCTCTGCATCCAGACCTACATTTCACATCTCTGCTTTAACCCAGAGGTTTTCCAGCGCTGTCCCTCAGCTCCAGCTGTGCTGTGTCAGTCCCAGCACGCTCTGTTTACAGTGCCCACAGTTCCTGCTGCGTTTAGTGGGCGCTCAAGGTCTCGAAATAGCAGCTGGGTGGTCTCCAAGGATGTGCCATTTGGAGAGGGCAGGTTCTGCTGGGACTTTGCCCATGCAGGACGTTTCCTGTGTTTCTGCCCCCTAAAGCTGCCACTGCACAGGGCTTTGAGAGCCGGTGTCCTCTGTCACATGGTTCTACCCATGATCACAACCCCACCAGTTCTCCTGGCAGTACCAGGGAATTGAAGGATCCACTGCAATCTCCACGGCTGAAGCCAAGCATCCAAAAATAACTAGGCAATTAGAAACACTCAGAGTGGCATTTTAGGCCTGGGGAGGGTTTTTTTTCCACCCAGCTAGGATGAATTCCCGTTGACAGCCAATAGAAACAAAAACTCAACAACACTGCGGCCTCTGCAAAGCCAAGAAAAAATGGAAATAACTGGGGTTTGCAGGAACATGCACTTGCACTTTGCTATCAAGTTGCCATCGGGATTTGAGAAGAAATTGCTAGTAATGGATATGTTTTTGGTCATAGCCAGTGCCTGGATCTTGAATGGGATAGTGGGAAAAGAGAAAGCATGCTGGCTTTGGCTTGACAGGGGCTGGCAGAGAGAGTGGCAGCCACCAGAGGTGTCTGAGTAGCCCTGTTTGGCCCTTTCGCTACCAGCATCTGCTCCCACGCCTGTAAAAGTGTGCCATACACCAAGCACCTTTTGGTCCTCACTTTGCTGTTGTCACCTCATCCCCGTGTCCATGGCGGGTGAAAAGTTATCCCCTTGGCCACTTCTCTCATGCACAAATCTTCCAAGATGGATGTAAAGCTGGATGTAGGAACCCCAGGGAGATTTGGGGAGGAGAAGAGCCCAAGGCTAAACTCAAACCTATGCTGCTGCTCTGTGGCTCAGTGGGAGCAGAGGAAATCCCACACCTCTTGGGATCGAGTCTCCTGAGAATGATTTTGGGATAATCCTGGACAAAGAGCCTTCCGTGCTTAACATTTTTATGAAGGCAGAATAAGAGCGTTGTGAAGAGCGTAACATGCACTTAGTATAGATCTGAAAAGGAAAAAAAAAATGTCAAAGGAAATGAATTTAAATTCCTCTAAATGCAATTAGAGGTGACAAGATTTCTCCTGGTGAGAGACTGCGCTAAAGCAAGAGCTAAAAGTTCCCATCCAGTTCATAAAGCCTTAGGTAGCTATTGGTAATATGAATTAAATTAATCAAAATGGGTAAAAGCTAATGATCCTCTTGGGAACAAAATTAGCTCCTTAATGAAAGAAATGGAGTTCAGAAATTATAATAGAATATTAGCAGATGTGCCCTTTGGAAATTATAAATTTGCAAAATCCCCTTATGTAGATATTAGTTTGAGGCAAATTATCACTGAATCTGACCCTGGAGATGTGACGTGAATACGTGCACTACAACCTGCTCGGGAGGACCTGGAACGCTCTGTCAGCAGCTCACAGGGCTGGCTTGGGTGCCACAAAGCACCTTCCCAAACGAGCGACAGGGGACACCAACACCCAAAACTTCTCCTTGCAATCTGCTCAGCTCTTGCTAAGGAGTCCTGCTGCCTCCTGTGGCCTCTGGGTTTGCAGGGAGCAATTATCCTATGGGAGAGATTTTTAGGAAGACACATTCCATCAGGGCAGAGGTGGTCCTTGTCCTGGTGACCATCCCGGGTAGTGGATGTTCTGTCCTGGATGTGGGTCACTGCCTTGTCACCAAAGCTTGAAGAGCAGTTTATCAGTGTGGATCAGAGAGCAATGAGAGACTCATCAGAGATCTAAGACATGTCAAAGTCACAGAAAGCAAACAAAATCCCAGAAAACAAACAAGCAAAAACATGATGAATTGCTCATGTTGAGACTACAAAGAATTTATTACATGTTTTTATGGCTCTTTCCAGCCAAGAACTTTTCTCATCCATTTATGGAAAACATAAAAGCCACTGGGAGTTAAATAGGATAAAAACTAGATTTAAATCATCCTTACACATGCTGCTCACATCAGCATACAGCTGTTTTTCAGCATTCGGAGTCCTTGAAACTTTTAAGCCATTTAGAACAGCATGTGATTGGTATGAAAAATAGCACAGACTTTCTTTTTATAAAAAGAAAATCACGCTCCGGGGTGCTGGATGCAGGGACTCCGGGAGCCAAGAGAGATGTTTGAAGTGCTTATTGGCATTCCAGGACCCGGAGAACCCTTCCTGCCTCACGCTATCTCAGAGCAATCCTGACGCATCCGCCCTGGGAGCAGCCCAAGGAAAGGCATTGCCCCGGTGCAGAGGGCTGATGTGCAGCACCGGCCATGCCCGAGTCCCAGAACTGAGGATGGAATGGGAATGGCTTAGGGAGGCAGCTCTGCCTTTTCTGTTTGTATTTACAGCACAAGTAGAGGCGCCGTGAGCTCCCTCGGGCTGTCCCGGCAAAGCTGGTTCAGCCCTTCTGGCCTGATCCACTCAACCACCCAGTCATCGTAAAGAGGTCTTGGACAAGGGCAAATCCAACAGCCCTTGGGAAAGTAAATCCTCCTCCCATCCCAGCAGGGAACAATTCCCAGTCTGCCCAAATCGGAAGGCAAAGCGAAAACATCAGACGGGGACAGGAGGAAAAGGAGAGGGAGAAAAAGAAGTCCCACTGAAATTTGGGGACGCACGACCACGGGAAAGGGAGCCCCAGCTCAAAGTGGTCGAATAATCGTGTAATTTTAGCCTCGGGGCACAGAAATGTGGGTTGCAAAGGTGGATCTGCAGCATTATTGCCACTGAAATGGGAACTGAAAGAGAAAGAAAATAGAGTGACTTGGCCCAGGTTTTAAAGAACAACAGTCCCTTTTTTTACAGATCTTTCAGGTTTCCTTTTTAAGGTCAACAATAAAGTTGACTTTATTCCGAATTGCAATGAAACCACCGAAGTCTGAAATTCTTAGCAAAGGGGAGTTAAAAAAACCTCAACAATACACACCTCAATGAATTTCAAGTTGATTGACAGGTTTTGTTGTAATGGAAACAGAAACACCCTGTTTTGACTTTTTAAAGTTTATATTGTGTTTCACCAAAAAAGCTAATAGAAAGTTTAAAAAAAAAATCAAAGTAGCAAATTGCTTCAAAATAAAAAGTAGGTTGACGTGTTGCAACACTACACTGCCAGCACTTTTTCCAGTGATTTCCTTCCAGGGCTCTGCTGAAAGCAGCCCTCTTTTGCAAACTCTTTTTATTTCTGGTGGCAATGCAGGCTTTCTGCACTCTTTCTGACCAACTGTGCCACGAACAAAACTCTCACAGCTCACTTCTCCATCTAAGGAGAAGTGACATTTTAAATATGAGAATACTCTAATACAAGAGGTACCATTTTGTGCCTTCAGCAACGTGACTTCTTTTCCTACAGGGTATTTGAAATTGCCATACTGGGTCTGCCCTGAAATTCATTCAGGCCAGCACGTCTGAGTCACTGATAGCCCGGAGTTGCCTGATCTGTTTTTGAACTTCTTTTCTGTTGACATCTGCCGTGTTCAGTGGCAATGAGTCCCACAGTTTAAGAGTTTATATATATTGTGACAAAAAAAATGCTTTTATTTATTTCAGTCTTGCTGCTTCAGAGTTTTCATTGGGTATCTCAGAGGTCTGGGACTGACAGCAATAATGAATCACCGTTCCCCATTTGCCTGCTCCATGTCACTCTCCAGTCTGTAGACTTTGATGTTCTCCCTCAAAAGTTCTCTCATATTTGACCATCCTGAGCAATTTTATCCTTTCTGCAGAATTGGTCACTTCATGACTCACTAGTTTTGCTGAAAAATCACACAAATATATAGAACAGGAGCAAGAACTTCACTGCCTGGTAAGTCCCCTCCCTGCCATGTGCCTTGTGCTGTGGACCACCCAAGGGCATCATTTCCTTAAAATCTTGTGGCAAGAGATCATTTCAAAAACCTTGTGAAATGTGAGTTCATTACTGATCAGCTGGATCACTTTATTCAGGTAGTTTCCAGCTCCTCCAAGTCTCTCTGATACGTTTAAAAATTAGACTTTACAAGCTTTGAGCAGTTCTTTCTGAACAACATATATATATAAAAATACATATTTTTGTGCCTAAGAATTCTGTTCATGAATGTTTCTACAAGTTTGATGGGGATTTACTGCTCTGTAGCTCCCAGCAATGCCTACAGTCATTCCTAAACACTGGCAACACATTTACCTCTGGGCGTTACTCTGGGAAAAATGCGAGATTACAGACCACAATTAGTTGTTGAATAATTTCACGTTGGAATTCCCCTATAACTCTTCTCTGACCTCTGTCTTGTTCTTGTGATTTGTCCAGCAACCTCTTCAATTGATGCTCCTCAGGCTCCTCAGCACCAAGTGCAGTTCTGGTGTGAGACCCCATCTCACAGGCAGTGAGTAGTGAGACCAATAATTAATTTCATCTTGCCATAATGACTCTGCCTTTCTTGAACATGTCTTTTACCTCTTGCTCACCCGCTGGTTTCATGGACTCTTTTCCTGTATCAGAGGTGGTTGCATGTGTTATTGCTGATCCTGCTGCCATTTTTACCACCTTTGTATGTTTTCAGATCTCCTGAGCATCTCTTTTTCCTGCTTCATTTAGTTTTACATTTATCATGCTAAAACTTATCATTCCCAGTTTTCTCATGTTAAGGCTTGTTTTATCTCTAATAGTTCTTTAAGTAATAACCAGAGTGGCTTTCTGAGTGGCTGTTTCCATATTTAGTGTGGTATCTCTAGTCTTCTTGCTCTCTGCAAACACTATTTTCTTTTTCTACTTTTCTATGCATGGGCAGTTTCTGTATCAAAGCACATTTGGTGACAAATAGTGAAACTTACTGTCGATGTTTAGCACATGAATTAACCCAGGGTTATTTTGTGACTAGTGCCACCTGAGAAGTACAAAATGTTAACAGCAATTGGATCAGTTTCATTTCTTTGTCAATTGTTGGCATTTTCATTTCACCCCCGTGAGCTGAGAAAGAGTCAATGCACACAGGGCAGAGCTGCTTGGGCAGACAGCTTTCATTCATGGCCACCTTCCAGGACCCAAGGGGCTTTCTGACAGCAAATCATAGAATCCTAGAATCAACCAGGTTGGAAAAGACTTCCAAGATCATCAAGTCCAACCCTTGATCCAGCACCACTGTGATTCCTAGATCATGGCACTGAATGCCACCACTGGGTCCTCCTCACCTGGGTGGAGAGGATTTGCCCTCTGGAAATGTGCCCTGGCTGGGGCACCAAATAGCCCAGCGTGCTCCTGAAGAGGGCTGGTGGCAAGGGTTTCATGGAGTGATGCCTACACGGCATGAGACTGCTCAGGTCTCTGCTGGGGCTCGAGGTGCCTTCACCTGCCCCATGGAGGTGAGGAGATGCCACCCCAGTGCTCTGCTGCTGCATCCAGGGGTCACACTCTTTGGAGGACCCAGCCTAAAATGTTCTCCCCAGTCCGAAGCCTTGTAGAAGTTTGATTTAATGCTCAGCCAACAGCAGAACTCAGTGTTGCCTTCAAGGATCTCTGGGTTCCTGTTACCTACCTCTGACACAGGGCTGAGAGAAACACCAAGATTCATTTGCACTGGGAAATCCTTGAAGTCCATTCTCATCAGAAACAACACTGTATTATTTTATTTCTATATATATATTAGCAAAAAGTCTTTTTAAAAGGGTCAATAACTCACAGAGAGAATAATTCACTGAAGTATGTTATGCTTTGTTCATCTGGAGACACTCTGAGGGAAAAAAAACATCAAGGATAACAAGCATATGAAATACTAATAGTCACAATTATAAAAAATTACATACATAATTAAAATATTCATTTCAAGATACTCTTACATTTGCTAATAAAAGCCTCCTTATGAATATCAAAATACAATTTTCCACATAAAAAGGACATGCAAAAAAAAAAACCAAACAAGTGGCATCTTACCTTTATTTTCAGTGACCTTGTAAGATTTTGAAACATTTGACCTCCCTATCGTTTAAATGAATGTATGCAAATGATTTAGATAAGGGCGTCAGGTGTGAGATGCCAGTGTCAGCTCATAGTGCCAGAACTGGAGAGAGGAAAAGGGAATAATGAACAATGCAACCAGATTCAGAATGAAGCAGGTCTTTGAGGCAACTGGGACAGTAAATAATTTAAAAAAAGCCCCACAATCTAAATTAGAAAAATGTTACATAATAAACCTAGAGGTTGCTGGCCAGGACAGCGAGAGTGCATTTTTACCAGAGGAATAATTCACAGTAAGTTGACCAGGAAAGACATTTTCTCCAGAGGTTCCTTTAGCAAAGCCTTCGGAGCCATCCAGACAGAGTTCAACTCCAGCACGAGGGGGGAGTGGATGAACCAGAGAAGAGACCAGAAATCAGGAGAAGGGATCAAACTCCTGCATGAGGTTCATTTGAAGCTCTGTGGTTGGTCACCTTTCCAACACCAACAAATGGCTATCCCTGCCCTGCAGCGGGTACAGCCTCAGCCAGCCAGAGGGACGGCAGAGCTTTGGGAGGTGACCTCTAAAGCAGGGCATGTGCCTGGGGAGAAACAAGCCCTCTCCAGCAACCAAAGGAACCCACCTGACAGAGCAGAGGGCAGGGCTGTCCTGGCTGCATGGTGATGAGCAGCCTGTCACCAGGACTGAGGACCTGCTGCTCCGGGCACTGTCCACCTGGCTGCAAAGATGCTCCGGTGTCTCACCAGACCCTGAGACTGCAAATATCTCGGAGAGGAGTGTTCGTGCTCCTCTGAAATCCACCACAAACTGCCCTTTGAAGTATCAGGGCTTTCCCCAGGTGATCCCAGACGCAGTTAGCTGAGAAAAGAAGGAGACCAGACATGGGGAGCGCTCTCAGCCTTTGCTTTTCTCTCCCACATTTGATGCAACACCCTCAGTTTGACAATCAGGCACCACCCTCCTCCTGCGGGTGCACAATGAGACATTGGCACATGTGTGTGAGTGTGGCACAGTCTGACGTTGGCACCTGAGGGGGATTCAGGCTCCTGGCTGCGACGAGCTAATTGCTCCTCTCCTTTAGCTGAGCCAGCAGAGACCTCCACAAGGCAGCCGGGGTGCAGCCGAGCGTTGTGCTTTCAGCATATGGACCATTTAAATTCCTAGCAAAAAGAGCAGTTTAAACCACTCGGTGCTCGGGTAGGATTTCTGCCATCTGGTACCCTGTGTCTTCTGCTGGCAGAAGCCGAGGTTGGATGCAGCTCCAGGATAGCAGTTTTAGTGTCATTTCCATACAAATGGCTTGTAACTGATGAGTTCGGGGGCAGACCCATCAGAAAGCATTCGCCTTGCAAACATTTCTCCTGCCTGTTGCTGAGTATCAAGAACCCAAAGGAAATACATGATCCTCTCCAGAACATTACTGGTGCATCCTCAGCATGGACCTGAAAGGGATGAGCCAAAGGTCTTGATGCTTATTTTGGTCATTCTTGCTGAAGACTGAACAAGTGTGGCAGTGAACAAACAATATCAGAAATGGAAAAAATCCTGTGAGAAATGGGCTGGTGAAGAAGGGAAAAAAGCTAACCTAAATACCTTAAAAGCGAAAGCTGTTTCTATTGTTTAAGATGGAGTCTTGTTGTNCTCACTGGTGGGTGGAACAAGCAGTGAGACCTGAAAGGAGGTCACTGATGTGGTCACTGGTGGGGTTCAGGGCTTAGATGTGAACTTGGACATCAGTGAATTTTGTAATGCCTGCCAAGAAAGAGGCCTTGAATATGACCATGAAATCACAAATGAAACATCATAGCCGACACACTTCTCTCACAAGCAGATGAAACCCCTGGTTCATAGCAGAAGCTCCTGCCTGCCCTATAAAGCCCCAGAACATGATCCAAATCCACGCTCAGAGAGCTCCGCTTGTCATGACCTTCAGCCCCAACACCCGTGCCCAGCAGACACACATTCATGCTCTGGGGTCCTCCTTGAGGAAGGTACTTTAATTCTTTAGGGCTATAGGAAAAATATAACCTTGCCCTCCCCGTGCCAGCCAGGGCACCTGCGTCACCTGGTTCTCAAATAACTGGCGCAGGTAGAATTGAACTCCTCATTCTTCCTCTGTTTAGGCTGGAAAGTAAATACGTCATTCCCTCCTTCCCACTGCAGAAAGGATCTCTGTGAGAGGCTGACATTACTAGCTGAGAGGAACAGCAGCATTTCCCAGGACTTGTGCTGAGGCTGCCCGGTGAGCAGGAGAGATGTCCTCTCATAGAATCACAGAATTGATTGGGTTGGAAAAGACCTCCGAGATCATCAAGTCCAACCCTTGGTCCAACTCCAGTCCGTTTACCAGATCATGGCACTCAGTGCCATGTCCAATCTCAGTTTAAAAACCTCCAGGGACGGTGAATCCACCCCCTCTCTGGGCAGGCCATTCCAATGCCTGAGCACTCTCTCTGCAAAGAATTTTTTTCTAATATCCAACTTAAATTTCCCCTGTCAGAGCTGGAGCCCCCTTGTGCTATTGCTGAGTGCCTGGGAGAAGAGACCAACCCCACCTGGCTATAACCTCCCTTCAGGTGGTTGTAGAGAGTGAGGAGGTCACCTCTGAGCCTCCTCTTCTCCAGACTAAACACCCCCAGCTCCCTCAGCCTCTCCCCATAGGACTCTCAGGCAGAAGGAGGGCAGTGCTCTGCTCTGCTCTGCTTTGCAGGGCTGCTGTGTCCTCCTTCAGACACCCCTCGTGTCCCCAGGGAACACCCTCAAGCAGTGTTTGCCTAAAAGCTGCTCTGAGGATGGCTCTGAGGGTAACTCTGGTTTTCTATCCCCCATCAGCTGAACGAGGTGTGCCACCTCCTATGGGATTTTCACACCTACGCCACACTGAAATGCATCCTGCTCCCAGTGCAGACTGTTGCAGTGTCTAATATTAACTTGCTAAGTGCTGAACCCAATTATCATGGTTTAACCAAAGCTCATTTAGTTAACCTTTCAGTGATGAGATACAGGCTCTTTTTTCGTCAGGGAGACTGAGGGAAGCTAATTGCTGGAGCCTGTTTTGACCACAGGACTTGCCAGAAAGCCAGAGTGACAAAACACTCATTATTTAACAACTGATACTTCCTCTGACTGTTGAGAAACCAGAGATGGCATTTATACTACTGTCAAAAATTTTATCCACCTTAAAGCGAAACAAATCAGAGTCAGCTGGTTAGACTGGCAAAGTAAGCAAAGTGTGGATTGAGACACACCACTCTAAGGTGGGTATTTATCACAAGAAAGACTTGGATCCATCTCAGGATGAGCAGTTTCTCTCCAGTGACCAGTTGGTTTGATGCCTGACCCATGGACTGAGTTGGATGGACTGAAGTGGGTGCAGTGAAAGCCATTCCAAACTGCCCCCAGCTTTCCACAGACCTCTCCCCTCCACCTCTGGTTGCACAGGTGGGCTACAGGGAGACCACTGACCGAGCACATCTCTGCCCTATGATCCAAGGATCCCCTCTACTCCATTGCTGCAGGCTTTTTCAGGGCAGGGAGGACTGTGCCATTCTCTCAGCAAAAGATGCATCGACGAGCATCACCCCTGTTCTCTTAGCAACTTTCCCCTATTCTAATATCTATACAGTTATTAAAAGCTTCAGGGGCTTATGAAGTATTTTTTATTAACAGATATGAGAGAAAGGGGCCTTTGTTCAAGAGCTGAAACATCCAGACAAAACCTGAAGGAGCTTTACTGTTGATGCCTGCAAGAAGTTTTCCGCCACAGACAGCTGAACAACAAAATTGACACAGGTAATATTGCCAACCAGTGGAGAGCTGGGAAGAAAAAGTGGCCCTAAAAACAACATCTTTCACTATTCTTTACACCTACACTCCAAAGAGGTGGCAAAAATCACAGAAATTGCTTTTTTTCCTCTCCAACTTTTACATTCCATATGATGCATGATGTTAACCTGGCACCTAAAGAACCACAGATATATCTGCATCCCAAATGATTACCTTGGCTGGTGGCTGGAATAAGAGCAGCTGTGGGTCTGTACACACCCAATGTGTACTTGAAATCAACTGTTTGTCTATTCATTTCCAACAAATTTCTTGATTTGTGGCTTATGCAGATTTAAAAATCACTTTAATTGTCCCTAGATGCTTTTCATTTTCCTGTGATGAGTCTAAGTGGAATAAATTAAACTATGCTCAAGGCTTCCCACTTCTCATCCTTTCATTTGAATGACCTTAGGTATCTTCCTTTGTCTTCAAATATCCTGGAATAATGTGTTATTCTGGCATGAATCTTGTATTCGGTGTTTTCCCTTAGAATTCAAGACACTGGAACGTCTCAGGATCCATCAAAAATATTTCTGAAGTGCATAAGTGGTTTTGGATAATGTCTTGAAAGCACAATTTGAGTGCCAGCTCTGAGATCTGCAGCCAGGCCACAAAGTGAAGTCAGGGAGCTTTTAGCTCTGAAGATGCACTTTGCAGCACAATGTCCCTTGTATTAGAAAGCCTGTGGTATAAACAAAGGTGTTGTCAAGATATTTCTCACAAAGAATTTTTCTTTTCTAGAAATCAACGTTTCTTCCAGCTAGATTTAAATGAAGAAGTCCCACCCTGAGTCTCAGGTTGCTTGCAGCTGGACCGTGTGAGTTCAGGCTCCCTTGTAAATGCCATCCATCCACAGCCATTTCTGTGGAGCCCTGCAGACTTTCCTCTCCGATCCCTTTTGTCCAGCCTTGATTCATCCTGCAGAGGCACACGGCTGGCTCGCTGCTTTGCCACTGGGGCTGGGGCCTGAAAAAGTGCAGCTGCTCCACCTGGGCTTGACAGCAAGCTCAGTACTGGGGGGTGGTGTTGGATTTGGTGCTTTTGTGCTTTGCTTTTTTTCCTCCTCATTTTTTCTATATATATTTTTTTTCCTTCTCTCTGCCTCCATCAGGGTGACAGTCACCCTCTCGGGGATGTGGCACAGAAGGCTGGAGCAGCACGATGTGGCTGACACAGGCGAGGAGCCAGAACGGTTTGTGTAGGTTGGGTGTCCTCCCAGGCAGAGAGCATCCCTCAGCTCAGACACATCCCTCTGCTCAGACACATCCCTCAGCTCAGACACATCCCTCAGCTCAGACACATCCCTCAGCTCAGACACATCCCTCCGCTCCTCCTCCCCTCCCCAGCTCTTCCTCCCACCTCCCATTCCGACTTTCATGCTCAGCCCAAGTTGATTAAAAGGTTGCTGTCATTAAAAATTTAAAAAAAAAAAAAAGGGATTTGAGGAGGATGTTGGTGATGGAGAAATTTTCTTGCAGCTGCTGCTTCTCTCAGTTGGCAAAGTTGCTTTTAACCTCTCCCTTACAGGAAGCAGCAGTGCACTCTGGTGGGATGAGCCAAGACACTGTGGCCCTGCATGGGCTGTGTGACAGGGACAGGGGATGTCCTACCTGCCTGTGCTGTCTCCATGGCTGTGTGACAGGGACAGGGGATGTCCTACCTGCCTGTGCTGTCTCCATGGCTGTGGGACAGGGACAGGGGATGTCCTACCTGCCTGTGCTGTCTCCATGGCAGAACTGCATGCAGAAGGCTGTGGTCCCTCTCCCCCTCCATTCCTGGTACACAGAGATGGGCACACTCAAAGCCTGTGGCTGGGAACAACCCCGAGCTCCGAGCAGAGCTTTTTGGGGAACGTGGGCTTGAATCCAGATGTGGAGCAGGTCAGGCCCCCAAACACAGCTCTGTGCCATACCTCGCCGTTCCTGGGGCCTGCAGAACACAACTTGGGGTTTACAGCCTAAGACATCTGCTCCCGTGGCGTTATGATGGACATCAGAAAGCAATTTGGTTTCTCATCTCTGCTTGGGAAGCAAATTTCTCTCCTCCACTCAAGCGGGTGTGTGAGCAGTGAGAGACCTCCAAGGGATGCAAACAAGGGAAGGAGCTGCTGGGAGAGCACCACTGCTTTGCAAATAACACCAAAAATATCCTGAAAAGCAAAAGAGAAAGAAAGAAAGAAAAACCAAAATAAAGAAAACCACCAGCGTGTTCGACTACCAGCCCAATTCTGCAAGCACTTCCACCCACCTTATCCCTTTCCTGTTTCTCACAAAGCCCTTCTTCTCTGTCTCCATGGCCCTGGTTCCCTTCCCACCAAAGACTTGGTAAGACTCAGTTTCATAAAGCAGGCGAGCATTGGTAGACTTCAAAATTAATGCACTGAATGTTCTCTCGGCCCTCCAAAATTTAAAAGGCTCGGAAAAGATCACAAAAAAGCAGACAGCAAGTAGAAAAGTCATATGCTAACCCCTAAATCCTTGCTTTTGTTTGTACTTCTACAGCTCAAGGCACAGAATAACCACATTTAAGTCGTTACAAGCTTTAAGCTTGGTACCTTATCCACGGGGATCCACATTTTCAAGAATTTGTTAAAGAACGATGGTTGTCCACTTCAGGTGTCTCAAACAGAGGCTCATTTTCTTAGCTCAGACGGCTAAAAAGAAAAAAAAAAATCATTTCTTAAGAGGAAAGTGGTCATTTCATAAGCCAAGCTGATTGGTTTTTCCATGATTAGCCACTGCAGCATTTAAGACCAGAAATACAGGATAGAGCAGATGAGAACGAAAATGAGCCACTTAGTTGTTGGAACAAGACTAAGAAAACTTCTGCTATTTCTTCATTATTCTGATAATAAAACATGGCTTTCAATACATCTGTTGCATGCCTTTCTATCTTGAAGCTGAATTTCTGAAGTTTCCGGTTCCTCTTATTTCAATATTCATTTCCATCCAAATTATAATCTATTCAAAATTTCTCCTAAGAAAAATTTCAAGGGTAAAAAAGTTCAAATCAGATGGGGCATTCCTCCTTGTAAAACTATGTTTAATTTCAATTCCAACTTTAAAAACAAAACCGAAGGTCTTCTAAAGAAGAAGAATATGAAAATGGGGACTAATTTATTCTAAAATACTTTGAAATAAAACGTTGTTACATCTTCAAGGCAATTTTTCTTCAATTATTTTTCAAAAAACAAAGTATTGCCAACCTGTGCTGAAGCAGTTTTGGTTGGTTTTTTTTTGATACAACAGCAAGAAGGGTTCCTTTGGGCAGCACTGGGTGAGCTAAAACCACATATGTGCAGGCAGGGATGGGCAGGTGACTCTTGACAGGCCAAACTCTGCCCTTGTGGGATCTAAAGGCAGAGCCCACACACGACCACAGGAAAAAGGGTTAATGCAATTCCCAGCTGGCCCATTGCGATCCTGTTGATGCTGGGATGATCCGAGGGACTGCCTGATGAAAGGATGCAGTTGTTCAAAGCACATTTGCCTGGCTCACTAATCTCTGCAGATATCCCTGTGGGGAAATCCTTTGAATCCGATACCTGGTAAATGAATTTGGCAAGCGAATGAACATCCCATAAGCCTGTGGCTGAAATGCTCTGCACCTGTTCCAAGGACGCTGCCGTGCATTAATTGCCATTCCTCTGTAAGGATGCTTTTTGATGGAGCGTGAGAGGCTGTTACTGACACTGGTGCTGCCTTGAGCTCCCAGTTACAGCCCCCATGCTTGGATGCAGCCCGAGAAAAGCCCACCTGCCATGGGTTGGGCTCTCCATGTGTTCCTCCAACCCTCTGCAGGGCTAAGAGTTGAGCTCAGTGGTCCTTGTGGGTCCCTTCCAATCCTGTGAAACCCACTGGAGACACCGATCCTGCCCCAAACCCACACGTGCACATTCAGTGGGTCACACCCACGGTCTGCGTGGATTTAATTTATCCCGGCTGTGGAAGGGGGGCAGAGGGAAATGCTGCCAGGTGAGGCAGAAGGGCTGTTTGCTCGGTGGTAGAGGGTCATTGCAGGCACGATCCAGGGTTTGTGCTGCTTGGGAAGCGTGCTGTAATCTTTATTGTCACAAATGGTGAGCACCATGAATGCTGCTCGGTGAATAAACACACACCTTGCTGCCAAGGACTTCGGCAAGCAGACCTCAGATTGTTGGCAATGACTTTTATGACTTTGACTTCCCCAACTGTGCTTCGTGGCTGCTTTGATCAGACAATTGATATTCTGGAGAGGGTGCCTCCAAGAGGAGATAAGCTCAAGCAAAGGACTCTGCACAGGTCTGGTGAAGGAGAAAGAGTGCAAATTGCCTGAGCATGCGAGAGGAGAAGGCTCCCAGAGACACACCATGTGGGACACAGGAGGGGCAGTGCTGGACAGGCTCTCCAGGTCACTGTTCTGAGTAAATGGGTTCTCTGGCAGAGATGTTCCTGTGCCACGGTTAATGATATTTGTGGGAGGTCACCTCTGCGTTTGTAACAGCGAACATTGGTTTTTCAAGGCACATATTAAAAGGCGGTTGTTCAATCAAGGGGCTTCAGTGCCTCTGTCTGCTGTAAAACCAAAAACCAGAGCTCACGTTTCAAGCCACACAGGGGTCAACTACATGCAGAGAAATCATTTGCTGTCTAGAAGCTGAACGCAATAAAATTGCAAACTTTTCATAGATAATTTGCAAAAGAGAGAGAGAGAGACTAAATTAATTGAATAAATTATTTCCTATGAATCATTCACTCTGCTCTAATTAACAGGAGCTTGTGTACTCAGCTCCTTCTGCAGCATTTCCACGGCTGCCCCTAAGGGTCATAGTCCCTGAGAAACTCATCATTTTACTTTCAAATGTGTTTTCATTGAGTTGTAGTTGGAAACAACAACAACAAAAAAGAGAGTCTGAGGAGGAAAGGAGGAGAAATCACCAAGGGGACGTGGCAGCGGTTCAGTTAGGGATGGCATCCCAGTTCTCCACAGAAATATTTGGGTGCTTACCTGAACTCCTGCTCACACCACCTGGACAAAGGCCTTCTCAAAAGCTCCCCTCTTTCCAGATGCCACAATTCCCCTAATTAATTGCCCTTTGGATCTCCAACCCCATAGCCAGCCTGCACACCGGTGTCTCCCAGGATTGCTGCAAACATTATTAGCGTGTGCATTGGAACAGTTGCCAGGAAATTAGAAGGGCAGGCTCAGAATAGCTGCTGCTGGAGGGCAGGGGGAATGGGGGAGCATTGGTTCCCCCGTGGGCACCAGCAGATGAATGCCTGCTCCTGCAGCTCTGAACACCCTCCCTGCGATGCAGCACCTCCCCTGTGCCCCCTCCCAGGCAGGGGAGAGAACCCTCTGCCCCGATGCCACCGTTGTAAAGGGTTTAGTCACAGGGATCTTTGTTTGATTTTTTTTTTCTTTTTTTTTTTTTTTTTTAATGGTTGCACTCAATTTGGGAATCACTGACATTGCCCACAAAATATTTACTGTAAAATAAAGCATTTGCTCCACTGCAGTCCTCTGGGTGGGTAGACCCTGCAGGATTGCAGTGGAGAAGGGGATGTCTCCCTTGATGGAGATGATACTCTCCCCTGCAAGCCAAAACCCTGTACCATCCAAAGGAACTGCCAGTGAAAAAGGAGAGAGGGGAAAAGAAAAGGGAAGCAGAATGACTGGCCAAACTCACCGATCCTCAGTCGGGGAAAAGGAGAAACATCAAAGAGTTAAGCCAAGACCTTAGATTTCAAAGAACACTTTGCTCTGAGCTCAGGTCAGTAAACACTTGGGAATTTTCAGGGGTTTGCTCATTCTCTATCCTTACCAAGTGCTTCAAAATTTTTCTCTTGACCTATTAATGACTTCTGCTGCATTTAGTGCCCCGGGGCCCTAACCTACATCAGAGCCCCCAGTGCTGGGCATGGGGTGGCAGAGGCTGCCCCGAAGAGCTCGCTTCATAATTAGGGAAGGCAGAAGGAAGGTGGGAGAGGGAGCAGTGATGCAGGGATGGCCTGGGCTCTCAGCAAGGTGCTGCTGCAGAAGAAGCAGGGAGGGGGGCTGCAGTCACGCTCAGATGGGGCTGCTGCTCCACGTTAACCACGGGTGGAAGTGAAATCCTCCCTCTGCAGAAAGAGGCATCACACAACCTCCTTGCCTTGCGTGCCCTTGGCCCCGAGGGAAAGGAGGGCAGGGGTGCAGTTTGGCACTGAGCACACACTGGCAGGGCAGGCACCGGCAGGAACTCCAGTTTTGCTGCTGTTCTTCTGCATCGCCGGAGTTTCTGCGCTGTCTGTTGGGGGAGAGGAAGTCTGAAGGAAGATCTTAAGGAGAAAAAAAAGCTCACAGGGAAAGACCATTTCCTCTTATAAAAGGACCCTGGCAACAAGACAAGTGTTACGGTCATTGCAGAGAAATAAAATTAAACCAAAATTAACTTCTCCTGAAAAAATGAGAAGGATTGTGTTCCTGGAAAAAGCCCCCTGTGCCTCTACCCAGTAGTCAAGCAGAAGTCAAATTAATACTAAAGTGCCCCTGTAACAGGATGTGTAGAATCCAGTTATAAATACAGATTGCATTATAAAAGCATCTTCTGAAAAGAGACTAAATTATAGGTACAGGATTCAGAACCGCTCTCCCAGACAGTACACACAATTATGTCTAATCTGGGCAAGCTGTTGAAGGAGTATGTTGGCAACAGAGCAATGATAAACAGCCCAGTTTGTGCCCTTGCTTCCTCTGATACTGTCCTGTTTATTAAAGGGACTTCTCATAGCTATATAGACACAAGAGAAGAATCAGGCTATACATTTTGTGACAAATCCAGGAGCATTCAGGCAAAGCAGGTGGAACTTTGCTCACCAATTCTCTCCTGGCTGTACTTGGTGCTGCTCTTCCCTTGGTCAGCATTGTGACCCCTCTGTGCTCAGTGCCACACAAACACACAGCCTGACCTGCTTCTGCATTTACCTTGAAGTTTGGTGTGGGGTTTTGGGTTGGTTTGGGGTTTTTTTGAACCAAAAAGGCACAGAGCGTCTCTGTGTTGAACCCAAAATTGCCCATTTTCAAGGAGACTTAAAAGACATCCACGTTTCCAAAACTGAAAAATAATTGAGGGGGAACCAAGAAAGCTCAGGCCAACTGCCCCAAATGGTGGCTTTATAGCAAGGGCTGTCTGAGCTCTCTGCTTTGTAAATAGCATCAAATCCATATATTTGCCTTTGCTTAGACATCTGCCTGTGTACCCAGGTCTTTTCTCCAGGCTAGTCAGATATTGCTGATATTGACATTCATGTTCTTGAGAGCAGCACTACAACAGGTATTATTCTGCCTGATTCAAGAGGCGTAGGAGAATCATGCCCTGAGCCTGTCAAAGGCCATCTTTTTACCTGAATGTTTTCCCTTGAAAACTGAAGTAGAAGCTGCAGAGTTTGAAATCAAGGGCTGTTTTGGAGTGCCTCGACTCACGTTGCAAATAACACTTAATGGGTTGTTACTCGAGATGGAGAACTGCTCAAGAGGGAGGGAGAGGGATCCGGGTTTCTGAAGTGCCACGCTTAGTGGTCCTCTGTCATTGCACAGGATACTGCTGCACCCCAAGCGTTCCTCCAAGCTGCACAAAGGGGCATTGAAGATTGAACAGGAGCCTGATTTAAGACTTTTTTCAGATAACTAACTGGATGACCAATTAAAGCTTCCCAAGACAAAGGTTTAACCCCCCCACATTTCTCCCTTTCACATGAGTTTGCTGTTTCTTCTTGTGATAAGCACTGTCCTGTTCTGTTTATTACCCATGATCTCCTTCCCTGGGCTCAAAAGCTAATAATATGCTGCAGGGAACTGCTTTTATTCTCTTTCCAACTGTTCTATTTTTTTTTCCCCTCTATCATGCAATTAAACACAAGAGTCATGGAAAAATTTCTAGTTCACCTTTGGTTTTAGGGAACTCAAGCTGTTGTGTATATAAGACTAGTTTTTTCATACAGTTTACTAATAAATACTGGATTTGGTTCATTAAATACACTGGAGACCAGAGATGTTTTTAATACCTGCATAAAGTTCTATAGTGTGCATAGGTGTTTTCCTTATTGCAAGTGACCTAAAGTTAGGTGAGTATTTTCTTGAGCACCAATCTAAATGCATAATATAAAACAACAACATTCATGATTCTAATTCTCCCTAACATAATTAAGAAGTTTTTGTGCATCCACTGATACCCCAACGTGGAGAGGAACAAAGCACATTAATGTGCTCACTGGATGGCACAGAAAGCATCCCTTGGATGGGCACACATGACATGCTAAGGAGATTAAAACGAGAGACGATAATAAATGATGGGGAGCAAAAAACAAAGTAGAAGGGGCCTGGAGGTCTCAGGGGGTGTCTAAGGGGACAGAGGGATTTCCCCCTTGGGGTCTGCTGCCTGAACCTGCTGCAGGCTCCCAGCAGCAGGGCTCTGCCAGCCCTTCAGACACCAGATTGGCACTAACTCATATGAAATAAGTTGTTAGCCTGGCTTTATTCCCAAAGGAATAATGGTCAGGCCCCTTCACCAAGAAACAGCCTGCCTGCTGCATTTCTTTCCTTACCTTCAAGGGGCCAGCCAAGCCTGGGTGTGCCAGAGACCCAAAAGGGTCTGGTCCCTGTCCCTGTCACCATGTTTGGGGGGTGCATCATGGCAAAGGGTGAGCATCAGAGAAGGGCAACAAGGCTGGTGAAGGGACTGGAGCACAAGTGCTATGGGGAGAGGCTGAGGGAGCTGGGGGTGTTTAGTCTGGAGAAGAGGAGGCTCAGAGGTGACCTCCTCACTCTCTATAACCACCTGAAGGGAGGTTAGAGCCAGGTGGGGTTGGTCTCCTCTCCCAGGCACTCAGCAATAGCACAAGGGGGCTCCAGCTCTGCCAGGGGAAATTTAAGTTGGATATTAGAAAAAAATCCTTTCCAGAGAGAGTGCTCAGGCATTGGAATGGCCTGCCCAGAGAGGGGGTGGATTCACCGTCCCTGGAGGTTTTTAAACTGAGATTGGACATGGCACTGAGTGCCATGATCTGGTAAACGGACTGGGGTTGGACCAAGGGTTGGACTTGATGATCTCGGAGGTCTTTTCCAATCCAATCAATTCTATGATTCTATGATTCTATGATCAGCCAGGCAGCTCCTGAGAGGTGAATCCAGAGCCAGAGAGGGGATCCCTCCCGTGCCAACGAGAGGACGGAGCTTCCCAAACACCAGGGAGGGACGCGCTGCCAGAGCCGGGTGAAAACCGGAAATCCTGTTTTCTTGGGAAAAAAGAAGGTGATAAAAAGTATCATTGGGAACTTTGTGGCCTCCAAAATAAGAGCATAGAAATGCTGATTATTTCTTGTGGTGAAGAAAGTCTGTGTGATTTAATTTTGGATGTGGTAAAGTTGAGTATTCCACGTTGAAAAGCTGAGGTAACATATTTTTGTCCTGACCTTTTCAACTCAATTGTCCTTACACTCACTCAGGAAAGCAAGAGCGAGTTCAGGTGTTTCTCACAATAACAATGTGGCACGGATTTCAGAAAAACATATTCAAACAAAACTTAGCAATCTCATGGCAAAATGTAACAAAACACCCACTTTATTCTGGGTTGTTCTTGAAGAAATATGTTGACAAATCACTACCAAAATGAAGATGAGACCAAACAGATTTTTATTTCTGCAAAGTGTGTATTTTTTTTCCAAAGAGACAAATGTTTTAAACAGGTTCTTTTGCCAAAACCATTGTTCAATCCCATAAAATGCCACAGCCTTTCTGCATGATACATAACACAAGTCATTTTAGGTGAAATCCCAGCCCTGCCAGGGTCAAGCCTGGGAATTCATCTCTGTGTTTCAATGTGCCCTGAATTCCTCTCTAAATCCGGGCACTGTAAATCCCTGGCTGTAAAGAAAGGATAATGGTACCCCCTGTAATGGACAGGGAGCTGCTACACAGCAATTAAGAAAAGCAAACAGATGAGCACTAAACTGTGCTTTTAGCTTATATTGCCTGTATGGTCTGGTATTACCCATAACATTACAGGGAAAAAAGGCACGTCCTTTGAGGACCTTCCTGTAAGAGATTTTGATCAAGATTCGACATTTCTGAGCAGAGAACAACACCACATAAGCACAGGGAAGGATCATGTCAGTAACTCTGTGCCCCTGTCTGAGTTCACAGGTCAGAGAATCATTGAATCCGCTGGGTTGGAAGAGACCTCTGAGATCATCAAGTCCAACCCTTGGTCCAACCCTGCTGTGATTCCCAGATCATGGCACTCAGTGCCATATCCAGACTCAGCTTAAAAACCTCCAGGGATGGTGAATCCACCCCCTCTCTGGGCAGGCCATTCCAATGCCTGACCACTCTCTCTGTAAAGAATTTCTTCCTCATATCCAACCTAAACCTCCCCTGGCAGAACTTAAGCCTGTGCCCTCTTGTCATAATCTAAAACTGGCTGGAGATTGACAGCTCCATTTCCCCGTAGCTTTCAAGGCCTTGAAGTTGGTTTTTCCCCTTCCAGGGAACAAAAATAAAACGGCTTCAACATTTTTTTTTGTGGAAGTGTAACAGCATCAGAACGGCTGTTTGGGGATCAGTGTTTGTCTTCCCTTTCAGAAGAGGAGAAGGTCAGGATGAAGAGAAATACCGTGACAATCTGTGTTCTTGTTCTTCTACAGTCAGAGCAACACCTTCCCCATGTAACGCAGTGGGGAACCCGATTCCTCCAGCCACAGCTATTACTCAGAGCTCCAGGTCAGAAAGAAAGGTGCTCGCTGCCTTTGGTCTGTTTCTTTTCCCCCCAGCCATTAAATGAGAAATTTAATCAAATCCAATTAATTGCAGGAACATTTCACTCAGTTGTGTGTGTTTGGAGCTGCTTTGCTGTCAGCCCAGCCCCGGATGATGGGATTATCCATGCTTGTTATTACGACTCCATTTAACTCTGCCGCTGCTTGATATTCCGAGGCACAAAAATTTGCCCAGAAAAGGCTGTTTCTTGGGTGAAAAAATTGCCTCTCTTCGGCAGTTTCTTTGGCACACTCCAAGACTTATCAGCCTTCCTCCAAGCATCCTGAGTGCAGTGATGGAGCCAAAAGGCTCTGGATTCCTGTGCCGACACCGCTGGCACGCAATACGCAGTGGGATAATGCCAGCCCGTGAAGGCTCAGCTGCTCTTCTGCATTTCCTCATCTGCCCCCCCCGTTAAGATCCCAAGGACTCAGAGCCTCAATCCCTCTTGCCTTTGCCAGTTAGGGATCAAATCTCCAGGTCACCTCCAGTTGGGTGGGGTTTCCTGTCCTTATTTATGTGATAATTTTAGTCCGGTTGATTGCTGACCATTTGCTACCCCAGAGACAGAGAACAAATGCTATAACACTTGCCTAGGAAATTAAATGCTCTTGAAAAGATGATCGGATGGATTAGGAAACAAAGAAAAGCTTCAAAACAGTACGTCTTTCACACGTGGGCATCAGTTAGCTCTGCCCTCCCACCATGTCATCGTCACATGCACCATCACGAGACGCCACATCTGCTGCTTGCCTTGAGCCTCTGCTGTGGTGCAGATGCCCAGCTCCTGTTCAAAGTGTAGGATGAAGAGATGGCATCTGGCACGGGATTATTCTGCACTATCTAGATGCCACTAATGACGCTCAAGCCGTTTCCTGAGGATCTGGGACAAGCTGATGCCTTTTGCCGACTCCTAATTCCCCAGGGGAGATCTGTGCAAGTGCTTTTCCCCTTCTTTTTCTGTCACGTGCTGCTCTTCACTGAGCTGGGAACAGGGCGTGGTTTGGCTGCCTTAGCCCCTCAAAATTAATGCCCATTAATGGCAGTAACTGTGCTCCTACAAACTCCATCTCATGCCTGATTTTAATAGAATGTGCTTCAGATACAGTAAAATCTCCATTAGCCCAGATACTTTTGGGGAAGTAATGAACAGTAGGGATACTTGTAAAAGCTGGAGAAGAGCCCTAGTGGGAATAGAAGTGCAAGGATTCTAGACTTAATAAAGGATTGCCCAGATCACTTCTAGTCTATAGCTCGGTAAGGATGTATGGAGACAGGTCAGCGTGCCAGAGGGGACAGAGGAGTGCAGGAGCTTGAGATTCAAAACATTTCCATGCCTGCGACTTCCTGACCAGGAGAAAATCACCATTAATATCTCCCTCCTCCCATCTAAATAATAGACACTATAGCACAGGCTCAGATTACAAAGGAAGTAAATATGGGCAATCTACTTTGGTTTAAAATGAGCTTTTAAAAAACACCCTTTTAAATAACAATCAAATGCTGATTGTATGTCTATCTATATATATATATATTTCATAATAGCTTTTAGAAATACTTGTCATGGCCTTTATTTATGATTTAATTGTGCTGGTGTCACTGTGACTTGATTTCACGTGAATTATGACTCCAGTGGGAAATCCACGTGTCACCTCCAAGTCAGGAGATGTCTTCAGGGGACAGTACAAGAGAGAGGCCATCTGGGGAGGAGATTTCAGAGGTGTGGTAAAATCGGTGGGATTTGATACAGTGACTGGAGTGGAGGGACATGTTTTACTACCTGCACTGGTCAATAATGATCTATAGGAGCCCAATTTTGAAACTTCCTTGGTTTTTCCTTGTCTTCTCATACAGTGTGGCCTGACCTCCAACTGTCTCACCCTTTATCCCATGAGAATCTCCAACATAATTTTCAGTGCTAGTGCTTTTATTGTACAATTCACCAACCTCAGCTGAAAAACTAAACTTGCACAAAGCAAGTTAGATAAGATCTTTTGTGCATCTCTGATAAAGACTAAAAAAGGGGCAGAAAGAGGCAGAGTTGTCTACTGTAACTCAGTCAACTAACAGCCAGTCAGAAATAGGCAATGGAATCAAAATATTTTTATACTACATCAATATTTTCAGTAAATGCAGAAATTTGTGTTCTTTCTATGCAGTGATAGGCACCCAACAAAGACTTAAGAAAAAAAATAGATTAGAGAGTGCCTGAAGACATTAAAGAGGCAAAATTTTGGTAACACTGCATTGCCAGATATAGCTATGTTATTCTCCTTCTTGTTAGTATTCCTTGCCTATAAATTCTTAAGAATCAAGAATTTCAGAACGGGGATTGGCCTAAATATAGTTAAAATGCCAAAAGACTGGAAGTGAGCCCAGGCAAAGGATTCACTGTTTCGTTTCTCCTTGAATGGGTCACTCAAGACAAAGGCTGGCAAAACATGCAACTGTGGCATGCAGTGCTGGGCCTTTTGTTCACAGTTCCATGATTTGTTCTGGGTTTTATGAAATGTATTCTTTACATATATCTGGGGACATATAAAAATGTAAATCTGTAGGTATTATAAACCTCATCAGACTACTTCCTTGGGAGGGAACTCCTTACATTCCTCACAATAGCTGTTCTGTGAGGCAGAAATGGAGGAAGCAGAAAGGCTTTGCATTATGGCCTCGTACCTTTTCTCAGACCAACGGAAAAAGGAAATTCCCACAACTGGGTCCACCACGCTCCAGCAATGCCTCTTTTATAGCCCAAGATTTTCAGTCCAAGCTGTAATGCTCACGACTGTAATCATCTGGTCTGGGTACTTCTGCCTCTCTCCATCCTGCACTGCCAAAGCCACGCGGCTCACGGGACATCACCCACAGCCTGGGCAGATCAGGAGCCCAGGCAGACACTGGAGTGTTCCTTCTGTAGATGTTCCTGAATTCACAGCACAAAGCAAACACCAGGGCGTGCTTCAAGCCCTATGGTACCCCAAGTGAGCTGGAGGCATCACAAGCAGTAAGTCACAAGGAGAGGATGAAGCACGAAGGAGCAACACGGGACCAGACTGTAATTCTACCTGGGGAACCAGAGGGTGGGCATGAAACTGGTAAACCCACTCTCCCCCCAGCTATGTTTGAATACCATGACTAGGAACCACCCCTGCATAAACTCCAGGTGACTCCTCAGTCTTAGCAGCCCTCTTGAGAAAAACTAGCCAAAGAAGCCAAGTGGTCGCTGTCGTCCCTCTGATGCACCTCCGTTAGCAGAGATGATTGTTCCAATTATCATTGTTTCTGACAATGTGATAAACCATCACAGAGAGATTTCATGTTTAGTATTAGTTTTGTGTTTGTAAATATCTTTGGAGGATGTTGGAGTTAAAAAAATAAATTTTTATAAAACGATACAGTATCTCAAACATTGTCAGAGGACTATGTTGACATCTTTGAATGACAACATTTCTTAACAATCTATAACATGCTTCTTATGCCTGTAATGTTCTACATCTGTTAATCATTTATTAAACCTTTTAAACATCACCCCTGTTTAAAAATCTGATCTAAGTAAGACCATGGGAATTATAAGAAATAGAGAGAAAAGGATAAGGAAACTCACTGATTTAATTGAGCAGTATACTTCGTGTCTTCAGCAATTTCTCACAGTAGCAAAGGCAATAAAAGAAATGACAAGACTTTGAACTTCCAGGCTGTTTTCACACATTAACAACAGAAAACCTGGGGGTAAGAATTTTGATTTTTTGTTTGGTTGGTTGGTTTTTGTTTGTTTGTTTGTTTGTTTGTGTTTTTGGTTTTTTTTGTTTTTTTGGGTTTTTTTGTTACACAAAAACACAATGACCCGGGGAGAGATTATGTGTGGTTTAATACTGGAAAGTTTGAAGAAAATAGCACTACTTAATCAGTCAGACAAGGTGCTGGTGGATGAAGCACAATGTCCTGCAGAAAACAGGAGACGAGTTACCACATCAGACTCAACTCTCCTCCACTGTAGCACAAGAACATGATTAATTGGTTGGGTCAAAATATTTACATTTAAAAATATTAATTTGCTTCTTCCCAAGAGGTTCTCTGAGCCCTAATGCAATGTTATTTTTATTTCTTTGATTCATATCCTGGTAACTCTAAACAAACACACGCTTGCACTTTCACAGCCAATCTAAACATCCATTAAACCCACAGACTGTGTAACCCTCTGCTTCCTTTTCCAATCCACCTTATCTTTCAGACCCAGGAGCTGGGGACACATCAGACCTCCTTGCTGGTGAAGGACCTATTGCCAGTTCTGGAGCACTCAAACAGGAGGAACGACCCAATACTTCTCTTGCACGGTATTTGGGCAAACAAATCCCACCTGAGAAGGGTGGCACACTGGAGGCACACCCTGCCCTTTTCAAGCAGCTAGTGGAGACACAGGCACTGTGGAGAAATGCAGGAAACATGTGTTTCCCCTCTCTGACTGTCCTCCAGCCGTGCTGGGTTTCTGCTGGTCCCAAAATAGGATACTTGAGCCTGTCTCCCCATGAAGAGACTGCTGGGTCTGTAGATTCTCCAGTGGGATCTCTGGCTGAAGCTGCAAGCAAAGCCCTGAGTCTGGCTGCTTTAGAGAGGCGCCAACCACAGGCTGAATCGGGGTGATTTCAATGCCTTCATTCATTCTCCACCACTGTCTGCCCTCTTTTCACTCAGCTAAGACTTGGCACCCCTGAGCGTGTCGACTGAATGTCATCCAATAGACAAGAACTGTCCTCCCAGAGACCTGTTTAGTCCCTGATACCACCCTGAATGCCATCCCTGGGAAAGGGACCAAACCCAGAGGGAAAGGCTGTAAAAAACGGACCTGGAGATCTTTAAATCCTCTCATTCAAATTAAAAGTGGATTAAGTATTATCCTGGGGCAGTCACTAATCTGATGGATATTAATTCTAACAGTAGCCATAGAATTATCACAAAGTAAGTGCAACCGTGTCGTCTAAAAGATAGCAGTTCCAAATCCAGTGGCACGTTAGGTATCAAATCACATCAAAAGCTGAGCTCTGCATTCCTGCAGCAGGGGATCCTGGTAGGGGCAACCACCAGCTCACCTTTGCAGCCGTTTGTGAGCTCAATGGTGAGACTCTGCACAGAAATCTGTCACCAGGAGGCCCAAGAAAACCAAGTGGGATCAAACCCACCCCACCAAGGCCAGAACGACGGATACACAACAAGCCCAAGAACACAAAATTATTTCCATACCCGGTTTGAGAACTGGTTTCTCTCTACTGCATGCTTAAATCTTGCACACATGACGATTTCTTTTTGGTTTTTTGCTCAAATTATAATCTATCTGTTACTGACAGCAAAAAATTATTTTAATGCATGACGCCATCCCCAGATAGCCATCTGAAATTCACATGAACCTTATCACATGCCTATTTTATCTTCCATTTTCAGTAGCTGCTCCTAAGAGGGGTTACTTTGGGAGACAGCAGCCTCCTCCTATGGGCTCCACTTCCCAGGGCAAAGATGCATGAAAGGATTTGCTCCTGATCTACCAGGTTGTAAAGATTTAATAAATATATTTCAAACCAATGCCTCCTTGAGCTGTGTGAGGGCATTTTGGGGATTTTTTTCGTGGTGTTTTTTGTTGGAGGATTAGTGGGGTTAACCCTTTACTGTCAGAGGACAAAATGGTTTGCAAGGGGCCATCTCCTGAAATGAAAGCATCTCCTCAATTTCCTGGTGAAGAGCTGTACCCTTGATGTCATCGGAGATTTTCCATCACCTGGGCTATCCCTTCTCCTTGGGAGATGAGGAAACTTCTCCTGAAAGGCGGGTGTAAAGTGCATAAGCAATTCTACTCCAACTGCTTCAGGTTTTGGGGGCTGCTTTTGTGCTGGAGCACATTTTGGAAGGTGGTGCCCACGAGCCGTGGCCGCAGGGAGGAAGAGGAGCAGCCACCCCCAACACATGCCTCACGGGCCACCACTGCAGCACAGAGGGACTCCTTCATGGCTCCAAGAGGTATTGAAAAGGAAACAGAATACACCACCCAGCCTGCCAAAAACTTGTGGACCTGCCTTAGCTGCCCGGGGTACAAATGGTGCAGCATCACCAACTGAGGTTGGTCTCACTGAGGTGAGGTGGGGTGTGGCAAGGTCTTCCAGCAGACAAGTCTTTGAAACTGTTGGATGTTAATAGTAGAGATTGGGTTAACCATGAAAATCCTCAAAGCCGCCTCCACCCTGCCAAAATTTAATCTTTCTTTTATGACAAAGGACTCCCTCAGCTGCAAGTGCTGGTAACGTGTTCCTCGCTCCAGGTATTTATGTAGAGTAATTTCGTGTGGAGTAAGGTATAACATTGCTGAAATGCAATACAAATTAATTCTGCATTCGTAATGCGTAGACACAAGAGAGTATATTCATTACTCCACAGATTTTTAAGCCTATTTTGGCATTTTTTTGTAACAATCTCTTACTTCTCTGGTCCTTTGCCTGAAAAGTGACATCCAACTAGCCATTTATAAATGTTTTCTATCTGTAGTATTGTTATAACCCTATATATCTTCTCCATTTCCATGATGAATACAGTGTATATTTTCCACTTGGTAGGAAAACAGATGAGCAATGCTTCTGCTTCTGCAGCTGTTGATTATGCTGCAATTTTCCCAAAGGGAGCTTAGCAAGGTTTCTTTTAATTTCTTCTTTTTTTTTTTTTTTTGAGTCCTGCCTCTTCACCCAGCACCTCACCCATGAATTCCTCACAAACATTTTACACTTAATACTGGTCTTAGGACATTTCTAATTACCGACTGAGGGGCAACGTGTGACAAGTTAGAGTTTATTACACTCAGGTGGGCCAAGCTGTAACAACATTTTGGGTCAGGCCAGGGTCTCAGGGGATCAATTAAAATCTGAAGGAGGCCACTAGACAGTAAATATCAGTGCAGAGCTGAATCTGATTCCTTTAGTTCTGAAAGAAAAGAAAGCCAACTCATCAGCTAGCTGCCCGGGCTGATTTCATACAGCATTATTACTTTCTTCTTTTAGCTGGCACAACAACGTGTTCACATATTTACTGGTTGTTACAAAAGACTGAGGAAAGAAACCCTAACGTGCCGGTGGAAATCATGCTCTGGCTAGCGATAAAGCATTTATTTTCTATTTCATGTTTCTAACAAAAATGACAAACAAAAAGAAAAGAAAAAAAAAAGGAAGAAAAAAAAACCTGCTTCATGAAAGATAAGGTTTGATGAACTGAATTCCATAAACACAGACTCTTTGATCCTACGCCCAAATTTTTATTAGATTTGCTGAGATCAGCATTTCTGCTTCCCCTTTCCACACAGACCCTCTGAATTACAGGAGACAGCATTAGGCACGGATTTACAGCAGCTCCTGAGGCACAAAGCAAACCCACCTTGGGGCTCATCCCTGCTGCCTCTGTGTTCCTCTAATGCCACCGGGTTCAAAACCAGGGCAACCAAAAACTGTATCTCTGCTGGGTACAAAGAGACTGGTTTAGAGGCCTGTGGAGAAGTACAGCTTATTGTCATTAATTTATTCATGTTTCCTAAATTATTTCTAAACATTTCTAAACCAAAACAAGTATGCACAAATATGTATTTGAAGACTATTCCACCGGAAGGCAGCTAAGATGGGCCTAAGTCAACAAAACAACTTTGCTTTATCCCTTCCCTACATCTGAAAGCTTTAAACTGGAAACTAAATAAATGAGGAGAGGCATAAAGGACTGGACTGAGCCATGAGGTTTGCATCTAGATATGAATTCTCTCCAAGCTGCTGAAAGCAAATCAAGAATGGACTTTTAAAAACTCAATTTAGAGAAATAAGGCCAGGAAGTCTTGCCAGGGTCGTGTACTGGAAAGCTGCTTACTCAAAATAAAAGTGCCCCTTCGACTACAGCTTGGTTGGTATTAAGGGAATTAATTCATCCTTCCCTCCTAAAGCTCCTGTTTCCTCACAGGCATTTGGCCATTTCCTTTTGATCTCTGCCTTCACCTTCTGGCTGCCACAGTCACGTCCCAGTGCGTTCTCCCATGGATGATTTGCACCCACCAGGGAGCCTGCAGCCACCTCTCACCTCCTGGTGCCAGCTCCCCGGGGCCAGGACCTTCTTCATCACCCCACACAACACTCACCTCGTTCACGTGTAGGCTCACCAACCCAACTGCCAGTGATCAATCATGAGTACCGTCACAGGAGATGGCTCTGGTGGGGTGACTCAACACAACACTCACCTTGTTCACGTGTAGGCTAACCAACACAACTGCCAGTGATCAATCATTAGTAACATCACAGGAGATGGCTCTGGTGGGGTGACTCAACACAACACTCACCTTGTTCACGTGTAGGCTAACCAACACAACTGCCAGTGATCAATCATTAGTAACATCACAGGAGATGGCTCTGGTGGGGTGACTCAACACAACACTCACCTTGTTCACGTGTAGGCTAACCAACACAACTGCCAGTGATCAATCATTAGTAACATCACAGGAGATGGCTCTGGTGGGGTGACTCAACACAACACTCACCTTGTTCACGTGTAGGCTAACCAACACAACTGCCAGTGATCAATCATTAGTAACATCACAGGAGATGGCTCTGGTGGGGTGACTCAACACAACACTCACCTTGTTCACGTGTAGGCTAACCAACACAACTGCCAGTGATCAATCATTAGTAACATCACAGGAGATGGCTCTGGTGGGGTGACTCAACACAACACTCACCTTGTTCACGTGTAGGCTAACCAACACAACTGCCAGTGATCAATCATTAGTAACATCACAGGAGATGGCTCTGGTGGGGTGACTCAACACAACACTCACCTTGTTCACGTGTAGGCTAACCAACACAACTGCCAGTGATCAATCATTAGTAACATCACAGGAGATGGCTCTGGTGGGGTGACTCAACACAACACTCACCTTGTTCACGTGTAGGCTAACCAACACAACTGCCCGGTGATCAGTCATTAGTAACGTCACAGGGGATGGCTCTGGTGGGGTGACCCAACACAACACTCACCTCGTTCACGTGTAGGCTCACCAACCCAACTGCCAGTGATCAATCATTAGTACCGTCACAGGAGATGGCTCTGGTGGGATGACCCAACACAATGCCGCACGGGTACCACAAGGAGAAGCCTGTCCCCCCCTCCCCTCCATCCCTGCTCCCACCGCTTGGCTGGTGCCTCCAGCACCCATTTTGCCTGTTTTTCAGCTGAGAAGTGGAATGGAAATGAGTGGCTGGAGGATCGTGGGAAGGCAGAGGAGGAGAGAAGAGTGCAAGCCAACAGCCAGCAGTGCTAACCCATGAGATGGCTGGAACAATAACCTTGCACGGGAAAACAGACATTGGGAAATCAGATAGGCAATTTTTAATTTTTTTTCCTCAGAGGTCTAAAATTAAAGGATCTGGAAACGCACAAAGCTATGCATAAGTGAGAAACTAAGTCAATGGAACAAAGCCAATTTAAAATAACTAAGTAGGTTTGGTCCCTAAAGCTCACGAGTTATCGGCGTGAAGTCTCTGTCCCCATCCTTTTGATTTTCCTGTGGATCACTTCCACTGCCTCGCTCTGCATCACTTTTGCACTGGCATGCTCCAAAGGTCCCCCTCCAGAGTAAGACCCGACAGACACTGCAGCTGAAAAACCCTCTTTTTGCTCTCCCAGTTTATCTCCCAAGCGGGGCAGGGGGCTCTTTCAGTGCCAAATGGAGAGTGTCCCACCAATCCAGGCAGTCACCGCAGCTCTTGGCATGTCTGCTGCAGACCGGGCTGAACTCAGGCACAGATCAGAGTTTTGTTTTGCCTCTCCACAGGCACAGTACAAGTGATTTAAACCCTGTGCATTATTCTCTTACGGCTGACAAAGTAGCCAACCTTTCCTGAGCCTACAAAGAGTTAACCTTGGCCAGCGACACAAGGAGGGGAGGGGGAAGCAAAGGACAGCTCAGAGGGTGGAATTAAACTCCTCTGCTATTAAAACTGGTAAGGTCAGTACTGCTGCTCGTTGAGCTCATAACAAGCCCTAGATTTTCCAAGCATTTTCCATGACCTTGTCTAATCCAAGCAAGGTGCTCCTGTAGTTGGTCACACTTGTATAGAAAGAGACTGGGAGTGAAAGGGAGGAGAGGGAGAGAGGAGAGGGACCAAGAGCTTGAGCCTCACCCTGGAAAGGATTACAGCACGTGCAGTTTTATTTCATGGTCTGCCAAATGCCCCTTGCTGTGTCTCTGAATGGAAAATGGGATAGAAAAGTGAGCTGGAATTTACAGAGCCTTTGAAAAGCAACTGGTGTCAGCATGTGCTCCAAATATGCCAAGTACTTCTTTCAACAGAGAGAAGGCCTCTTTTGGGGTTTAAGGGGCACATGACAGTAGGCAGAAGACAACAAACATTGCCCTGCTGTGACCCCAGCAGAGAGAGAAATCTTCCCACATCTCCCCACCTACAAGGCCAAGAGGAGGAAATATGATCACAGCTGTTTTTGTCCTGTGTGCATCTCACCATCAACGCTGTAGCCAACATCTGCTAAATCCCACTTCAAAAAGCACCTTTCTGGGATGAGGCAGGAAGGTGATGTAGCTGCTGGGTCCTTACTGGGTGTGTGGCAGGAAGGTGATGTAGCTGCTGGGTCCTTACTGGGTGTGTGGCTCCTCCGAGGCAGTGGGGCTGGGATGTGTCCCCATTTTTTTCCTACAACTGCAAGGGGTAGATTTTATTTCTTTTTTTTATTATTTCTTAGGGTGAAACATTTGTCTCACAACCCTCCACCAGGGGTTTCCAGAAGCAGCTCTGAGAGGTATGAACTGGCAGCAGGAATATCTCATCCATTCTATGGGCACCCTACATGGCATGGCTGTGACCTTAGGTGGACCTCATGGGTGGAAAGTGTCCTGGCAGGCTTAGGTGTGCTTTCAGACAAACAGAGCCTTGTACAGGACAGTGCAAAACAACACACAAATTACCCAAGGAAAGCCAAAGCCTGGGAAAGCAAAGTGCTGGGAGCTGCGAGAGGAGGTGAGCTGTGGGTGGCTGCTAGCCAGTAGAGGAATTCTGGCACAGTGATACCCATGTGTTTAAAGGGAGGTTATATGTTATTATTCCTTTGCCTCATATGCTTTGTTTATTGGTTTTGGAATGGGATAAAGAGAGGAAAATTTGGACTTAAAAATAACTTGCGTGGTCTGATGTACAAAGATAATATACATGACAGCCTAAAACACAGATTACAGGAACACACAAACATATATTTAATTATGTATTATTTTTAGATGCATAAGAAATATGGAGAGCTTGCTTCTTCAAGCAGGGGAGTAACAATGCTCAGGAGTGGTCTACTCAACTTCAATAAAAATAAAAGTGATGTTCTTGAGGACCCTTTGCACAAGGCTTGGAACACTCCCTTGTTGCTTGAAGGAGAGTCAAGCACAGGCTTTACAACAATTGGCTGGGTGGTGGCTCAGCTCGTTTCAAGACCTAGCCCTTCTTCCTACAGGCCTAAAAGGCACACACGGTCGGGAACTGCCCTCTTTGTAGCAGCTCCCTGTTTCCATAGCAGTTGCTGAGACCTTCAGGTCTTTAGAGAATGTCACTTCAGATGATTCCCTTCCAGTCACGGCGGGCCAAAATGCAATGTTAAAAGGGATGTGTGTGTGTGTGTGTGTGTGTGTGTGTGTGTGTACATATTTGTGACCCACAGCAGCCTTAAAGAACTCATTGTTTTACAGAGCAAAAGGTTTGGATGCTCCTTTTCCTAGCCAATGCATTAAATGCAAAAGCACCCCAAATTAATTACACTTTAGGAAATTAGCAGGTTGAAGCTCTTCTGAGAGTTTCATCTTCCTTGCATTGTTCATAGTGTAGCTCTTAAGGTGTGCACGTCAGCACCCAAAAATAAGTTCCCTGAGAGAAAAGAAGAGGGAAGTGAACAAAGGAGACAAATAGAATAGAGAAGAACATTTTCATCCCAATTGCAATGTTTTTCTCACCGGTTCTTAACAAAAACCAGAATGTTTTGAATCTAAACAGGGAAGTTTCTGTAAAAAATGGAAAATATTTACTGAAATCTTCAAATGACTAAAAATAATGTCCTGTAACATAAACAGCAAGGTCACTTTCATTCTAGCATGGGGCAGGTCTGTGTCAGCAACCCGCCCTTGCAAGAGATCTTGCTCTGTAACCATCTGACAGGGAAACTACCATGTGCAAGGATAGGAAAATGCCACATTGCTAAGGTTTAAGCTCCTAAAATCATCGTTAGAAAGAGAAAAAAATTAACATTTCAAACTACCAGGGAGTTGTAATACTTTCCCCCCTGAAAACTGTTTATAAATAATTATTTTTTATTCACGTTGAGACTTCACTGAGAAACAATGATAGGGGGTATGTTCAAGAGAGTAGCTATGTTGTTATAATTGGAAACAAATACTGGTGAAAATGGATCTAAAGAGGCTTGTGTTTCATTTGGCAGAGTTTCGACTTCAGTGAAATGTGATATTGTAGCACTTTGCAAGGGGCCAGACCAGAGTTAGAGTGTGAAAGAGTGAAATCGGAGGGCAGATATGCCTGAAGGTGGTCTCCACACAGTCCATATTAACACTTTCCTTCTCTGTCCCCTTCTGTATTTAAAATACAGTTACAGCTATGAAATGTGATCACGACAAAACACAACCAATACTCTCACACTGTTTGTTCAACCTACAGAGCACGAAGGGACAAAACTTCAAACAAAAGTAAATGATGAGGATTATGACAGACAGACTTGACAGCTAAATGTGCAACAACATCCTACAAGGACTTCGCTGTCTAGTCTTCCAGAGTTAAAATGTTAAGTTTCTCCACATAGTCTGCTGGCTGTGCCCTCAGCATCGGTAACACATTTTACAGCACATCTTACATTTCACTCTGTTTGGCGTGGGCTTGGATGTTACATAGGCAGCCTTCTGTACACATGGCTAAGCAAATATACGCGTGTACCATATTAATTTCTTACCTATATCTCCCACTTTGTTATGTGGAGCTGGACACAGGTAAAACATCAGCTGGGCTTGAAGAGAAATGTGTTTTTCTCACAGCTGTGTCCTTGTTCTTCACCTTAATGCAGCCTTAAAACTTTGAAGTCTGGAGAAAAAACCCAAAATCTAGAGTGTGTTTTAGTATCCAGCTCCCAGGTTCCAAGCTTCTCAGAGCCCACTGAAACCCAGCTCTCCAGTTATTTCCAGCAGCTTCAGGAGGGGCTGGGTGCCAGGTCTGCACTTTAGATGTGTCCAGAGCACCCCCACAATGGCACACCACGTAGAGCACTTCCATGGTCCAGCCTCTGTGACCTCCTCTCCATAACAAACCCTGGTCTAGACAGAACTGGGCTAGGAATCCCCATCTAGACAGAACTGGGCTAGGAATTCCCATCTAGACAGAACTGGGCTAGGAATTCCCATCTAGACAGAACTGGGCTAGGAATTCCCATCTCACCACTCCAGACAGATGGCCTTTGTGACCACCTTGGATGCAATACTAGCTCTAGCCCTTGGAACAAAAGAATTAGCATGGCTGAAGCTCTGCCGAGAGCTTGCTGTGCTCCGGTCAGGCTCTGTCAGCTTCTGGGAAAAAAACTTGCTGTCCAGAAATGTCTTTAGATAATAAAATCTAAATCACAAACCACACCAGGTGTGTCCAAGGATTGCCTTCCTGCTAGGTCTCTCCTGCCAGGCTTTTTGCTGATCCTGCTTGAATTCGGGAGGGGAGGGGCAGGGAGGGAGAGGGAAGATGTTTCTCCTCCATGGCAGGCAGGGCACTGCAAAGTCATGCTGCTCGTATAGAAAACCCAGCCTGAGCAAAGCAAAACCACAATCAGGCAGCTCTTCCTCATTTGAAGGGGTTCAGCTTCTTCTGGGACAAGAAATAGATCTTCCAGTAACCCTCAGGCACTTCTCTCTCTGCTGGCTGATGGAGTTCTTGTGTTGGTTGGGGAGCTGCTCCCTGTTTTGTCACTCCATTCCTGCGTAGTCCCGGGTGAGCCTGTTGGTTCAGCCTGTTGTTCCAGCCTGTTGGTTCCAGACTGTTGGTTCAGCCAGTTGGTTCATCCTGTTGTTCCAACCTGTTGGTTCAGCCTGTTGGCTCAGCCTGTTGGTTCAGCCTGTTGTTCCAGCCTGTTGGTTTCAGACTGTTGGTTCAGCCAGTTGGTTCATCCTGTTGTTCCAGCCTGTTGGTTCAGCCTGTTGTTCCAGCCTGTTGTTCCAACCTGTTGGTTCAGCCTGTTGGTTCAGCCTGTTGTTCCAGCCTGTTGTTCCAGCCTGTTGGTTCAGCCTGTTGTTCCAGCCTGTTGGTTCCAGCCTGTTGTTCCAGCCTGTTGGTTCAGCCTGTTGTTCTACCCTGTTGGTTCAGCCCGTTGTTCCAGCCTGTTGGTTCAGACTGTTGATTCAGCCTGTTGTTCCAGCCTGTTGGTTCAGCCCGTTGTTCCAGCCTGTTGGTTCAGCCTGTTAGTTCAGCCTGTTAGTTCAGCCTGTTGGTTCAGCCTGTTGTTCCAGCCTGTTGTTCCAGCCTGTTGGTTCAGCCTGTTGGTTCAGCCCGTTGTTCCAGCCTGTTGTTCCAGCCTGTTGGTTCAGCCTGTTAGTTCAGCCTGTTGGTTCCAGCCTGTTGGTTCAGACTGTTGTTCCAGCCTGTTGTTCCAGCCTGTTGGTTCAGCCCCCCAAGGGGACTGTTCCAGATGCACAGCCTCAGCCAGAAGACGAAAGCTTGACCAGCAGGATTTAACAAGTGGGAGCCCAAATTCTCCCTCTTTTTCCACTCCCCTCCCTCATTTATTTCTTTCTGGAGGCTTCCAGCAAGACGGGATCACCAGAGCAGGACTTTGGGAGGCACCTGACGTGCAATGACTTCTGTCCCACAAGCCTGGGCTGACAAGCAGCAGCCCTGCACTGCCGGGGCTCCACAAACACTGCCAAATAAGAGCAAACCGCTCACCCCAATAAACAGTTTGATCTTTAGGACTTTCAGAGCCGTTCCCCATAAACCCGAGGGCTCTTGGGACCAAGGGAAAGCTGGATGGCCTGAGGCTGAGGAGCCAGCTGGAGCCAGAGGACGCTGGGCACCTTGCAGGGTGTGACCCATCCCGTGCTGGGCGCAGCAGAGCCGGGTGATTCACCACTGACCCCAGCGCTGCCACCGTCTCACCGTGACATCCATTCTTGAGTCCAGGCCCAGAGGACCACAGCAAGGCTGGGTTGTACATGGAAACAAGGCAGATCCCAGGGTTCATTATCCTTTGCAAATCGCAGGGTGGCAGGGAAGGGAAAAAAAATAACAGGAACCCTGGCCACTTTTAACAGCAGCAGGGCAGTATTTAATTTTCAATCAAGTGCCTCAAAAAGACTTCAAAGGGCATTTAAGCTGACAGTTTTAGTTTCTCGTGGAGTAGGAGGAAAGATGAATAAGCAAAGAGTCAGATCTTTCTCAAAATAATTGCAGCCTTGACATATCTAAATTAGTTTGTAAAAGAAAATTCAGGGGCAGTTGATCTTTTTAATTAGAGATGCACCAGGACTGTAATACCCAGTTACTCAAAGGCAGCCTGGAGCTACTAAAATATAATAAAACAAATCTTCCTTCTTCTCCAGTGAATTCAGAACGTATTCCCCTCCCTTTTCCCATTTTGAGTAAAAGTCACAACAAATACCTTCAGTTTGGAGGGGGAAGGGCAGAAACATCTATTAAAAACATGTCATGAGTTCCTCCTCCCACCTTACACGTTTCATTGTGTTTATGATGGATTGCACTGTCGTACATGTAATAGGTTTTGTTACAAATGACTGAGAAAACAAGTAACTCTGCATTTAAAAAAGCATTACTTAAACACTATTAAAATCCTTTGATGCTGGGGTTTTTTTCCAGAGGAAAACAAGCAGTATTCTTTCTGACTAGGCTTGCAGATGCTCCTTCACTACTATAATTGTTCTTTGCAACACTCAGCCACCCCTGTGCAGAGAGCACTCCACGTGCTTGGGAGAGGAGCCTCTGCCTGGGGGAACTCAGAGCCCCAAGAGGTGGGAGAAGAAAGCCAAGGGGCATGATAAGGAAAGGGCAGGGCTGAGCCTCAGGTCACCCCCGTTCACACAGAATATCATTGCCTGGCACGTGGGCCCGGGACAGAGCTTCTTTACCTTTATGTGGCAGAGCTTTAAAACCTTTATGTGGCACACAGGCACAAGCTAAGGCTTGAGCTAAGCTGGGGCTGCAGGGACCCCAGGGCTGTGGCACCCTCCTGGGATTGCAAAGGATGTATCAAGACTGCAAAGCATCTCTGAGATATGTCCCCATGGTTTTGGAGGGTACTCCTTTTTTTTTTTTTTCTTGAAACTTGTGTTCAGGTAAACAAGCTCCATCTCTCCCCAGAGTGAAAATCTTCAGAGGAGTAAGAGGGCTGGGAATAGAAAATAAACTTGCTGATCCTTTTCTGCATTAATTCATGATGGATGATTGGTAATCAGTAGACAAACTATCTATAGTCTTGTTTGGGCTCAGATAGCTGTGCAATCCTTCTTGCTTTTGGAGCTCAAGGAGGATATATCAGGAATGAAGAAGCCTTGTCTCTCTCTTTTCGTAAAAGTGAGACAGCTGGCAATGAACTTTCCTTTTCCCGGGCTGCCTGTCTCAGGGAGATGGAGTCTAAAAAGAGAGGGCGAAGAATAGTTCCTTCTAAAACAGAGATGTCCATTTCAGAGAGGGATGCTTTGCGTGGCTGCAAAGGCAATAAACTAACAGGGACGGGCAGGAGTCAGCAGAGGGCTGAGCTCATGCAGTTCATTTGCTAAAATATTTAGGATTAGAAGTATAGTTAAAATTATCATTCCCACTGAAGGGGGCAGGAAACATCTTTGCTCTTTTCCTCTCTTTCTTCTGTAATTGGGGTACAGCTGATTTTCTCCTTCATTTGCTGAAAGACTTCCAAGTACCCAGATTTGCAACAGCCAGGAACTGCAGGCCTGGCCCTGACTAAAGTAAGAACAGGTAGATACCAAAATAAACCTAATGATTACATGGATTGCAATTGTCAGAGATGGTGGCAATACCAAAGCTGTTAAAAGCATGACGTTCTTAAACATTTTTACTGATTTTAGACACTGTAATAATCATAAAAAGTGTTCACTCCCAATGGAAATCCCAGACAAGTTTCACAGAAGCCGCAAGACAAAAGGCAAACCTTTCTGCACAGCCACACTGCTTTTCTTGGATTTAGTTCAAATGTCAAATGAAAACAAGTTCCCATACCCAGAAAGCTGCTGCAAACTGTGGATGTCAACCCTGAGTCCATCCCTGTGTGTTTCTGATGGAAGTCTCGGTCCAGGAAACTCTCAGCACGTGCTTCAGACCCTTTCCAAATGTTTTCTTGCAATAGATTTGTGGATCCTTTGGGGGTAGAAACCCTGAGACTAATGAAGGACCAAAGGATGTGAGAAAGGAGCTGCAAACTTCATCTTTCTTACTCACTTAGTGTTTTACCACAAAAGGAAAAAAAATGCAAACCCCACGTGTTCACTCTTACTGTGATGCATAACTATAGTTTGTGGGGCAAAGGAAAAACAACTTGTGGAATTTGCTCTAGAAGAAGTTGCCTTGGAGAACAAAGTGAAGGATGAAAAGGCGAGCACTGTTTTTTATAGAGGCACTGACTGTGTCTCTCCCACAACATACTCAGGTTTTGCAGGGCATCATCCCTTCCTGGTGGAGGTGGCCCAGCCACGGTGAGGTGTGCCCTGTGACCCTCTGCTGCCCCAGTGACAGGCACAGCGCCTCCTGGGCAGTGATTAGACACTCTCACCACTGCACAGTGGTGTTGTCCAGCACCCACTAACACGCCTTCTCATTTACTCGAGGTGGTTCTCAGTCATTTTTCACTGATATTCAGATATATCTCATATTATACAGATAGCTAGATAGCTAGATAGCTAGATGGATGGATGGATGGATGGATGGATGGATGGATGGATGGATGGATGGATGGATAGATAGATAGATAGATAGATAGATAGATAGATAGATAGATAGATAGATAGATAGATAGATAGATAGATGGATGGATGGATAGATAGATAGATAGATAGATAGATAGATAGATAGATAGATAGATAGATAGATAGATAGATAGACAGACAGACAGACAGACAGAAAGATGTATCTCCCATGAGACTCCTGCTTGTGTCCTGCCTCAACTAGGGCGATGGACAGTGATGCCACCCTTGGGCTGCTCAGACTGAGCCTCCTGTGCAGCCAGACCTGGGGACAGGAGCATCCCTGACCACCTGGGAGCAGGCCAGGGCTCCCTCCCCTTCCCATTCCCTATCAGGATGCAGCTGTAGCCCATCCAGTCGCCTTGGGAGCTGGAAATGCCCGTGTTTCCCAAAGTTTGGGGCCAAGGGATGCCCTCTGCAAAGCCAAGGGGATCTAGCAGGTCTCCCTGGCAATGGATGTGGTTGCCATGGTAATGCTGGGACTGCACACATCAACAGATTTGAACATCTTGGCAGTTTGGGAAGTGACTGTTTAGGCATTCCAATTAGGCCAGATATTTACACGTTTAAAGGTATCACACGCTTAAAATAAAAACAAAAGACCCAAAAAAACCCAAGAAGATCTATTGGAGAGAGCCTGAGGAGTGCCAAATTAGAAAGCAAGCCCTAAATATAACCTTAACAGAGGCACGTTTGAAAAACAGCGTCTGAGCACCAGGAGGAAAGAGGAGCAAAGAAGGAAAACGAAACTCCCCTTGAGAACAAACAAGCCACCACCCATGGCTTGGCAGAGGGTGACACTGCTCTGCTCTGTCCCCTGCCACGGGTCCAGCTGGGGCCACCTGTGCATCCATCCCCTCTGGACCTCCAGAGGAACTCCAGGACCCGCAGCCAGAGTGATGTAGGTTGTGGCATTGGTGCTGGAGGCATTAAATGATGGAGCTTCATCTCCTGGGGTGGCAGCGTGGGGCTGTGGGGCACCTGCCCTAAGCGGAGCCTTGCCAAGATCAGCTTTGAGCCATCCACGTGCTGGCTTTTGAATGGCTATTTTGAGTGTCAGGCTTAGCCACCCCTGGAGGCACATAAAGCAGTTCCTCTTGAGTCTTTTCTTTCACATAATAATAATAATAATAATAATGTTTACACCTAATCCCAGTTTCCAAGGTGTTTATTTGCAACTGGCTAAAGCTAGAGGTGTGGAGACTGACCGACAAACACACAGAGTTGTACTAATTAAAAGGAACCCTGGCAAGCTTTGATCCTGGAGCACCATCATGTTTCGAAAGCTTGCAAGCTCAGTGCCTGCAGAGTATGACATCCCTCCTGCTGCAGTGCGAGGGGTGACAGCGCGCGCTGTTGCTGAGGAAGAGGAAAGTGCCTCCAAATCAAGGGAATCTGAAATGATTTAGTCGCACGGGGTTAGCGTTTCCACACAGGCAGAGGAGAGGAAAGAGCCACGGCTGCAGACATCAGCTTCAGATTTGTTAATGCTTTTCTCGCAGCCTTGCCCATGTGCCAGTCCTCATTTTGTCAGAGTCCTGACCCATAGGCAGTTCCCACAAATCTGACATGTGCTGTTCCCGAGACATTCTCTCCCTTTCCTCCCACCATTGCAAATGCACAGTATCTATTCATGCCACTTCTGGCTACTGCTGATATTCCTGCATTGCCCCTTTCCCCTACCCAGGACAGTGACAATCCTTTGATTTCCCTCAGACTGACCTTGGCTCCTCCTGCTTGTCACCCGTAGGCATTTACATTGCAATTGCTGTCTCAAATCAGCCACTTGGACATAAAAAAACAAGGCCTGCCCTTAGTATTGGTCTAATGTGCCCAATTGCCAGGAAAATAATTTCAGTAGATTTGTAAAGAAAAGAGGATGTACAATCAAAATAGTCAGTATTTTCGTCAAATATCTATAAACAGAATGAACACACTAAATTGTTCTTTAACCTCCTGTACTCTAAAACAAGATCCTTCTTTGTACATGCTTTTCCTGCTGAATTAATTATTGTATCAATAAGCCAATGAAATTACAGAAAGCTGCATTTACATAATCAAATCTATTTAAAATCAATGGAGCTAAATCGGTGCATGCCTATAATGTAGACATTTAAACCAGTGTAATCCTTACACACACTGTTTTTAGGTAGCACAGATAAATCACTGTAAACTGATTTAAGCAAAGGATTAAATTAGTTTATGTACATCTAATTGAGACGCTTGTACTGGTTTGACTAGACCCACGTTAAACTGAGTTCCTGGAAGTGATGCAAGTTTTTTGTATCAAAAAAACTTTGTCTTCCTTTCCCTTCAGTTCCCTTGCAAGCCAGTTTTGAGATTATATCTTCTTGTCACACTATCTTAGCTATTATAGTTCATTTGTATTATCCTGCATCGAAAGGCTCTGTTAGACCTAGCTGTAACCTTTCAGAGCATCTGAACAAAGACAAGAAAAGTCAGGAATTAATCTCTATGCTAAAGCTTTTTCAAGCCATTCCAGTTGTAAAATTTCTTAACCTATAATTTGGCATAATATTGTGGGGTGCATCATGCTGTGGAACTAACTGTTCTTAAATTGTTCTATTTTAATGAGCAAATTTCTCCATTTTAAGGTCATGTCACGGTGAAAAACAGTCTTAATGAAACAAATATTTTTCTCTCTCCATGTTTCTATGGTAAAGGTACCAGCCTAAAGCCTTGAGGGTGCTGCTCTTTCTTGCAACAGAATGTCTCCTTCATAATTTAATCATTCAGTTGCGTGGAGTAAATCTGCAGCCCAAATTACTCTGAAGTGGCTGCTTGGCAGGAGGGACATTTATGTCCATTACACTTTCTCAGCCAAGCAATGGCTAAGCACAAGTAGGGGACGAGACCCAATTTTGTGGGGAAGGACTGATCAAGGAGCACAAAGACGATGAAAAGGTGAGTGTTGGATCCTTTTCGAGCTTATCAAAATAACTCCCACTGTTATTTCCAGGGGGAAACCTGTGAGCTGCTCAAAACCGTGGCTTCGTAAGCCAACAATATTTCCTCCTCAACGCTACTGTCCCAGTCTTTGCGTGCTCAACACCTCTAATCCACTTGCCAGCATATGTTCAATGCAAAACGACCCGAAGAGCTGTTTAACCTTGTTGCTTTGCGTGCAAGCAGAGATTTATGTCTGCAGAACAGGAAATCCACCAGAAAGGCAAATGCCTTGTGCCTTTAAACGGGCTGTTAAACATTGCTAAACTGACTCAGAAGGAGTTAAAACCCCTACGTTGCTTACTAGGATTCATTGCAATGATTAACTCCATCTTCTTTGAATTTTAATTAACTTTTTTTTTCAGGAGAGGGTATTTTGACCTAAAAACTACCAGATGATGGAACCTGCAAATAAGACAGTTGAAGCATGAATTTCATCCTGCTACATAGAATGTTTTGAGCCCATTCTCCCCACGGCAGCAACCTCCAGCTCTGCACCCAAGCACAGAATGCTAGCTGGGTGCCGGTGCAAGTACAATTAAATTTGGAGTAAATAATAAGTTCAAAGCTGGCCACATGTTTAGGTACTGAAGTGTCCCAGTCAGCAAGACTGGGATGGACACTTGTGGAGGAGTTTGGCTCATAACCTGCAGCACACACACATTCCCATGACTGGCAGAGAACAGCACACGGACTTGTCATCATCATCATCATCTTCATCATCACCATCATCATCATCATCATCATCATCACCATCAGCAGCAGCATCATCATCATCATCATCATCATCATCATCATCACCATCACCATCATCATGAATGAAGATTTGGGAAGGGCTCTACCCATGCTTGCTGCAAGTGCGCTGTACTGTGGACATACTTGTGCCATGGATGTGCTTGTGCCATGGACGTACTAGTGCCATGGACCGACTTGTGCCATGGACAGACTTGTGCCATGGACAGAGTCATGCCGTGGACGTATTTGTACCATGGACAGACTTGTGCCATGGACAGACTCGTGCCGTGGACAGACTCGTGCCATGGACAGACTCGTGCCGTGGACAGACTCGTGCCGTGGACAGACTCGTGCCATGGACAGAGTCATGCCATGGACGTACCTGTGCCATGGACGTGCTTGTGCCGTGCCCTTCTGTGAATCCCCCCAGCCNCGTGGACAGACTCGTGCCATGGACAGACTCGTGCCGTGGACAGACTCGTGCCGTGGACAGACTCGTGCCATGGACAGAGTCATGCCATGGACGTACCTGTGCCATGGACGTGCTTGTGCCGTGCCCTTCTGTGAATCCCCCCAGCCACACGCTAACAAACATCACCCGACCCAGCAGGTGGCAAACCAGGGAGGCAAAACACAGAGACCGCTTTGAAAATCTGCCAAAACAGAACCGTCTTGAGACGGAGCTGCCGTTTAGCACACAGGCTGTGCTGTGTGACGGGGGTGCAGACCAAACCAAGCGCAGGGAAAGGCTTTATCTGGGTACATTCCTAATCAATGCATCAGAATCTTCGGTGCGGATGAAACTGTGGTTAGCAGAGTCCTCAGCAAAGATAAATACAGGTCAATAAACATCCCATAAAATGGTGATATACATCTCAGCAGGGAATCAAGATTTATGTCATTCTGAAAAGGCTCAGCACGGATGCTCTCGTATTCATTTCTTCTTTTCGAAGGGTACTTTCTATCACACCCCTTTATAAAAAGGAAAGCCAAGATCCCTGTTGGGGGCAGAGTCCTTCCCCTGCTCTCATCTCTCAGGATGATGTGACCCAGCTCTGCTCCTGAACTTCAGAGTTTCACAATATTTAGAAATGACACCTGCAGTTCCCAAAACCTGCTGAGCTGAAGCCACTGTTTATTTGGAGATTTGTCCTTTGAAAAAATGCCTCTATACTGGCAACTATGGGTATAAATATCCTGGCTAGGACAGTGTGCTTTCAAAAAAATGTATTTAAGTACCATTTTAAACTTCTAGTCTAGGCAGAATAAGTTACTTTTTGATGTGGTGAATCTATGTCATAGAAGCGATGCCATATAAACAATACACACACACATAATCAATATAGATATTTATGTATCTATAAAAATAAACACATGAATTTTCTGAATAACTTACTACCACAAACAAACAAAATGCCCAATCATTTGGTGCATGACTATGCAGGTACTTTGTGTTGCAAGTGCTGATCAAAGGTGTGAAACTCTGTCGCTGTGATTTATTTGGGAAATAAAACACGCTGTTCATCTCACCCCATGCAATTTTTCCCTGCTCTACCCACTCCTCGGCGCTGCCTCCAACCCACTGCAGCCCAGCCACTATTTTACTGAACCCAGCCTTCAAACCCTGAGTTTATTACAATAATTTGCCTCCTGGCTCCCTGCCACAGTCTCTGTGCAACTCAATAACCGTATTTCACTGAGGCCTCTGGGAGGTTTTATGCAGACAGGGGCACTGAAAATCCCCCATGCAGCAAGCTTGCTTTCAGCACTGGGGCATCTGAAATTTCAGTGCTTTTTCTCAAACCAGGAAACTTCCAGGCCTAAAAGCCATTTGGTTGGTTTGTTTGTTTTAATGTATTTATTCGATTTGTGTTTTGGTTTTCTTGTGGGTTTTTGTTTTGTTTTGTTTTGGTTTTTTGTTTGGTTGGTGTTTTGTTTTGTTTTGTTTTTGGGGTTTTTTTTTAGTTTGGTTTGGTGGTGCGTTTTTTATTTCTGTTTCTCCTTATGGCTAGATGTTTCAGTGGAAAGGGAGAAGAAAACCTCTGTTGTCTAATCCAGCCTCTCTGAAGATGTCATCCTGACACCAGGCTTGTTAGAGAGCAGTTTAAGCCACAGCATCCTAAAGCTTTGCATTCCAGCCTGGGAGCAACAGCTTTAAGTATAAGCTCTCCTGAGAGTCTTTTCCATATAAATGTGCACTCCCTATCTGAAAACTGCTGCATTACTGACCTGAGTGATTTCTCAGGTAACCAAGTTTTAACTTTCTGTTTATGGGGAAAAACCCTTTCACCACTTTTGAATTTACCATCTTTTGATTTCAGTGACTGTTTCAGTACTTTGATTTCAGCAGATGGGGAAGAGACGCTCCCATTCAACTTTTCTATGCTGTTCATTCTTTCATAGACTTTCATCTTTCTGTCTTGAGCCCTATCTTCTTTCCAAGCAAAACAAACTCAGTCTTTTCAATTTCAAGCACATAATGTTACATTATGCAGTCTAAGATCAGCATCTGTCTAAGCAGCAGCAGACATAAAACGTAAAAAAGAATCCTGAATTTAAGCACACGGTCTGCATCATCTGCCATAAATTGCAAGAAGTCAATTAAAAAGTTCTTTAGCTAGTATCAGTGATGTGTAATGGGAGCATTTACTTGATTGCTAATGGCTGGGTTTACACAATGTCTCAAAGCATCAGTTGTAAGGGCTGACAGCAGCACAGCACTAGGACTGCGATCATCACTATAAATTGAGTTTATGTTGATATAATTAGCAGTTGCAAGCTAAAGTAATATTTATATTGATCCTAGCAAAATCAATGGTGTACCAGTAAAAACATACTCCCAAACTTCCTGTGGCCTGTGGGATGGGATTCCAGCTGTTTGCTTGTCTCCAAAGGCAGGCAGATGGAGGAGCCCAGAGGTTTAGCTGGTGCTCAGAACCTCTGCGTGGGGGCAAAGCCCACTCTTCCGAGTCCTTTCCCTGGGTGGAGTGAACGTGTCGATCCCCGGGGGAACACGGCCCCGAGGGTGATGGAGAACTGCACAAAGAGCAGGGTGGGATGTTTAGGAGTGTGTTCCTTGGTCCCTCTCTGCCATGTGTTCACAGAGGGTCGACTGCGTTGGTTCTTGCTCCCTCCAAGCCTGCCATGCACGGACTGGGCAGGAGGCAGAGAAGGGAGCGCGCGGCGCTGCCCCGGGCTGGGAGCACCCGGGCAGGGCAAGCTGCCTGTGCTGCTGCCTCTGCCTTGCACGCAGGTTTGGTTTGCTCAGGAGAGAGCTGCTCCTGCAAACAGGGCCCTTGGCCATTTGTTTGGCTTAACCTCTTCGAGAAAGCTCTTTGTTTAACAGGAGTTGAAAACTTTGTGCGCTTGGTTGTCGAAAATGTCTGATGAGACATCCTTTCGCTTTGGTACCTACCCCAGTGCTGGCAGCAGTTTACATTAAATCTCTGCTTAATTGCAGTGTATAAACAACATTTATGCTGCAGGGACAGCTACAGGCCCCAACTAAGCTGGGACCCTCTGCTGCCAGCCCCTGTGCAAGGAGTGAGCTAACAACAGCCCTGGGAGCAGACAGCTTGGTGTCCCAGTGCCAGGTCCCCAAGGCATGGCAGCTGCCCTGACAGGCTGCAAGTTCCATTTCTGCCACTCTCCAGGGGCTGGCAGGAAGGTTTCTGGGGGGCTGCTGTGTCACCAGAAAACCCAGCCAAGCACCCAGAGCCCCCTGCAAGAACCAGTTGCAGGCTTAGTCCTGGGTCCCTGAGCTGAAGGCACCCTCTGGCACTGCAGCCACCTGCCAAGCTGCACTCAGCCTGGGCTAAGCCTTCCTTTTGGATGGGACCTCCAGTTTCGTAACTTCCAAACAGCAGCATCACCTTTTGTGTTTCTGACTGCTGCAAAGTGCTGTGTGAAAAAGAAATTGCGGGGGGAAAAAAAACCAAACAAAAAACCCAAAACAACAAAGCCCAAAACTAAACAAACAAAAACCTCCAACCAACCCACAACACATAATTATTTTAAATTAAAACAGCTAAAAAGGAAAACAGCGACAACAATTCGGCTGAGCACACTCTTCGATTTGGAACAAAAACAGGAAGCTAAGCTCTCTGCTGGCTGAACTCCACTGAAGCCAATGTTTTGCTAGCAAAGAATTTGGCTCTGAGTTTCCAACAGCAATAATAAAGCAGTAGATTTATTGCCTAAGTAAAAGAGCAGACACTGCTCTATGTATTTCAGTGCCCTTCTCCCAAAGCTTTCCTCCAGGTGACCCAGCACGATCACAATGATATGCTGCTGGTCCCTACGGAAAGTGCTGATGATGGGAAAGTGAACCAAACCAGTAAAATCAACTCCAGCAAAGCAGAAAACAAATCTGCAATTAAAATTCCAGCTAAATGCATGGCTATGACCATGAAAGGACTTAACATGTTCCTACCAGTTTTTACTGTGCGTGGCAGAGAGGAGTGTATGACTCGGATACAGGGATGCCATCTACCTCTGACCAACAAAATCCAAAATAATCACCTTTTCCATGGCGTGCGTGCAGGGGGTGCCACTCAGGTCACATTCACAGAAGCAGCTCTGACAAGAGCCCAGAGCCCGTGTCACCAGCTCTGCTGTACAGCCCAGATAACGAGGGCTTTTTCCTCTGCCTCTGCTCATCCCCTTGGCAAGTAAAGCTGCTGCTTCGCTGCCATGCTGCTGTTTGGAGAGCTGGAGCTTCACCGAGGGGTCCTGAGGATCCCACGCTGCTGTTTGGAGAGCTGGAGCTTCACCGAGGGGTCCTGAGGATCCCACGCTGCTGTTTGGAGAGCTGGAGCTTCACCGAGGGGTCCTGAGGATCCCATCCTGCTGTTTGGGAACCCCCAGCCCATGGGTCAAGGGGAGCTCTTCAGTGAGAATGCAGCACATCCAGCCTGTTTCCATCCCATCTGCAGCTGTCCTTGGGTGCAGGAATGCAAACATTAATTCCCACCTCGGGGAGGTTGCTGAGCTCCTTGGAGATGGCAAAGGTGCTTCCTCAGAACAACCAGGCGGTGGATCATAGCGGGAAATTACGGTTTCAGCTGTTTCAAGATCCATAGCCTTTTATTCTCTCTCTTAAAACATAACCAGGAGAATCAGGGGAGCAATTCTGAGCCTTGTTAATCACAAAGGGCCTTTTAAAGTGTTGCACTGTCAATATATAACTTTTATGAAATTGCATTATAAATGCCAGCTTTAGACAACTAGCATATTTTAATAATGTTTTATAATGCAATGTTGCTTTCACACTTGCTAATGAAAGGCAGATAACCGAGGACGAACCAAGCCATAGAAAGGTGTGGAGATGTGACCCTCTTCTGTGGGGCTGGAGATACCCCTCCAGCATCAGTCCCCACCTCCCCTACCCCACAGGCAGAGGGTCTGGTCCTGCGCTGGCTGCCAAGAACAGGGCGAGGGGGAGCAGGCTATGTAGTGGGGGCATAATCTTTCCACTAGCAAAGGGATTTGCCAGCATTTTAAAGGAGCTTTTAGGCATTATGGCTGAAGAAAAGTGTTTTTAGCTCGTTCGGGAGCTATTGCCTTGCTGCAATAACTGAGGTGTTTGAGATGCCAGGCTAACAGATACACTGCTCAGCAGAGCCTCACACAGACACTGCCTGGGCACAGCCTCTGTTCAAGGACTGCCTCCTGACACAGCAAATTAAAGCTCTCCCTCTGCTCCAACAGAGCCAAACATGCCCAGCCTGGTGCTCTTGCAGCCCTGGGAATCAGCCCTTCGGAACTGGGAATCAGCCCTTTGGAACTGGGAATCAGCCCTTTGGAACTGGAAATCAGCCCTTCGGAACTGGGAATCAGCCCTTTGGAACTGGAAATCAGCCCTTCGGAACTGGGAATCAGCCCTTCGGAACTGGGAATCAGCCCTTCGGAACTGGGAACCACCTGGGTTCTGCCCGGGGGTGCCCGCAGCGTTCCCTGCCATCCCTGTGTCTATCCATGTGTAATTCAGGAGTCACTGAGCTCCACGCAGGGAAATGCTGCCGAGTGGAAGCCGCAGGTCTCTGCTGTTTAGCATATTATTCCTGCACATTAAATACACAACCAAAGCATTATACTGATATAAAAAAAATAAAAATAAAAAAGAGGCTAATCAGAAACCACTTCCTGCTTATGAAGAAGTTGGAAGGAAGTCTGTAAACAAGAGCAGTGTGACCCCAGTGGCCTTTACTCTCCCCACAAATCTCAGAGGTGAGACATTATACATTCCAGGGATGGAAAATGAGAAGACATAGACACGGACGGACACACATGTGCATTTATCATGCTGGTATATAGTGTTTTCTACGGTTAAAAAGTGTGGAGGCCAATGTGGGTAAACTTACGACTGAAAGAAGTTTTGATTTCTAAGTAACAGGTGCTGAGAAAATGTCCCGTAGGGTCTCTGTCCAGACTGGGACAAAGAGAAACAACCAAGGCAAAGGCTGAGGCTCCCCATGGCAGCTGGTTCCTGCAGACAGGAGAAGGTTCTGTTGCCATGCAGGTACCTGCCCAGAGGGGGTTTGGGAGCTGTTTACTCTTGGGAGGTGTCACTGCACATCTCTGCATTACATTCGATATCGTGCGGGGATAAAAAGCCTTTTCCTTCCCAACCACAAATATCCTACTTCTTGCCTCACTTTGTCTTCCCTCCCATGACCTGGCTGTCTCAGCCTGCACTAACTAACTGCTGGAAACAAATGTATGTCAGCCTGGAAGCTGATTTCCACACCTTGTCCCCCCCATCTGCCTTTACACAAGACCCCTCTTCCCAGGAGGGTGAAAGGGCATTTTATAAATACAATTACGAAACTGCTGGGATCGATACCACGAGGCAGATGGATAGCTCAGCAGAAACAGATAGATTAGATGGCGAGATAAAATAGATTAGTCAAATTGATCCGGGACCGGTGAGATGAGGTCCTTCCGGAGTGGGCAACAATGGTGCATGTGAAGGATGCCTCTGTGACCCCCGCACCCCTCTGCTGCCCTCCTGCCTCTTCTCCCTTCATCCACTTCATGCTACACTGAACCAGAAGAACAACAAAAAAAACAAACAAAAGAGGAAAAAACAGAGATAAACACCACCAGGCAACTCCAAGCCCTCTCCTCCCCATCCTCGTCCCCTCCCAGCCACCGAGCTGCAGCTTCCAGTTGGGTGCTTTTCTTCTCCTTCCTATGTCAGGGTCCCAAAGTTTGCCACTGACAAGAGGAACAGCAGAAGGAGCTGTGGCATTGAGTCCAACAAAAACAGGGTCTGCTGCTGAGCTCTCCCCTTCTCAAGAAGAAGTGTGATATAAAAATATTGGTTGGAACCATCTAGGTAAATCCAGGAGAGCTGCACGAACCCCTGTTTTCCTGGGAGGCTCAGCAGAGAAAAGTGAATTGTAGGCACATCCTGTAAGCACACTGGCCTTTGGTTTTCGTTGCAAATTGTCTGCTGGAACACATTCCTGTAGCAAGAAAGTCGGGATTGACAAATCTGCCCCAAACCACACCTGTTCATCAAAACCCAAGGAAATAACACTAAATGCTACCTGTGTATCACACAGCCAATTAACCATTGCAGGGGAAAACTAACTGTGCTGCAAGAAGAGACGAACTGGGTGCTGGTTCAGTTTCACACAGAAACAGATGGGAGGGAATGGGCTGCCAGGGACAAGAGAGGTAAGGGATGAGTAATACTGCCCCTTCGAGCAGCATATAGGTGATTAGTGCAGCTCAGCCCTGGCCTTAAATGACACTCTAAGCCTTAAAGGGCCCAAAACACGTTCCTGGCAAGAGGAATTGATACACTCTCTGCCTGGTCTTGCAATGGGATTTGTTATTGCCTCATAAAACAGCATCAGTTAGAAAAATGCAAAAATTATGACTGATTTCCTTACAAAGAAAAATTGAATTTATCAAAGTTTTCCTTTGAAAGACTGAACAAAAACAAAAACAAAAAAAACACCAGAAAAAAAGAGAAAAAAAGTCCCACATCTAAATACTTCTATCCAGAAATCTCAAATCTTCAGAGTTTCACAGCGCTCAAGAGACCCTTGTCCAGAGCCCTGCCCTGAGACAGGATCACCTGTGCTCAGCCTTCCTGATAAACATTTCCCTGGCCTCCAGCGGTGAAAATGTTGCCTTAGGAAGAGGTTAGCCAAAAGTCTCATGCTTCAGTTGTCCCTCCCAGCCTGGGCTGTTCACACCACATCTCCCAAAGGGCACGTGGTTGCTGTGAGCAGAGACAGGAGCTGGTTTAATCAGAGAAAGTCTTCATGTGAAGAGAACGTCACTCGAGAACTGGTACCTCTTGATATTCGAAGCCCTTCAGCAGCACAGGCACGCAGAGGAAGCACATCTGGACAGCCAGTCTAAACATTTTGGCAGTTTGGCACCCGGCTCTGCTTTTCCAGTGCTGACTGTCTCCTCCATACCCAACAGGTAGGCACACGCAGGACACCCACAGCCATCACCTTGCATCACCCGTGTGGACTGAAACAGTCTGCTGCTGGAGAAGTTCCCACGCCAGTAGCTTCAGCTCCTGGCTGGTTGAGCAGCAGAAGGTACAGGAAGAGGCTTTTGCCCCCGGGCACAGCAGAAGTGTGCAAGGAGTCTCTGCATGATCGCTGGAGCTGCTGCTTGGCTGCTGTTGGCATTGGCAACGAAAGGAAGGCCAAGGAGAATCTCCATCCCTTTTTGAATGCAGGGGGGAACACGTAGCACAGGATGAAGGCAAAGCATGAGGTCCTTCATGTCTTCTTCAATACTCACACTGGTTGTTTTCCAGGTGCCCAATGCCCTGAATGGGAAGCTGTGGGTGTTCAGTCTGGAGCAAAGAAGGCTCAGGATGGACTTCATCACCCTCTACAACACCCTGAAAGGAGGCTGTAGCCAGGTGGGGGTCGGGCTCTTCTCCCAGGTAACAAGCAATTGGACCAGAGGAGATGGCCTCAAGTTGCACCAGGGGACGTTTAGATTGGATGTGAGGAAAAACTTCTTCACAGAAGGGGTTGTCAAGCATCAGAACAGACTGCCCAGGGAAGTGGTCGGGTCACAGTCCTTGAAGGTATTTAAAACCTGTGTGGATGTGGCACTTAAGAACAGGGTTCAGTGGTGGACTTGGTGGTGCTGGGTTACTGGTTGGACTTGATGATCTTAAAGGTCTTTTCTGATCTAAGCAATTCTGTGATCCTATTTTAAGATTCTGCGAATGGCAGAGGAGACTTTTGTTCTTGAGAATACAAGCTGCAGAGAACTCAAGCCATTATATTAAAAATATTATTCATATCTGGCTATGTAATAAATTGAAACTCCTCCCTTCTGTATGAATATGGTTTCCATCTGATTTGGAGCAGCTAATATACAGAAAAAGTTACATTAAAGGAAAAAGAAAGGCTAGTCAGCTGTTCCAAGGTGTGACATCTATGAAAGAAGCCAAGTCAGGGAAGTGTAAGTGATTAAAGTGGCCAAGTTAAACACGATACAATTAAAGCCACTGCTTCCCCACCATCTCCCCAGATTTTCCAAATAAGGGTTTATGAATCCTAAGGGACCAGGTTAGGCCTAATTGTATCTTGTTTAACTTGGCCAATTAAACAGCAAACCCTTCTCAGAGCTGGCCCTGCCTGCAGATATCACACCTTATTTGCTTCTGACTGCTTTCTTCAGTTTTTGAAGCACATATACCATATATTTTTATTAGCTTTGGGAACGTGTTTCTAAAAATGCCCTTTGGTTCGTACCTATTGCAACTACACGAACAGTCTTTTCACCTACGTGCCATTTCCCTGGGACAGTGGGAACTGTCACCCTGAGCTGTGATGCCCTCACGTGCAGACCCCTCGAAGAGTGGACGTGGACAATTCAGAAGGATTTGGGAGAAGCCCAGAAACACCTTTTGCCTCAAGGCCCCATTTGCAGCAGGCTGGAACTGAGCTGGCACTGGCACTGCAGGCATTGCAGATGGACAGAGCTTTCACTTTTCAGAGGAGACAAAGGTAACACCTGAGTGGCAAAAGAAGGAGCTGCACTTCCTCTGGGGTAAGTGAGCAAGCCAGACACAGAAATGGCCTCCTTCCCCTACGGATAACCAAAAGATGGAAAGGAAAGGAGAAATCTGTTACTGCTTTTCAATAATTATTTGGACTCCACATTTGGAAATTTATGTGTCTCTACCTAAATCAATAAAGCACCCCCAATGTTTTTAGAGGCAAACTGGTCCTCTGCCTGCAACAAGATTTTTTTGTTCTGTTTGAATCCCTTTTAAAGTGAAGGAAAGAGTTATGTGAATATCTCAGGCAAGGATTTGAAGTTCCAGGAGCTCGCTTAGTGCTAAATTTTACTAGTAGCTGCTCTGCTTTTGCAGGGGAAACTCCCAACTATTTGTCTACTAAACAAAGCAGTACACAAATAAGTCTCGCAGAGGAATCAAACAATCATTCTGCCACTTTAAAGAGAGGAAAATGGGCAGAGTGAACAGAAAAAAAAATTATGAAAGAGGCCTGCCAAGCTCTAAAAGCAGGGCTACATCACGTCATGTCACACACGTGCACAACCCAAGGGACAACGTGTCCTGTTCTCAGGCAGGAGAAGAGACACAGACACCCACAGCTCTAAGCCCAGCTCTGTCCAAGACTCGTCCCAAACGAGCATCTCCACTTCATTGGCCCATAAGTGACACAGGGACCAGGCTGCTCGAATTCCCAGGGAAGCAGCAGCAGATAATGTTCACTTACCACCTCAACAAGATCAAACACGCACACCCACAGCTCTTTCTGGGTACCAACCAGAGCACGTGCCTTTGTCCAGGGGTGCAGCACCAGCACAGTCAGGCTCCTGAGGAATTATGGATGACTGAATGATTAAGAAACACTTTTTTTTTTTTTTTTAGCTTTACCTTCCATTTCTTAAAATCAAACTCTCACCGACAAACTTCACCGAGAGTACATTTGGAAAATGTTTTGATTGCCGTTTGCTGGAATTTCCTATGTATTAAATTGCTAAAGAGTTAAAAAAATACATCAATCAGCATGACAAGACGCCCGAGGAAGTGATGCTGGAGCGGCTGGTGAGAGAGCTGCACCCACTCGTGTGCGGGAATCACCAGATGGCACTGTAACAACACTGAGCTGCCCAAATCCCTGCTCCAGCCGGGCAAGAGCCGCTGGGCTCCTGAAGAAACAATACCTTCTTTTTGTTACTGGGAATAAGTAGTTTTGGGGAGGGCGGTGGGGAGAGGGGGAGCTGTGAGAGGTGGCTGGTGCCTCTGACCTCCCTTCCCCTAAAAACTCAGGCTGATCCATGGGTGGTAATTGCCGGGATGCTCCTTGAGCAGCTCTAGCCTATGGGTATGGTTCAATAAAGAAGGTGTGCCAACAACCAAAGTCTCCAGGTCATCTTCGTTTGGTCTTCTATGGCATTTCAAAACATCCCCTTAGCAGGAAATTATGTATTTATATCGTTATGTAGCTATGTATGGACGTACACATATGCACACCGTTTGAATTAATCAAAACACAGGAACTTCCCTAAGGTTATGAAGCAAGGCAGTGGCAGAGCGAGAAATGGAAGCCAAGAAAGCTCGAATAAACAGCTGTAACAGAAGTACCTTATTCGTGGGTGACTCACTAGCACTTAATTACGCTGATAACAAATAACACATTCTTGGAGAGTCTCGGTTTTGATTTATGTCACCGTTTCGGTAAACACAGAGGAGCTGCCAAATTTGCCTATATAAATGCCAATGATCTCATTTATTTTAATCAGAAGTTTTGGGAAAATTAGACAAAAAGATCTTCCCTCCAACCCCTCACCCCCTCACCTTTTCTATTTTACCTTATTAATATGGCACACCAGAATAAGGCTCTGTTTTGAACTCTGCTGAAAGAGCGAGCATTTCCAGGGCCTGTTTATGACAAGATATAATTAATACTAGAGAGGAATTAAAGGAGAGTTAGAGAAAAAAAATATTGTACACATTTGGAGTTAAATAACAATTTGGCCTCATTAAAACAGGTTTCCATTTGCAACTAATTTTATTCCTGGTTACAAAGGGCGTCGTTTGTCTGAGCAAAGATGAAAAAGTAGCTGTTAACATAGTGCAAATGAGAGTAAAATTGGAAGAGACACGTATGTTAATGAGCATCCCAGTGCCCTACAGTGTGCAAAAGCGAGCAGAAAAAAACCCCCAGATTCCCCTGATATTGTTGAAAACCTAATGATTATTTGACATGGCAAGGAATGCCCTGAACCTGCAACCTGCTTTACATGAAGATACAGGATCAGAGGCTACTCAGAACACTTTGAGGACAACCTTAATTTCTTGATAGGATATTAATTGTTCATTTGCAGTTTTGGAAATAATTTAAATAATTTCATTCCCTTGCCAGGGAAGGTCTGGCGAGAATTGGCATTAACTGTGCACTTAGAACTCCCCTGGGTACCTGAGCCCCGTTGTTGGGACGTGATGATGTGCCCAGCTAAATCCCTGGAGGGATATGCAAGTTGTTCGTTCTCTCCCTCAGCGCAAAATGTATCACTGAGCTTGTGAATAAGACAGAGTGAGCCACGTTTCATGCAGATTTATGCAGCATGCACACTCATCAAAGCCAGAAGGAGCACGTCATCCTAACAGAATGTGGACTTCCTGATTTGCATTAATGTACTGCATGGTTTTGTGTATGGGACTCCAAAAATTTGTATCGAAACTTCTTTTTCAGTTAAAGGCAACTCACTGAAACCAGGGGTGCTCAGATCCCCTCTCACCAACAGCCCAAGCACTTGGACATCCAAGAGACAAGAGGAGCCCTGACAGTGACTTAAACAATAATTTCTTTGAGCTTCTGTCCCTTTTGAATGGAAACCCCGTAAGCAGGAGGGCAGTGCTGGGGGCAAAATATATGCAGGGGAGACACCATTTGCTGGTCCCACCAACAGTCCCCATTTGCCCCGTGAGTGCCCAGGGCAGTGCTATGCAATCCTGAGTGCTGCCCAGCGGCCCCTCAGCTATTTCATGTGCAGCCTTGTGGGTGCCCTGTGCACACCCACAAACAAGCTGAGCATTTTTGACACCTCTCTGCCCATGGTAAAAAACCAGCCATCTCCACGGACTTGGAAAGTATGATGGAAAATTTGTCTGGAGTTGCTGGCCAAGTGTGTTTGCAACAGCCTGAATTTGCAGTGAACGCCTTGTCTGGGGCACCCTCTGTCTTCTGCAAGAGCAAGAAAAGTGGCACCCTGAGCTCAGAAACCCAAACTTGGGCAGGATTTAAGCCTGGGAAGGCTTTTCTACTTCCTCCCAAGAGATGCTGCAAGCAGAGAAAGAGCTCTTGGACACACGTCCAACCTACAGAGCACTATTATCTCTAAAGCAACCGTTTTGCCTTGTTGCTGAAGATCTAAATGGGGGTCAGTAATGTCTCAATCCAAAACATTCTATTGTTTTAAACATTGCTGTGTTTATTCCACCCTTTCCCATTCATTATGCTAAGAAACATTGCGAGATAAACAAGGAGCATGAATAGTTGAGCGGAGCCTGCCAGAATTCCCAAATATTTCATATTTTGGCCCCTGGGATGAATTCAGTCTCCAGACCACCTAACTAGAGAACGAGCTGGATGTTGTAAATGTCTTTGGCCAAGATTACAAAAACTCCAGAGTTAAATCATTTTGCGCTGCTCTGCTGACAAAATTTCCTCAGTAGCCGCCTATTTTTTTCAGACCGTACCTTGCCAGGGTGGTCTCGTGCTTGTACACCAGCCATCAGCCCGTGGAAATACTGATTCAGGGATGATGTCTGCAGTGTTTGCCAGACAGGGAGCCGTTAGACACCCTCAGGTACCCCTCCAGATAACCAACAGGCTGGAACTTCACAAAGGATTTGGAGATGGAGAGCCAGGCTCAATACAGGGTTTAACCAACGCTGCTCAAACCACTGTGCAATGAAATCACCTTTCTTTGAGTTCCATGAAGTGTAAGATGCAATTGTCGAACACCTAAGTATGGCACAGATCCACGCAACAGAACCCAGGCCAGTCAGCCTGTAGGGGATATTTTTCCTGTGGATCACATCCACAAGACATCAGTCTTCCCAGTGTGACATTAGAAGTATTGCCCTGCTGAGACAAAGGTGGGCTTTTCCTTTTCCTTTTTTTTTACATCTCTTTCTCCTCCGCTTTTAACCTCACTGCCTCACCTGTGCAGGTGTAGTTTGCCAGGCTGCTTCTGCCCTTCCCTGGTGTGAAATTAATTCTTGCCTTCAGCAGAGTCCACAGACTACATATACACCCCTAATCTTCCTTCCCTTTTCTGTTTTCTGATTCAGTCTTCTTACCACAGCTACTCTCTAACAGACCTATTTTACATGTTTATTCTTTTTTCTGTTCATTGGATTTTTTGCACTGGTGGGGAAGAAACACCTCACCTATTCTGATTTATGGTGTTGTCTTACATACTCTCCAGACTACATATTTTCGTATGCCAAAGCAATAGCCTATTAAAGTTGCTGTATCTGAAAATATGGGTACATCTTTCTTTTAATTCAACTGTCTGCCTGGACATACAGTTCCCCTGCTCTCCTCAAGGATTCAAAGTGATGTTTGTCAATCAAATGTGGATGGCACATCTTCATGGCACTTGTTTTCCTGTGATGGAAACTGTTGTACATAGTGCCCGTGTTTCAGTCAACATTCACAAAATGCACTGTTTCTGTCACTGTGTTGCTGTGTGTTTGCTCATCCTTCCTGGCTGAAAAAGGAGAGGGAAAACTCTGGTTGGGTTCCCATGCTAAGCTGCCCAAACCCAGTGAGCTGAGAGGGAGTTTGTGGCTTCATCCTGGAGGAAGAGAAAGCGAAGTTGCATCCCTCTCTTACACCCTGAGCTCTCAGCTGTGAGTTTCCAGCAGCTGGCAAGGCAAGGCAAGTCATGGTGGAAGAGCTCAGCAGAGAAATAAACTGTTTTAACTGAAGACATTCCTTCTTCACTGGGACAGCACCGATGGCACTGCCACGTACTCCTGCAGCAGACAGTGCCTGCATAGCATTCCCCTACATATTAATTGTTGCCTTTCACCTTAGTTTTTACAGGAGAACAAGAAAAGACACATCACAGGTATTTATGCCATTACCATCACCATATTTACTGGAACCAAAGAGCCCAGGAGGCTTTTCTGGGGAAACAAACACTTTCCACAGTTCTGCACCAAGGCCCTCCTGTGCTAAACCCACCTCTCCACCTTTAGTCTCCCCCCCTTCATATGGGAGTGCTTGTTCACAGCTGAGGGTCCTGCTCCGAAAAGGGGGGGCAAAAAAAGCCAAGCCAGTTTTATACTTAAGCTCTGCATTGGAATTGGTCTTTCAGTTGTCAGACAGGAGCATGCCAAACTCTGCTCTGAGTCAGCAGAAGCACTTCACAGCCAGAACATGGAGCCCTTGCACGAGCCTCAGAGGGAAAAAGGAGGGCTTTCAGCTCCGTTGTTTTATGATAGGGCGAGTTTCCCTCCCTACAAACTTTATATGAAGTTGGCAGGAGAGTAAGAAAAAGGAAAGAGAATCTCTAATTCTTTCTCAAAGCCTCTCTCTCAGCACATTCTTGTCCTGGACACACATTTATTTANGCCAGACAAGAACCCTGCTCAGCGTTTGCAGAAGTCAGGCAGGTTTACCTTTATTTCCAGATGACAGCACCAGTCTGGCCAGGGGCCCGTGCAAAAGTAACCCAATGTTGTTATTGTTACTGAGTTGTCCTAAAGAAAGTCGGAGGTGGTTTATCTTTTACGGTGCTCTTTTCTGATGAATTGGCAACACATCTGACTTGGGTCCTTGTATGGGGCCTCCCCTGAGCCCCCTCACCCCTGCTTGTTACTGCCTTCCTGCTGATTTACAACAAAACTTGGGCATTTGGTCTGCGCCTTAATAAGGGCCCGTGACATTGCCCAGGTAGGAAAAAGGAGAATAAAATTATGTGGCTTAAAAATGATATAGGTCTTTGAAGGTGGAAACAGCAGAACAGGGCTTCAAAGTCCAGGGAGAAAAACGATACCCACAGAAGGCTCTTTGTTCGCACGGCTCGGCTGGCATAAATCCCCCAGCTGTGGTCCTTTATACCACCTCTAATTATTTGAAACTCATTTATCATTTTCAGCGTCAAATAATTAGAACTGGTGCAGAGCAACAGAGAAGAAGAAGGCAGGAAAAAAGGGAACGGAAGGAACAGATACCCCGGGCCATTCAATTGGGTGATTTTGAACAGGAAGAGCTTATTAAATTATCTTGATAAGGGGACTCGAATAATTCCCGAATTTCAGGGAAAAGCAAACTGGGCCTCTTTACCATTTGTGTTAAAGGAGTATTAGAAACCCTCGGACTGCAGAGAAGAATACAAGCTTAGAAAAGAAGATTCAAATTAAGCAACAGAGCGGTGAAAACTCTCTGAAATTCTCAATGAAAAAGGAGTGCTGTTTGAGAGCACTGCCTACAGTTCAATACAGCATTGCAGCTCCCTGTGTCAGAGGCCTGAAAAGGAGTGTGGGTGTCCTTCCACCAAGCAAATGCCAACCTAATTGAGTTCCTGCACTGCAGCACGAGCAATGCAATGATCAAGCACTCTGTTCAGAATATCCTGAAGGGCTCAAATCCTGCCCCGACTCACCCTTTTTTGCAAACCCACCAACTTCAAAAGGGTTTAGCAAAATGGGTAAGCAGCAAAATCAGAGTATTTCTTGCAGGGTGGTACTTTATTGGTCTGGCCAGGAGCCAATGCAAAAGTAACCCGGTGCTGTTATAGTTATTCAAATGTTTTAAAGTTCTTCTTATAGTAATATTAATATTCACCTTCCATACTATTCAGTTCTTCTATTATTTCTCTGCCTTCTCCAAAAATTCAATACAAAGCAAATTTGGGCTAGGTAGGGGAAAGACAGCACGACTTCGATTGGTAAAATCTATACCCCTCTACCCTATAACCTCTAACCTCTCTAATCTGTGACCTCTGTATCTCCACAGGTGATAACAAACAATGGATAAAGGCAATGGTGTGGCTCTGTTTTCATTTATGAAAGCTCCCTCACAAACAAAGAAAAGGATGAGAGGGAAAAGAGATTAAGGTGGAGGAGCAAGAGAAAAAAAAAAAAACCATAAAGCTGGCCAAGAAACAGAAAGCACACATGAGGAATGAATTGCCAGAGTTACGCAAGAGGATCCGCGTTATCAGGGACAGGGGACAACACGCTGCAGCCACAGGTGCCAAAGCCATCAGGCAAGGCTTCCCAATGGCCCCCAGGAGGATGGGCAAGGAGCAGCAGAGGTGCATCTGTGAGAGGGAGGGGGCTGCTCCCTGTCCCAGTGCACTGGGTCCCCAGGGCAGCGCTGCCCGGCGCGCACAGAGCTCCTGCTGCTGCTCTCCGGCTGTCATTCGGGAAAGCCAGCGCCCCTTGGGATGTCACTGCAGACCTGCAGGGCTGGTGACTAACCCAGAATAGTGACCGAGTCGTGGAAAGGCAGGAAAAAAGGCTTTCAGGGCTGCCTGTGAGGGACTGGAGGGGGAACCACACAGGATGGGAGCCAAGTGAGGTTGAAGGACATGAGTGGCAGCCCAGGCCACGAAGGGATGCTCAGGTGCCCAAGGCAGTGAGGAGCAGGGCAAACACCCTGCAGGAGAGGTCTGGGCTCGGTGTCCTGTCCACTGCTGGTCTGAGTGGAACCACAGCCATGCTGAGACCACCGGCCAGCCCCCGCTGTCCTTCCCACCCCATCAGCTGTGCCTCCAGCCTGCCCTGCAAACCCCTACTCCTCATCCTCTTCCTCCACGCAGTGACCCCCTGCGCTAAAAACACCCTGCCCTGCAGCACGTGGTACAACAGATAAGCCTGGCAGAGCTCTGGTGGGAGATGCTGTGGCTTCACATCTGCTTGTTAAAAATATCGCATATTATTAAAAAAGAAAAAAAAGAAAAAAGAAAAAAAGTTTCTTGTGAGTAATTTCAACAGCAAACCATATGGTCTTTTTACTTCTTCTGCACTCATAATAATTAAATGGCTAATTTCCCCTCTTAAACTACCTTCGGCCCACAGAAAGAAACAAAGGAAATCACAGCTATTCAGCTACAAAACATCTTGTTAAAGCACAGCAAAGAGTTACGCAGTTAACCCCACAAAAGCTGGAATTTCACAGTTATATCTAACACTCCACTTTAACAAGAACGGGCTTTAAATTGAGCCTTTTTGTTGTTGCTGTTGCCGTTCTGGCACGGCAGCCACAGTTAAGGTCAGGTGTCAGAGCAGATTTAAGCCATAAATGCCTGTTTCCTCGTGTTTTCTTGGAGCCAGCGCCTCACTGTGATTTCAATCAGCCGCTGGGTGCTCTGGAGGAGCCTTCCATGAAACTGGGGAACAAAGAATACGATGGCTTTGCATAGTGCGCGCCCATGCGAGAGCCCTCCACGCGTGTGCCACCCATTTGGTTTATAACTTCATTTTGGGGCTGTTTTGGGGAAGGTTGGGACTCGCCTTCTGCCGTCCACCTGCACCAGAAATGACCCTTTCCGTGATCCCATTTGGAGTCTGTCGGGCCATCGCCCCGGAGCACTGGGATGCTCCGATTTTCAAATTTGATTTTCGATTTTCTCCAAGTTGGATTTTCAGATGCCACTTGCAAAGCAGCTGGGGCGGTGCTGGAGGGGTTATCAAACTGACTGAGAAGGTGCTCCAAGCAGAAGCAGCAGTTCTTCAGGCTGCAGACTCCACATCCAGCTGCAAACTGGTGCTCCTGGGCAATGCTGAGACCATCAGCTCTTACGGGCCACGGGGCTTGGAGTTGACTTTGCCTCAATGCCGAAAGCACTCGTATTACCTTTCGGTCATCTTGCATTTCCTCATCCAGTTAAACACCCCCAAGGTCTGCGACGTGGGACGTGCCAGCGGAGCCTGTCCCCTCCCTGTGATGGTGGCACAGCATGAGGAACAGCTCAGCAATCACATTCAATGAGACAGAACCTTCCAACTCATCGGGTGTAGGTGAGGGTGCCCATTCACCTGCTGCCTTGGAGCGCTCAGATCGGCACTCAGGAGAATGAAACGGGTATTTGGGCACCTAAACGACTGACTGGAAATTAAAATTTAACACTGGGTGCCTTCATTGAGACAATCAGGTCCGAAAATTAGAGTGAGAGATTGCATGCCTGAGTATAATTCAGAGCGCAGGCTCATTATGGGTAGTTTTATTGTTTAAGAAAATCCTTCCTGTCTGGAAATGAGGCAATGACCAGCACTGCAATGACTGAAGAAAACAGTGGTGGTACTGGGCAATTTTCTTGATAAGATGAGCCACTAGATGACACTTTGCATAATAACACGATGGACTGAATATTTCCATGCTACATTTTAATTTTCTAGCTTGGGAAAGCCTATTATGGGCTGGTGCCAGGCAGCCCATGGACCATAAAGCTAAGAAGGGCCTCCCTAAATACCTGCCTTCCTGATAAAGCAGATGGCCTCCAGCTACATCTCACGTGTGCAAGCAGCAGAAGGGAACTAAAGAGGAGAAAGGAGACATTAGCAAGGAAAGAAAGACCACTGGGCAATGGAGAAGGAGAGGGATGGAGCTCAGAACAGGCCAGGAAAAGATGTGGTGAAGGGCGGGCATCACACATTGAAGGGCTGCAGGGTGAGACGCCAAGAGATCAGGAAGAGTGAACAAAGCAGCAGTGGGGTCTGACAAGACAAAAACTGGCGACAAAAATAAGAGTGGGAACTGGGTGGAAAAGCGTAGAGTTGAGGAGGATGGAGCAGAGTCTAAAAGAGAAGACCAGGATGGGGTCCCCTGGGAGGAATTAGAACATAATTAGCCACTCATAAATTCATACAATATAAGCAGTATTTCATTCAGAAAGAATGCTCCACATGTTTTCCCAAGCAGCAGCCTTCAAAGCCAAGAGAGAAGAAAGAACAGGGGAGAACAGACAACATGACCGTATGTTACAAGTTGGTTTCTTATATTTCAGAGTATCTGGCATTAAATGTAAAAACATGGAATAACATCTTTTGATTGTGTTATGAGATACAGTTTCCACTGATTAAAAAATTGAATTTAGAAGGCGATGTAGCTCTCTGTCCAAACAAAAAAATAGCTGATATAGATTTCTTATATTACACTATTCATCTATCTCTGCTTACGAAAACAAATACACACATCCACTGGAATTTTCTTTACCATTTATCAGCATTTATCCCTGTGATGTGGATTTAAATGCTGCACTTTTTCCTGTGTTTGCTTTATTTATGCTTCAGCTGGAGAACGACCAAGATCTATCATGAAACACTGCAATGTGCAAAGTACTTGCACCAGCACATTTTGGGTTGGGGTTTTGGGGGGATTAGTTTTTTGGTCTTGTGGTTCGTTTGGTTTGGTTTTGTTCTAATTCATTTTCTGAAATCGCCAAACCTGAGGACAGCTGGAAGAGAGTCCAACAGATTTTCGGGAGCTGGTCAGAGAGGTGCTGTCTAGGTAAAGGACTAGGTAAAGGACTTCTGGCCAGCAAGCAGAGTCAGTCTGAGCAGAAAGAGAATTTTTTGGCCTTTCTCTGCTGCTGAGGTGTCCTGTGCTCCTGCTGTGGCTCTTGGGAATATCCTGCTTAGGAACCAGTCGCATAATGATGTCAGAAACAGCTGGCTTTAGGAGTGTGAAGACTCAAAGAATTAGCAAATGTGTAAAACCACGGGATGGTGGAAACGTAGCACACTTTACTGTCACTCACAGACGGTAACAGAAAATTCCTGGGTGCAAATGGATCTCTAATTATAGCCCACTCCCCCGCAGATAACATATTGCCAGCATCATCTTCACAAAACATTTACACTTTCCCTTAGGGATACCTACTTCTGTTTGGGAAAAAGCAGTCACAGTTGCTTGGAATCTAGAGCACAGCAAAGCTGTAACATCAGAATAAATCAATCTAATTTAACAGCGAGACCGGTCACTTTTTTAAAGGTGAAAATCAGTTTACAATTTCCTTCTGTCCACATGGAAGTGAAAACATATTTTGACTTTGATATATCTGTGTGACAATTATAATCTATAATACAAAGAGTAGTAAAATTTCCCTTCCCTGTGACAAAAAGGGACCGAAAAATACAAAAGGTATCCAGAAGTACATGCAATTCTTTATCAGTTCCCTCTCTCACCTCACAAAATGTGGATATTCAAAATCAGATACTCCTGCCTAAACCTGTCACAGAGGAGCCCTGCAGCATCTAAATGCATTTCTCCTTTAAAATGTGATTTTAGGTTCCCAGTTGCGGGTTCTCAACTTGGAAAAACTGGGAACATGTTACTGTCATAGCAAACAGCACGTTTGGCTTCTTCTCCAAGGTTTGCCCTCTGATTTCTGTGCAGAAAGTGAGGGAAGGAGCTCCACAGCCTTCCCCTGCAGCCATTTAGTGGCCTCTCTAAACTGCTACCTGCCTTAGGGTCACTGGAGCCATGGGTAGGGCCATTCCCAGGGAATGGGGAGCCAAAAGAGCGTTGCTTTGCTGCGGAAACAGGTCCAGAGCCATATCCCAGCGAGTGCTCCTAATCCCTCCCTTCCATCAGCACTCAGGTTTGCTCACAAGCCACAAGTATAAGTGCTGAGGTGAAAGACATAACTCAGGCGTCTCCCACTCACTTCCAGCATAGAAAGTGCCAGTGGAAAACTCTTGAAATTCCTAAACTGAATTTTCCTTGCGGAATCAAGCCTAACCATTTTATTTTTGTATTGACTGCCTCTTGCATTCTGAGGTCCTTGAATGAAGGGCATTTTATAAATGTGAATTTGATGGACTGATAAATGTATATTCATGAGAACGTAGCTGGAACTGAGTAAGTTAGTGTTGGTTTACACTCCAATTTTGTCAATAAGGATCAGGAAAAGGAGGGATTAACGTCTCACTCTTATAATCCAATCATATCAATGCTACCCACTAACCTGGACAATGCAAGAACATGTCTGATACATCAGCCCTGCACGAGCGATGATTCCCCAGATCCACAATTAACATTTAGAACATGTTGCAAGCATTTGGGCACTCATTTTCTACCATTTGCTGCATTCGTATACAGGAACATGCAAACCATTCGGGGTTCATGCCACAGAGGGGATAAACTATGAACATGAAGAAAAGACATACATTTACATGCCTGAGCCCCGGGTGGACAGCAGGTGCCGTAGAGAAATACAAAATGAGACAAGACACTGTAATGCAGCGGGGTTCAAGCACGTTTGCCGAGGCACAGCTCACTGAAAAGTGCATTTATGCCTCTGCTGAGTGCTGTGATACGCAGGGTAACAACCCCCAGCAGCAAAATCCATGCCGAGGGCTTTCTGGCTACTCTGGTGGTCCACTAAAAACACTCCCTGTAGGAGCGCTGACACACACCATACATCGATATTTTATCGCCCAGGCTGTCTGACCTTATCTGGAGCAGAAACACAGAGGCACCACCCCAGGCGTGTCACTGTCATGGTGACCCTCCCTCTGACCGCCCCGGTGCCGCCATCACTGGTGGCAGGACAGCAGCAGGGGCTTTCTCAAGCAATTTTATCCCACTGCTCAACCTCCAGACTGGCCATTTTCCTCTGTGCAATCCTTTGTGGTTTTTTTTTCCTTCTTTTTTTTTTTAATTGCGCTAACATTTAACCCAACTTCCCCTGACGCTCTCGGGTAGGGGGACAAGTCTCTTGGCTCCAGGCAGAGACGATGCTCTGCCCACCATGGAGAGGAAGCGTTGCATGGAGCCTGACATCTGTCAGAGCCTGCAGCCCCGTGCCTGCCTGTGCCAGGAAACGTGGTCCTGTTTCTGTGCCCCTGTGGTCTAACCGACGGGCTGATTTCTCAAGCCCCTTCGCAACCCTTGATGCCAACATCCTCCTTCCTCAGGGACACGTCTCACAAACCAAAGCAAGCGCCTTACAAACCAAAGTAAGCGCCTTACAAACCAAAGTAAGTGCCTTACAAACCAAAGCAAGCGCCTTACAAACCAAAGTAAGTGCCTTACAAACCAAAGCGATGCTGCAGCTCCCGAGGCTGGTGCTGTTGAGGTGACAGTGGTTCTCATTCGGGTGGTTTCGGTCCCAGTTGGCACCAAGGCTTTAGGGACATGAGTCGCAGCAGGCGTTGCTGCTGTTCCTGCTACTTCCACTAACAGGTACACCAGGAAAAGGCTGGAGGTAGATGGTACCACAACCTCAGGCCTCTGAGAGCCACGGCCAAGCACACAGCAAGAGGAGAATCAATGAAATAGTGGGAAATGAACGTCTGCGTGTGTCTAGCATTGTATTGCATTACATTAGTGTGAAAACGGCCTGAGTGACCTCATGGAGCACTCGGGTGATGAGAACACCCTTGTGAAGCTACAGCTGTTTTGAACTATTAAACGTTCATAAGCCAGCCACGGTTTTCCCTGCGATGCTCCTGCTAAATGAGTGGCCATGTATTCCATTAGTATTCCCAGATGCCCTCCCTCAGCTCAAGCAGCCTGGGGGTAAAAAGGCAGGAAGGCTCCCGGATGCACTTCTGCGCCTGAGAACTGCAGTGCAAATCACCCTAATTGTTTGTTAGATGAACAATGATCGCTAATTAACATTGTTAAAATGTCATCAATGATCGCTAATTAACATTGTTAAAAAAAATTGTTAACAAAGGAAATTTAACAATATCTTAATTAGGAAGGATTCCTAATTTGTGATATAGAGCATGTTAGACAAACAAGGCACAACTCTCCCTTTGTTTTGCAACTCTGCAGCAGGAGAGATTACACGATATGACACAACACAGGCTGCATTGGCCGTTTATCATTCTGCGTCCTCAACACAATTCTGCTGTATAATTACAGCCGGGGCTAATTTTACCTGTGTCATTGTTTGCCCTGTAATTTAGAGAGAATGGGCCATGTTGATGCTATGTGATTTAGTCTGAGGCAGTCAGCTGGCTTCTTGCCACAGGACTACTGCTCACATGTTACGGCAATGAAGTGCATGCCTTGCAAAATAAAAAGAACCTTTTTAGGGGTTTAATTTACTTAATAATACGGTGTAAGGGTAGCAGCTTTCTTCAGGTTTTCTATTTCGAAACACAATTTATCCACAGCCACTAACCTTTCAGTGCTGTGTTCTACTTCAAAGCCACTGCACATTGTTGGGAAAAAGTCTCCTCCTATTATCTATTACTTAATTATTAAAAAGCGTCTACTCTGTTTTCATAAATTATCTATGTATCAGGGATGTTGGCTTACGAGGAGGAAAGACACATGCACATATATGCATGCAGGCTTGGGGAGGTTACAAAGTTAATTATCCCTGATGGTAAGTCAGTAATGAATGAAACACTCCTGATTTCATTTCACACAGTCCTGGAGTCAGAGAGTGAAAAGTTTCTGAGAGCTTCCCCAGCAAATGATCCTTAAAAGTAGCACAGACAAATTGACAAGCTCACCTTGCTTATGCTCTCTCTGGCTGAATACTCCAAATACCTGACCTCGTTCCTGAAGGGAGTGTATTTATTGCATAATGCCCAAGTCTGTCTCCAGTGGGCTCCTGTTACCAGAGCAGAGGGAACGTTCTTTGCCTATTCCCTCTTGTGGAACCATTGTACAAACCCTGCCAAAAGGGAATGCAGGTGAATGGGTAAGGCTCTGCTTGTTCTCATAAGCAGGAATATGAAGATTTCCTGCTTCGGCTCAGACCTGCCCTTCTGGTCTAGGCTCTAGGTTCATATGTTAGGTGGCAATCATCTTCTTGGGGCGACGGATCCCCCTTTCTTTTCTCCCTTTGCAAGGTGCTTCTGCGTGTTTTCATCCTCTACAGTGCTGCTTCCAGAGGGCTGGGAAAATCTGGATTCACTTTTGCATGGAAATAGTCTTTGGGACTCCTGTCTTCTCCTCACCTGTCCTCACCACCACCTCAAAAGTAGCCTGATGGGGAGTGAGAGATGTTGTTCTTCCCAAAAGACGTTGCCTTGCACTCATATCGCCCAGGAAGACTGGAAGAAGTGTCTGAATCCTTGCAGATCCTCCTACATTCCCCAGAAGTGTTCAGCCCCAGGGGACACCTACAGCATGCTGCTTGCCCTGGAATGTTTGGAGGAGGAGGTTGAACACAGGCAGGCACAGGGATGCTCCTCTCCTACACCAGTCAACGCTCGCACACCCGCAATGGGACAAGTCCTTACCCCCAAACCATCGGCACACAGCCAGAGAATCACAGACTATCATGGGTTGGAAGGGACCCACCAGGATCATCAAGTCCAAATCCTTGTGCAGGACCCCCTAGAATCAGACCACGTGCCTGAGAGTGTTGTCCAAATATTTCTTGAACTCAGACGGGCTTGGTGCTGTGACCACTTCCCTTGGGGAGCCCAACCACCCTCTGGGGGAAGAACCTTTTCCTGAGATCCAACCTAAACAACCCTGACCAGCTCCATCCCATTTCCTTGAGTCCTGTCACTGGTCACAAGAGCGAAGAGATTGGTACCTGCCCCTCTGCTTCCCCTCGTGAGGATGACGATCATCACAATGAGGTGTCCCCTCATCCTCCCCTGCTCCAGTTGCTCCAAGTGCCCTCAGCTGCTCCTCACAAGGCATCCCCTCCAGACCCTCTGCCGTCCTTGTGTTGTTTTTCCTTTTTTTAATTCCTTGCTTGCTTGGGGAATAAAACTATCAAAAGTAATTATTTTCAAGGTCTTGTCTTGCCTTCCTAAAGGGCTCTTGAAAATTCAATAACACTTGTTTTCTCAAGAATGACATTGTTTGGCTCCAGTTACATTGGGACACTTACTTTGTCCCTTCTCTCCATGCTTATCACTCCCCCATGATTCCCGTTGCCTTAATGCATAAAGCCGTTCTGAGATTTGTTCTCAGTTAGGTGTTCTTAAAAAGAGTTTGCCTTTTTTAGACCATTGTTAAAGTGACAATCTGATGTGCTTTCTCTGGAAGGTTCATTTTCTCAGCCTTAGTTGACCATGTAGGTACTGAAAACAATATGTAACATTGCTTCAATTTGGCCTCTGAGAATTATTTTTTTTAATTCTTTTTGTTTAAAAATGGTATAATTTTAAACTCTGTTCTTGACTTATCCTGTTTGCCAGCTGTTGTTTTCCTTCTTCAGGTGCTACAATTATATTCTGAGATTCTTCTGACAGGATATTCCAAAATTTTACGTTTGCTGTAACTACAATAGGAATCATTCACACACGAGACCACACGCTTACCATTTTTATCCCTCTCAGGTTCAGTGTCCTATCCCTTCTATGGGTCTCAAAATGCCCTACCTGGTTTCCAAAGCTCTCCTGACTCCCTGTATTTTGCTTTGTGACCTCTCATTGATGTCTTCTGCCTTTTTCACATGCCCCTCGTTGTGTTCTGCAGCAGGGACTGTCACCTCTTTGGCTGTACACAAGACGAACATACCCATCTTCCCAGCTAGATGAGCTGCCTTTAAACAGCCCCTAATACCTTTATTTATTTATTTTACATTTTTTACTAAATTTTCACGTTTTTGCCAAAAAGTATGTGTGTTGTGTCTAAAGCATTCAGGAGAACATCCTTCCTTGTCCTCCTGCCATAGCCCAGTTACACTGGCCTGTTTGCATCTACCCTACCCTGACAATACATGGAAAAACCAGCAGCCAAAGGCTCTTTACTCCCTTTTTCCCCCTAAACCTGTGCCTTGGGCTTCATACAGAAAGTAAGGAACATTTTAGGAAAAAATGGAAAAACTACTACATGAAATACACTATCATAGTATAGTCACTGAAGAGATATTTAAGATACGGTTTGAAATTAGACTTTTCCTGTTGCACATTCAATTATTATTTTTACGGTTAGCACATCAAATTGAGGTTTTTTTTTTCAAAATCCTTTTATATTGTCATTTCTATTTCTGTATGCTACAGATGAAATTTAATGCCGATCCTTAATACGATGCTACATTAACTACATTATTAAAACTCACGAAAGTACTCAGAGGCATCTATGTCATGCTGATTTTCCAGGATTTTTCTATAGAAACCTGAGGGTTTACAGCAGCTACGTTACTAGTTTTCTGCAAAATACCCTTGCTTTTTGTTTATATATGAACCCTATAACACTTCCTATTTTCAGGATTTTACTCCCCCTTCTATTTTAGTGACCAAAAATGCCCCTGAATGCATTAGTGCACAACAGAGCAATCCCTGAAATTAGGCATTTTAGGTGCATTCAGGAGTAAAGAACTGATGTACTACATAGAGATACCCAGCACTGTTTTACACACCATTGCTAAAACTACACAACGCAGGCTGTTCGTGAAATAAATAAAAGATTATTTTTTTTAAAAAACAAATAGCTTTCCGTTTTCTCCCCTCATCCAACCAGGGAAGGAGATGGGACAAGCACAGGAGATCTTTCTTTCTCCTACAGTGTCAACATTTCCAGAAATCTCAAATAATTGTAGTTCAGCAGGAAGAGGTGAGTGAAAGTGCTGGGTAAGGGTGGGTTGGGCTGGGGTTAAGGTACAGCACTCCCTTCACAATACCGATATATGTCCTTTAAGGGAACTTCATAATAGAAAAGCCAGCATGTGCAAACTGTATTTTCAAGAGAAAGGAAGGGAAATACATTTCAATTCCTTTCACCAAACTCCCTAATGCATCCCATGCACACTTATCACCATAGAAATGCATTGAAATAAAAGATAGTATGAACACAATGGTTAATTATAAGCCACTGAAACGACATAAGAATAAATATAGGGTAGTAATAATGTACCTGAGGGAAATGTAGCATATACACATATTGCAGACAGATGGGAAAGAGACCATCGAAACTCCTGGGTGCTGATGTGGGATGGCAATAAAGGGTCATCTGGGCCACCATCAGGCACAGATGGTGTAGGAACAAGGAAGCAAAACAGTTTCAGGTGCAACAGGTTCAATTCCACTTGAAACAGGAAAGACAAGCCCAGGAGTCAGTGGGTTCTTAAAAAAACCCATGAAGTTAATGACTTTGTTTGCTTTTTGGGTTTATAAATTTCTTGATGACCTACAATAACCTTGGCAATCTTTATCTTCAAGCTTCAGTTCATGTTCAGATCTGTTTCTAACACAAAGAGAATCAGCTATATGCCTTTAATAACAATTTAGAAAGAATTTTAACTTTACATTGTCATTCCATGCTTGTAACACCTTCTCTCTTCTTCTGCTCTTCCTCAGTGGGTTCAGCCTCAGGTAACTGTCTTGAATAGATATCTCTTTCATCAAATGCAGCTTTTCATCTCATTCAAGGCTCACTCTTTGAGCTACGCCATCATCTTCTTCCTCAGACACTCCAGAGCCATGATTGCACTCCTCCTGCATGGCTTTCCAAGCACCACTAATTGTATTGCTGGTTATTGAGCCCCACGCAGCAAGAATGCTTTCCAAGGCACGTCGGATGTCGAAGCTCTTCCAAAACCCGCTCGACTGGTGTCCTGTTTGCCTTGTCCATCAGTCCAAGCAATTGCACCATTTGTTTGTCGTAAACAAAACATTTCAGAGTTAGTAACCACACCTGGGACAGTGTTTGGGCCAGCTGGGACGGTGGCAAAGACGCAGCTTGAGCGTGTGGATGAAGCCCACTTGCGTGAGAGGGATGGACACGTGTCTTCCCAAGGATCACTGAAGACGCTGGAAGCCACCTGTGCCCTTTGATCTGAAAGCTGGTGAACACGTGGCCCACCCCTGGGTTTGGGGTGGCAGCCAGCAGCATCACCCTACAACGCATAGGCTGGGCTGCGGTCTGCAGCCTTGAATCCTACAGGGAGGAAGGGTTCCAGCAGTGTGGTTTTCCACAGGAGCCCCCCTCCAGCTGTATTGCCCACCTGCTGTTGTCTGGAGCAGGGCTGGGTGAATTTCAAATTGCTTCTGCCAAATAATACCAGAGCATAGCGGGGGGAAGCGCCAATGTTCATCCTTCATGTGCGCCGAGCACGTTATTTTAATCAATGTCCTTAATCAGTTATCTTCCTGGATAAACCACTTGAATTTTATGCTGTTTTTTACTGAGTCGGTGTTTGGGTTTATTGATCTATATCAGAGTAGATATGCACAAAAAAATAAAAGGGCTAATGCTGTTACCAGAAGAGACACCTGAATTTTTAGAAACTTTAGAAGCTCTTCCAAACCAACCATTTTCTGATGATGCAGCAACTTGTCCACTGGGGACAATTTATAGGTGTTTTTTCAGGGGAGGAAAAAAAATAAAAAAGCAATGTAGAGGAAGAGAAGAAATATTGTTCAGGAAAATAATAAATATCTCCTGCATTTTACATGTTGGAAAGGTAAACTCCACTTCTGACATTCATCCCAGACCCACTTTAAAGGCAACCTACAGACTCAACAGGGAGACAGTAAACACTAAATCATAATTACCCCATAAAAGGGGAGCTTGTTTCTCTGAATGCCTGAGAACTGGTTTTGCTTTGCAAAAAATATCACACATCCATTGTGTCATACTCAGGTTTATTTAAGGCCAATTAGTGCTTGTATTAAAAAGAATAAGAAAGAAAAACACAAACAACACCCCCCAAACTTTGCTGTCGTTCATCTGGATGTGAAACCCCAGTTCTGCGCTCTCATTAAGGCGCTGCTCATTAGAGGACAGCATGTTCCACCAGAGCTGAGGTCTTGCATTAACAGTGAACTATGGAAAATCTCTCCCATTTGGCAGCCCACATAAACTTTTTTTTCTTTTTTTCTGCAAAGGGGTTTCTTTTTAATGCAATCTAGTGCTGTGTGTGTTACTGTACAGAAGGAAAAAAAATATTTTCCAACACAATCTTGACTTGGCTTTAATATCCCACCGGGTGACATCTGACACTGTACTGAGAGAATAACACCTCTCTGGGCAATCTTTCCAGCAGAGCCTGAAAATGAGCAGTCTGTGCCATTAATATGGCAAACGTAATTAGCAGAGCAGTATGACTGATCTTTTTTCTTTTTCTTTTTTTTTTTTTTTTTAAATCTACACTTCCTAAGGCTGTTTCTCCAGCCAAACTTGCTGTAGTCAGTGGCGCCAGGGAAAGCTGAACTTCAGTGTGCCCAAATAGGTCATTGTTTTGAAGCACAGGTAGGGACACCAAAGGTACGGGAGCTGCCTGCTTTGGGCCTGATTTCTAAATAAAGCTAATCATCCAGTTAGCAGGAATTAAAAAAAAAAAAAGTGTTTCTAAAGGAAATTAGGTGATATTAGTCACGCCATAATAGTGTTTTAAGGCAAGGAGACCTTTGGCTTTAAGAAATAAAATGAAAGGTGTTTGAGCTGTGCTTCTTGGTCAGCAGAGAGCATCCTTACAAAAGGGAAGCATCAGGGATCAAAAAGGGCTGCCCACAAGATGGATTTTAAAAGGCAGGCTGGATTTGGCACTGGCACGATAATAAGGAAGGTTCAGTGGACCACCAGTGTACTCTTGGCCCTTTGCAGTCTCCTTAGCAGGGTTGTCTGGTGAGCCCAGGGTGGGATCAGCAGGATTGGGGTCCTGAGCTTTGACCGACTATTCCCAGATGCCAAGGGAGGTGTTGCCACTCAATTCCCACAGGTGGGTGGATTGGGCTCTAATTTTCCCTATTATTTTGATTTGGTAGGAAAATCTGTTTAACCACTCTGCCTGTAAAATCAGTGTATTTCCTGTGACATACAACCTCATATGGGCTCCCTCATATGTGAGCAAATTTTTAGTCTCGAGAAGATGGGCTGCACACCTTTAATCTCTGATCTTTTGTTATGCAATCTGTGGGGCCTGCCCAAATTCCAGATGAAGGAAAACTGCCTGTCTGCTTTGATCCTTCATTATGGCAATTCTAGGTCCCAAAAATAAAGTAGAACAATTAGGCTGAAATTAACTTCTCTCTCCTTCAAAAACAATTTTTGAAAGTTCCTGCAAAGTTTGATTACCTTAATTCAGCAACAGCACAATAAAGCAAGTTATATTCAAGCCACGCTAAGTGCAATATTCTTATTTTTCTTCCTTTATCACTCACAGGGTGCAGTTCAGAGGGAAAACTCGTATCATTTTCCTCAGGAACAATATAAATCTTTATCTGCTAATGTTTATCAGTTAATTATAGATCCTTATCCACATAATCTTTATCAATTAAGCATTCCAAATGCAAAAAGTATTCGCACATATTCAAATTACCACACATTAATATGTAACACACCCCCCCAAAAAAAAGATTCATTTTTAGCATTTTCATTTTAAAAAAATTAATTAGCAAACAACATCAATATCATATTTGCTCACGTGATGGCATCACGCTGTGATTGAAGTCCTTGATTTGCAACAGCCAACACGCTGCCAGGAGCCTTCGAGTTGTCACCCTGGCACTGGAGGCACGTGGGGGTGGAGAGGCTGAGGAGGGTGAAGAGTGGAGGAAGAATCCATCTACGAGGAAAGAAAATAACATCATCAGATAAAACCACAACAAAAACAAAAGCTGTGCAAATATGTACTTAGAACCAGAGGAAAAAAGAAATGCTTTGCTGCATTCAGCTGCTGTCAGAGATGTGACAGAACAGCGAGTAAGGACTTCGTGAGCTCAAGGAAAATGTGCCAAACAGCTCCCAAATAGCATTTCTAAGAAATATTCCCAATTAACATTGACCTGCCCTGATGCGTGAGATGTGGGTGAGAGGAAACAAAGACTGCCTCCACCCATATGCACAGTATTTCCTTCAGAAGGACCTGCAAAGGAAAAAACGCCATGGAGTTTGTTCATAGGCAGGTACCCACCTACAGATAGACCTACAAAAACATAACCAACCCCAGAAAGAGGTCACAGGGTCACAACCAGGGTGATGGAACCTCGGAGGGCCTTAGTCCATCTACTTGGCCAGTCATGGCCAGCCATGGGATCAGAGCAGTTTGCTCAGGGCTTTGCCCAGTCTGGCCTTGGGAACCTCTGAAGATGGAGATGGCATCTCCTGTGACCAAGCTTTTCCATGGCTTGGCAGTCCTTGGGGAACAGATGCTCCCTTAGGATGCAAGTTCTGTGAGTTATTACTGTTTCTAAGTGCTTGGTGTAACATTGTCCTGGTGTACACTCAGGATCTCCTGCATCCATAGTAAACCAAAGCAAGACACAGTGATGATGGCAGACATTCCACCGTGGAGCTGAGCCCTTCATCCTCTTCGTACAGGCAGAAAACAGTGACTGAGCCGTGTTCATCTGGAAGTTTCGAGTGTGAGGACAAGGGCTTGGACTGTCCAGCACAGCTCCAGCACCTCCCCTGCCAGTCCTCTTTTGGCACAAGCACCAAACTCAGCGCTCATACCCGGTCCCTGCTCACTTGCTCCCTTCCAGCCACGGCATTACGCTGCATCTGAATCCCTCACGCTGCATCCTTGTTCCTCTCCCTGCTTTTTGGGGCCAGAAACAGGCATTTGCCAGGCGGGCTGATAAAGGAGCTGGCTTAAGCATCTGTAAGTAACTCAGTAACACTCACTTGTCAGACTCGTGCTGTGTGGGTACCAACACTTAATGATAACAACGACTAATTATTGCATTGCTGATCACAGCATAAGCCTCCTGAAAGCCTTCTCCATTGAAACTGAGTCTCTTAAGAACAAGAGGAAGATGCTACTCCCACTGGTATATGCTATCTCTGGTAGGTTTGCCAGAATTGTGCTTACTTCAAATTATTTCAAGCAATTACACTCTCTAAGTTGCCTTTCAATGGTAAGTTCTTCCAGTATTACACTGATTTTTCTATCACACCGGTTCCTAAGGGTCATAATCAGAACAGACAACTGTTCCCCTAGGCGTCACACAACTTCCAAAAGTTATCCTCTCCCGAGAGCTGTGTGATCCACACCTTTATATATTTTAAGGAACGCAGACAGCCGTGCTGGAGGCCACGCAAAAAGGGCCAGGTCCTGAGCAGGTTCATCCAGCTCGCTGGCCAAACCAGGATCACCCTTCCCCTGATCCAGCAGCGTAACTAACACACGTGGTGTCGTCCTTTACAGCTGTGGAGAGAGGACCCCTCTGCAGCAGCACGGGGTAGAAGAATCACAAGCTGCCATAGAACAACGCGCCGATGGAATTAGTTCACTTGTAGCTGGCCCCTTGATTTAACTAATTACTGTCACTTATACCCACTGGCCCCAAGCAGTTCTCCCAGAAGATGCACCCGTGCTGGGGGCATCCCAGGAGTGACAGAACCGTGCCCTCCCACTCCTCTGCAGGGCTGTGGGGGTGAGTGCCCCAGCCCCTGGTGCCCCCAGCCCTCCTGGGCGAGCTGGTCCAGCAGACACCCTTCCTGTGCCCGTGGGAGGCTGACACATGGGGCACTGCCAGCCTCTGAGACACCATCACCGTCACACGTGCTGGAAGCTGAGAGAAAACGGGGGGGATTTGTTTGATTTTTATGGGGGGAAGAGAGGCAGGAGAAGGGCTGGAAGGCTCTTAAGCAGGCAAAGCCTCTGACAAAACAGGACTGAAAGCCATGCACTGTATTTCATACAATTCAAGGCTGCACTGCATGCATGTGTTAGTAGTTCTCAAAACCATCGTGTATGGCAATTTCTCCATCCTCAGTGAGCTTTTCTGGCCAGGAGGCCAAAGGAATAGTTGGTACTGAGCCAAAGCAGTTTAAGAATTTTTCCTGAAGGAGGGAGGCAGAAATGTGAAGGGAAAGAAAGAAAGAAGAGCTCTTCTTTGAGGGCACAACAGGCTCTGCTGCTGCTCCCTAAAGTTTCTGGTGCCTTCCACTCAAAACCCCCTTTTCACAGGTAAAGCTCCCCTTTCCCTCTCTCCAGTTCAGGGACAAATTCACTTTGGGACAGAGTGGTGTGTCCCCCAGCAGTGCCTGACTCTCACCTTCGGGGCAGCCATCACACAGTGACGGGGCCACGGCGGCGGGGGATGCTCTGACAGATTCCCTGGGTCCTCACAGAGCGGCAGGAAGACATAACCACAGCTTTGACAGATGTCTTCCACGCATCTCTGGAGCTTGGGAGGGAGGTGAGGGAGGAGGGAAAACAAGGAGGAGGAGGGAGGTGAGGGAGGAGGGAAAACAAGGAGGAGGAGAGCTGAAAGCTTTTCAAAGACTATTCAAACAGAGGCTTTTTTATTATTATTATTTAAACAAGGCGAGAAATTAAGTGGGGAAAGTGCTTTAAACCAAAACGTTTATAAATGTATAGCTTCCCTTTAAGCACGGCTTTACTTCTCTGGCTGTCTCACACCATGTTTCCATTATTGTCAGGAGAATGAACTGCATGCATGCCAAATCAGGTCATTCACAAATATAGAACGCACGTCTGTCATTGCAGATTTACCACTCTGACAATGGCATATCCCTTCTGCCTGTAAAATTCCTGATCCATTAGCAGGGCAAGCTCTCTGCAGGTCAGCCCCTTCCCACTGCATGCCCCTGCACAAACTGGAGGTGCAGCATTCCTTCTGCAGGCCAGCCTGTGCATTTGCTCCAGAGCAACGACAGGACGTGTGGGTGATGTCCCTCAACTCCACAAGAAAACCTAGTTTCTTCATGCAAAAATTCCCAGTGTGCTGAATCCTGAGAGAGCTCTGCACAGACCCAGGGTCAGCCCTAAGGCCACAGGGACCATCACCCTCTCACCTTCTTTGGGGATGATGTAAAGTTGCTGATGCACAGAAAGAACCACGTCCCAAAGTGCCACATTTACACGAATCTTTGAAATCCTTCCAAGGATGGTGACTGAATCATTGCCCTGGGCAGCCTGTTCCAATGACTGACAACCCTTCCAGTGATGAAATTTTTCCTAATACCCAATCCAAACCTCCCTTGGTGTAACCTGAATCCATTGTCATCCCTGCAGAGTGAAGGAGAGCCCAGTTCTCCAGACTGCCAGGTCTCTGCTGCAGCTTTGGCTGCCCTGAGTGCAGTCAGCCTCATGGTTACGTTCTTCCTCACACCTATTCAACTTTGAGATGAACCCGAGCTGCCTAAATGTGCTCTCACCAGCTGTTCTGCCATCAGGGAGAATTTCAAAATTACCCTAAGCCAGCAACATCTCGGGATCCTTTAAAACAAAGCAACGCTGATTTTTCACTGCGAAACCCTGACAATCAGTCAGGAGTCTCATTCATGTTGGAGAAAACAAGTTCATTTCATAGGGGGAACTTAGGCCGATCTTCAGACTTCTTAGGAACTAAATGTAAGTCTTGCTGAAGTGCCCAAAGACACATTCATACAGGAAAACTGAAGTAGAGCACATCTTCAAAGACCAGGATTAATGTCCTGGTGAATAAGCTGGAAAATGGACTCTGGTCACACCAACTACTCACAGTGATGTCCCAGGTAAACTTCTCACAGTGTGACTCCATTTTGGACCACACAAATGTACTTTTGACAAGCACGACAGTTAATGAGAACAAATAAATAAATGCTAATAAAAATTGCTTGGTCCAGGAAAATGGTTGTGCATTTAAAACTGTGATGTGGACACAGTGCTGTGCATCGTACAACACAGCCAGTCTGAAATCCAAATTTTAACTTGAAAATCTCCATGGACTTATGTGCCATCATGGAGAGCAATCGGGCTTTCTCCAGTGGGCAAAGTGTGGCTGTTAGACTGTCCAAAAAACCCTAGAATCTATATTTCAAGCACAACAGTGGATAAAACACCAGTTTAAGGCGCTGCAGTTAAACCTTTGTGGATTTGTGGTTTTAGTTTAAAGATTCAAGGGATTTTTCATTTTTAAAAGGAAAAGAAGAAAGCAAGAAGCCCGGGTAAAGTGTGCATTTGCTGCTGAAGCTGAAGACAACAAAGCTGACAACACGCAAGGCTCCAGCTAAAGCTAAACCTCTCTTATAATCTAATAGGCAGATGTGCAGAACACAGATGGGGAAGGGGGTGGGCAGAGGGCTCAAGAACTTGCTCAAGTTTGTTCCACTTCCTGAGGAAATCACAGGAGGACTGACTCTTTAGTTAGGATCAAAAGGGATTGAACAGTAATGTGGCAACGAAGGAGAGAGGCAAATATTGCACGTGGAGACAGTATGACAGAAAAAGGCAAGAGAAGCCAAATAGCCGTGGTGCTGTCCAGGCAGTGCCTCCACGTACGGCCCTGTGTGGCACAGCCTGAAGAAAGCCCTTGGGTTTCTGGCACCCCTTTCCTTCCTGTGTGCCTTGAATCAATAACATGGCTGCTTGCACGACTGTCCCACAGCTCCTCAAGCTCTCCCAGCAGCTGAGTCATACAGAGACAGGTTTCTGTCCTCACACACAAGCACAGTCACCTCCATGAACTGACCACGAAGCAAGCTCGGTTCTAGATCTGATTCTCAGTACTGGAGAGAGGAACAGAGGGAAGAAAAGCTGCAGGGATGGGCCCCAGCAGGACGCGCTGGTTTGACCACCCTGCTGCTTGCCAGAGGAGAAGGGAACCTGAACTGTGAATGCTCTGCAGAAATTGAATGAGCAAGCCTCCTTAGATACAAAAAAGCTCACATAATAAACCCACCACAGCTGGAGAAATCAAAGGCTGCTCTGCATTCCTGAGGGGGAAAACACAAAGATAAGGGCAAGGGCGAAGGACAGAGCCCTCAGCTGCATCTTTGTAAGACTTGATTTTGTACCTCCATGCCAATGCCACTCTTAGATGAAGGCCTTTGAAAAGCCACTAGTTTTGAGACGGCTTATCAGCATTTCGGAGGAAACAACAAAGTACAGCAAACAATACCACTAAGCTGTTTAAGGCAGCTGCAGGCTGCTAGCCTTAGGAATACAAACACACAGAGCACAGAACCAAGTGGAGATCTTCCACCGAGATAAATGGGTGCTGCCTAGAGCTGATGACAGATGGTTTTAGAGCAGGTCAGGCATGTGGTATCCATGTAGCATCTTGTATCATATGGAAAGCAAATTCTCTTTCACGTGGTTTACTCCAGCTGAAGAAAAAAAAAATCCTTTTTGATTTTATCACCACACCATCTTCTGATCCCCAAAGTGGCAACGAATTAGCATAATTTCCTTCTGATTCACAGTGATAACCTTCTTCGGAAACATAGGAATGGGCGGTGAAAGTCTTTATTGAGAGCAGACATACTGGTTTACTTGCAAATGCCTGTGCTCATGAACAACCCTCTCAGTCTACTGTAGCATCCCATTCTTTATCATGTCCCTCCTTTGGTGCTGGTGACAGATAAAAAGGGGCAATCGTGGAGAACACACTTGCATATTAAGCACGTTATGCTCACCCCACCTGGCCACTGTCTAGACACCATCTCTGAAAGTTTCTACCTGCGTGTGTCTTTGCAGCACCCTGAGAGGGTGCCCAGGAAAGCAAAACTCTGTGTAATGGCACCTGCGTTTGGTAGGGACTGGAGAGGAGCCCCCCCAGCTGATTTGAGATGTTCAGCCAGTATTAGCCCAGGTCAGCGATGAACTCCTGACCTGGAGGGGACAAACTCTGCCTCTGCTTTGCCATCCCCTGAGCTGCTCAACCCCATGATAATGTCATTTCTGAAACGGCGCCAGTGGAGCATAAAAGCAGCAGGCAGGACAGAAGGCATCAAACACTAATAGCCACTCCTTAAGAGAGGAAAGAGTCTAATCCCTGGCTTTGCAAAGCACTCAGCCCCCCCACGCTAAAAAGAGGTCCATGGGAGAGCTCTGCCCCAGGTGTGCTGGAGGATGTGGCACTGTTGGGAAACTTCTTGCAGAAAATGGACATATGAGCGACCTCAGTGCTTTAGATGCAGTGATGCTGCCAGGCCTTTAAGACTGCAGTGAGATGCTGCTTGTAAGAAGCCTCTGTGGAGATCAACAGTGAAGAGGAATGTAAACTTACAGAAACTGCAGCAGAAGAACTGAAAAACAACGGCACAGAGAGAAGTCACAAGGACTTCATTTTACACCAATAGAGTTGTGTGTTATTTGTATTAACCAGTCCCAGGGTGGTTTGCAGTGTGTGTGCAGTGTGTGTGCTATCTGGGTTATTTAAGGGGTGTTTTCACAGCAATAAACGGCATTACCTTGATCATATTGGTCAGTTCGTGGTGTCCATAAGTTTCCCTCGCAATATGGCACAGCAGATGCACAGGTACCTGAGAATGTGCTTTTTCTGAACGCCCCAGGAAACCTCGTGTGCCCAGCCTTCCCAAGGCACAGTTACACCAGACCTTCACCTCAAGGGCACTGCCAGATAAGTGGCTGGTTTGAGCTCGGCTCGATCAGGAACTGAAAACATGGGAAAGAAAACAGGAGCGAGCGACCGGATGGGGCTCTGCGAGAGAACTCAGCTCTGACAGATTTATGGAAACCTCGTGGATTTGTTCTGCTGCCTCCAGAGCTCCAGCAGCAGCAATCGATGGAAACAACGCCAGCCCCAGTGGATGTCTGAGCAGGGCCAAACCCCCCCATGGATATGTGTTTTTACATGCTGTATAAATAGCAAACCGCCTGTAACCCGCTCGCACTCAAACACCTGGCAGTGACTGGGGTAATGAACCACACACCGCTGCCCCCATAAACCCCTGAGCGTGTCTGCCAATTCAACACCTTCGGCAAAGAGTGGGGATGAGGCTGAATCTGAGCGTGGAACAAACTCCGAGGGTGTGGGTGGTGAGATGCTGAGAATGAAGCTGGAAAGGGCCGTGGTGTCCCTCTCTGCCATCCCTGCCTCGGGGGATAAATGGCAGCCAACAATGGGCATGGCCTGCACTCTGCCTTCATTTGCCCTCTTCCAAATGTAGCATCTGCAAGCTTCAAAGAGGAAGGAAATTTCATTTCTACTGGCTGGACTGCTGAGTAAGAGGAAAAATCTGCCACTGAAGCAGAAGATAAAGCAAAAAAAAAAAAAAAAAAAAAGGCAGGGGGAACAACTCGATTTCCAAGCAGTGTAGGAAATCAAGTTTTAGGAAAATGCATCATCTTTACAGGGAAAAGCACTTCCTCTTTTATCTCGATCTTTAATCATGCCCCCATTCCCCACCCTTGGCGTCTGGCCATGTCTCATCCTGCATGAAAGGAAGTGCTGCTTCTTCCAAGAACACTTCCTTCTCCTGATTAATTCAACAGTGCATCCACAGCTTTCCCGGGAGTTTTTCCACAGGAGCAGCCAAATTAGGCTCAGAGATAACGAGTGCATCTCTTGCTCTGTGTAAAGGGGAAGCTGGACATCCACAGCTGGTTTAGGAGAGCGGGCAAATCTGGCAACAAACTAAGCACAAGGAACGATGACTGTAACTTAAAACACGTATCAAAAAGACACCCAAGCATGCATTTGTTTTGCATAATGCCTTCAATCTGTTACAAAATGCAAACCAAACCAAATGAACCAAAAGAATTGACATCGATAGCTCTGTGTGGTGATGGAGATGTTAAACCCTGGGACCCATCCCTTCCCTGCACCGTCCCGGCAGGAAAACTGCAGTGGCAGCTGAAGGGCAGGCAAAAGTTGAGTGGGAAGAAGAGTCTTCCACCAAGAAAAGAGCTGGTGTCTATTGGCAAGACTGATGCTTAAAGCTGGAGTTGTGGCAGCCAAGCTGGGCTCTGCCAGTTCCTGTTGGGTAAGTCAGTGCTTGACAGGAGATTTGACACCCCCTAGCAGAGAGGGGAACAGAGGTCCCACAGATGGCAGGGTCGGTTTGGGTTCTCAGGGAGCCAGGATGAACTTCTCGAGACATGGGGCAACCAACTCAAGTTCCCCAGGGCTCTTTGGGCCCTGAGAAAACTGGGAACACTTGCAATTCTCTTCCTCAAAAGCATACTGTGATGATGATGCAGCATAAACTGAGATATGATTATGGTTACGGGGGCCATCTGATAGACAGGCATGGGAGATAGCCAGGCACCCAATATGTCTCTCTAGCTTATATAAATGGATCCCTGAGGGCAAGGAGCATGAATAACTTATGAACTGCCAATGCACTGGCTCCATAAAGAGAAAATACCGTGGGTTTGCCTCGCTGTAACCTCCCGAGTCGATATCCATGTGCACACAAATGGCTTGGTTCGCAATGGGGAAAACAGCTTGTAAGTGCACACGTGACAGTGGAAAAGTTGAAGCCAGGGGAGACAGAAATAGGAATCCCCACCTGTATTTCAAACAGAAGAAGAATTTTAGATGCCCTGCTTTGAACTGCCTTACACGCTGCTGCACGGTGAAGCTTTGGGACTATTTGGCCTTAAAGTAAATCCAGGAAAACTTGTGACAGCAACACGTGCACATAAATGCAGATGCAGACACAGAATTGACAAGAAAGGGGGAAAATAGTCCGCATTTCTGAAGTGTCCCACTTGCTCTCCTCCACGATTATATTTTCATATGGTGGTTTTGCTTCCATCTAAGTCAAACATGTGCAAACAGGGTAGGCCCTAAGGCTCTGAGATAACCCAAGTGGAACACAAACACACGGATGCACATGCAAATGCTATGGTAAGCAGCACATGTTTTAGATACCGCTGAGATCATATGTTGGTCTGAACTAACAGAAACCCCTGCTTTTCATCGCAGACTGCACTGGCTACACATCAATAACTGACATTAAAAAATGGCATGTTCTGGATCTGTATGAAATACACGTTATTTGCACATGATAAGTATTCCGAGAGGGGAAAAGTTAAAGAGAGAACATACATGGAATCCCAGAGACAAAATGGTTTTCCCTTTGCAACAGCCTCGCTCACTTTCCCCTCGTCTGGTAGAGCGTGTCAGGTTCTGCTGCTCCTGGAATCTTCCAGCTGCTTTTTTAAAAGAGTCTATTTATTTATAAATGACTGGCCATACTCCTTGAAGTCTGGGAATGGAAAAGTTTGGGGCAAATGGCAAAGCAGGGAGTCATAAGCCAGTGATAATTAAGGGAGGGAGGAAATCCAAATTCCTCATAGGAGGCTGGACCCTGCCTGTGTGCCTGGAGTTAAGTCCAGGCACTGGGTCTTGCTTGAGCCCAGCAAGGAGGGCTTGGCTGAGAGACTTATTATTATTAGCAGAACAATCTGAGTCTGACCTCAAACAGAATTCAGCTTTTGGATCCAAACAGCTCCAGCCTTCGTTAGGTGTCTTTGTTAGCTCCAGCTCTCTCACAGCAGTCTGTGCTACAGTCAGAGTACTGGGAGGAAATGGAAGCTCGTACAGAGCCCTGTGGCACTGGAACTTGCAGATCTGTAAAATCAAAATGCTTCACTGAATGAAGTCAGACATTTTAAGTTTCGAAATTACAGTTAAGAAGAAGCACAAGAAGATTGGTGGCGGTCTCCAAGGAAGCTGCTTAGACATCCTGGAGGAAAGAGTTGCCTTCAAAAATCCTGAATTGTTTTCTGAAGGTTTTCTTGCTCTGCAGGACAACACTAAGTCTCAAAATTCTTGATGAAACAGCATATGCAACTTCTAGCCACTTCTAAGAGAAGAATAAATAAAATACTGCAAAGCACCTATCAGTGCCTGCTTATACAATATACACAACTCTTGGAACTCAGGAAAAGATAAATTACTGTGACACTACTGGAAATGAATGAAAGATCTTTTACTTCTTTGAAGCCAGTAAGAGGCTAAATGCATATCTTTTTTTTTAGCTGAGGTTATGTTACATAAAAGTATTAAAATTAAAGCATTACATCAAATGCTCATTTTTTTTCATTTAGGAGAGATGACTGTAGGCCTCCTGAAGCAATATTCAGAGCAACAGTTTTCCCAAACATTGTACTTAAATTATTCCAGTTGGGCTTTGCTATCTCCTATTCAATCAGGCCACCTTACAAACAGATATATAGGATATGTGACAGCTTTCAAAAAACCACACATAGCTTTGAGCCTAAGCTGCATTGTTTGCTCACTCCGCCCTGATCACCTCCTCAAAACTAAATCTTTACTCAATGAACAGCCACAAACAGATCCTCAAACAGTACTCTTTTCATGGTCTTCAGTCATTTTCATTTTCTGGCACCCCAAAATGGCCTAGTGGAGGAAAAAGCCCCGTGTATTGGCAATTCAAAGCCCATTGACATTAGGGTTTGCTTTTCTTAGTTACTTTTCGTAGACTTTTTTGAAGCAGTCCACAGAGACCTGGGGATTGATAGACCACAGGCTGTAAACCTCATTTCAGTAGAGCTGCACCAATTTACAGCAGATTAAAACCACGGGTTTTAAGGCTGGCCAATGGCAATCAAATTAATTAGCTGAATAGGAAGCACTGCGGGAGGATTGCACAGCCAGCACAGGTTTGGGTTGGAAGGGTGGAACACTATCCCACCCCTTGTCTGGCCTGGGGCAATAAAAAAGTTCTTGCAAAACCAGAAGATCTAATTTAAAATAAATTTGAGGCATAGTTATTCCTGGCTCAGACCAAGGCCTGTGAGCTCCAGCAGAGTTGGGATGAGTGGCCCAGTGCAGGGCATGGTCTGAAGTTTACTGCCCTTCATGCTGTGAAGACATCCTTTGAAGGCATCAGCCAGGCATGCCACGGTGCTGAGGCTGCACGACAGCAATTAAAAAGACCCTGGTGTCCATGAGCTGCAGAAAAGGCAGTCGCTGCAGTGTTCACTGATGAGTTAACAGGCAGGGCCATGGCTATGAGATCCACACTTTCCTCTGCCCTCTGTTTTTCCACACTCAGCCCACACCAGCCGAGGTCTAGTGCACCACATCACCCTCAGCTTCTTCTTGTTACCAGTCTTAGTGGTTCTCCTCTGGTCCTGCCTGAATCTCGTGGCCAGCTCTAGTTTCACAGCATCAGTCTCTGTTCCCTCCCTGCCTTTCCTGGAGGGTCCTGGGGTTGACCTGCTCTGCCAGGCTCCCAAAAAAAGCCACTGGTCTTTTCAGCCCTGTGCAGTATGGAAGGATTTCTTAGTAATAGCACAAATTCGGGAGACAAATACCTCACCATCATTCCAGCATTTTTCACACCCAAGAGGATCTTTAGCTGTGGCCCAGCAGTGGCATGGGCTCTCGCTTTTTGATTAATCTTTCATACCATCTGGTCTCCCTCCACCTATCCATCATCTTGCTGCCTGAGTGATGATTATTTCAGAGTGCAAATCACCTAACATCATTCTGGCTGATAAATTATAGATGAAGGCCAGGACTTGGTGAGTGAGACCGAACCCAGTGACATCAGTTTATGTCTGGGGATAAGCACGAGTGCTCAGATACCCAAACGCCCAGCACACTTGAAAAGAGGCAGATTAGATTAGATGGAGAGGCTCCAGTGGAGTTAGTCCAGGTTTACACAGGCCTGTGTAAGTGAGATCAGATCTGGCCTTCGAGGTGTGGAAAAATATCACCTGCTTATGAAAGGAAATTTCATGCCCATGGAAAAGACCCTATCCTTAATTAATCACATGGAAAAACACTAAAAATAGGGACTAACCAGCAAGAGTGGCAGCTCCTCTCTACACTAGTACCATCTTTGATGTGCACACCTGCTTGGCACCTACTGCTGTTGGTGAATCATCCCTCGACATGGGGAAAAAGAGTCACCTTCATTTGTTTGACTTTTTCCCATTACCTCCACAAATGAAAAAGAACCCAAAAAAACCCATGAAAGAGCAGCTTGAGCTGAACTGCAGAGGAATCACTGACAAGAAGCACTGAAGAGGGGCCCCTTGCATGGCAGTGATGAGTGTCACCCCCTCCTGAGTGCCTGCAGAGACAGCTTCAGGCTGGAGGGGAGCACCCACAGGCATGGTGGGCTTTCCTCTAGAGGGCAAAGGTGATGCCAGGAAATAATCTGCTGTGGATTCACTTCTCGCAGTGGCAAAGGATGGAACTGGAGAAAACAAGTCATTCTTCCCCCCAGCAGGGGAGTAAGAAGCAAGGACTGAGAAGGTTGTTCCCATTTCTAGTGCCTCTGATTCTGCACCGAGCCACAGGCAACCTTGAACAAGCCTGCCAAGGTGTCTCTCCCCTTGTTTTTCAAGTTCTCCACATTCCAAGGCTAACCTTTATCATCTTTTAAACCCTTTCCAACATTTTTTTTCTCCTCTGGAAATGATGCACAGAGCATAAAATAAACTGCAGAGGCCGAAAATGACCATTGCAGCACGTCTGAGAGACATGGAGCAGAGCACACTCCCAGTGTCGCCCCCTGAGGTCGGTGGAGGGGCTCCCGAAGGGCAGACAACCCTTTGCAGCAGCATTTCTTGCCAGCAGTGCAAGGCCCCAGCCAGCCCCCACCCTGAAGGGCACACCTTTGCCACCTGACCCACAAAATACAGCCGTGACTCGCAACCCATCACGGACCTCCCGGCCCACCAGAAACCACACCTTGTGCACCAACATTATGGCACATTTTCTTGCCAACGCCGACGAGGGCAGAGAGCAAACCTTCCAGCTGGTCTGTCAAGTCACGTGCCATAAAACGTCTGTTTAAATCTGTCATCCCTTTCAGGGCTCTGTCCTGGTGTGAGAGTGTAACGAGCAGATGCAAGAGAGCTGCACGTCTCTGTGGTGCCTTGTCGTCCTCCTGGAGGGAGCTACAGGCTGTTCAGGCAACAGACCTTTAGAAGAGACCGTCTGACACTGGGGGAATAAACTCAGCAGGGACTAAGGACCAGCATTTGAGTCATCCCTTTGCCTTCCCAAAACTGACTCGTGACGAATCGGTATGAACGAAAGAAAACAAAAGACATAGAGGTAAAACTTTCTTAGTCCCTCTTTCCTCTCTGACCTAAAACCCACCGCCATGCACGCAGCTCTCCCACTGGGCTGAGGAGGAAAGGAAGGCTGTGGCCACAGTATTTAATGCATTAGTGGAAGAAGTTCAGATGAACTCAGCTCTGAGAAATCCCCAGAAATTCATTCTGAAAGACAGCAATACTCATACAATCCCTGTGCGAAGTACAAGCCACTTCTGTGGGGGAGTGGTGGGAAAGGAAGCTTGAAATTAGGCAAATTATTCAAAAGGTTATATCCTTCAGAACTCGAGGGAGATACAGGAGGAGGGGAGGAAAGACCCACTGGGGCAATAGGGCTTATTTTGGCTTCTCCTGAAAACAAAGCATCATCCCTGGATGCCTGCACTCTGGCATTGCACTTCCCTGAGAAGGAAAAGTGTGTGTTCGGGGATGCTCTCACAGCAGTGGGAGTTCATTTTACACCACTCCAAGAGAACAAGGGAGGCTTTCTATGTCTAATCACATGGGAGAGATCCATTCCTACATCCTGAAATGCCGTTTCTAATGGAATATACATTGGGTATAATTAATGTCTCTTATTGCAAAACTTAGTAAATCCCACCTCAGAGTTTGACTTGTGCCATTTAGAAGAAAGCTGTGAATAAGAAATGAAACCAAATAGTTGCTTTCTTCCAAACCTCTTACTACCATCCTAAGTAAAATGTAGAAACTAAAAATATGTGAAAAGTATTGCTATCTGAACATCAGTCTCAAATTTTCTTGAATAATTGAAACCAGCATATCTGAAAACATTCAAAGCTAAGTGAAATGCATCTCAAATTTTGTAGCAGATGAAGTTCTCAATCTATTTTGATTTCAAATAACATTCAGATGGTTTTATTTTTCCTACTGAAGAAAAGAATACGGATTTCATTATTTAAGCTTCTGGTATTCAAAACTACCATAAAGAGTCAGCTGCTAAGGACTTGCAACCCCAGTGGTTTGGGACTGTAGCCAAAATCACAGATTACCAAAGCAAATCTATCCCTGCATGGGACAGCATGTAACGGTTCAATTTGAGAAAACCTGTTGGTCTCTCCTTGCACAAAATGGTTAAAAAAAAAAATCCATACCCGAACTGCAAACACCCCACAGTTACAGAGTGCCCCAAACAGACCCCGTGTTTGGTTGGAGAAACATAAAGGCAGGGTGGCTACAACATCCTCTTTGGAGACAGGGGGCGTTAGAAGATTCTGTCCCGTCAAATATTTGCACCAGACCTGGATTGCTGGCCACACGAGGTTCAGCATTCTTTCCTCTGCTTGTCTGTAACTGCGCATAGGGTAGAGTTTCTCAAAGCCTGTGCTCTAATAGGAAAAAGGCCCCTATCATATCAAGTTATGGGGGCACCAGAAAGAGAGGCTAATTATGGGGTTTCCCAGCTTGCTCTGATTTACTGAGAGCAAACTGCCTCCCTCAAGAAATGACTATAAACACATCCATCTTTTTCCAGCCCTCTGGGAAGGACGAGGCTCATCCTGCAGGACACTTCCCTTTTGAGAATGGTGCTGCTGTTCCAGGTGCTGCTGAAGGAGAGAGCTGGAGAGGAGTTGTGCATTAAGCCCTTGATCTGGCCTGACTTTGCATCCCATGACCATGGCCTGCCTCGTGTAGATGATTCTCTTCTCCTCCTTTTGACAGCTTTATTCTTCCAGTGAAGTGAAGCTGTCACATGAGGCCATGGCCAGGGGAGGAGCAGGAGCTCTCAGGAGGTTGGGATCAGGCAGAGTAAGACAGACGAGTGCTGTCAGCTCCCCCCTCACAGGGGAGCCAGTCCCAGGAGTACCAGGCACTGAATTAGCAGAGACCTCATCGTCCAGTTCATGTTGACTAATGCAAGACCAGTGGGGCATAAAGTTTCTATTATCTATATTTTAATAATGGATGAACCTCCCCTCCCTCTGCTCCAAAAAGCCCTACATCAAAACCCATACTTGGCAGATGACACAGCTGGTCCTTTGTTTGCTCAGCTCCTTCCAGATGGGTGTCTGGTGCCACCTGAGATGGGTGGGCTCAGGGAACATTTTGTTATTGCCATTTGATTCCAAACACCGGAGGCTTCCCATTCTGGGCTCAGCAATATTTAAGGGTGTTGTGTTAGCCCTGAGGGCGACCAGGGGATAAAGAATGCACTCCTGAAGCTCTGCACTTTCAACTTCACTGCCTAAAATATCACTTCCCTGCTGACCAGCTATCAAGGATGTCAAGGAGTATTATTATTATGAGTGACAAAAGTCCATTCAGACAATGGGTCCTCAGGTTTGGATCTCCAAATGAGCCCTCAATTCAAATGACTCCCAGGTCACAGAAGGATGAACCTTGAAGCCACTACTGTTGGAGGCTGGTTGCTTTCTGATTTTCTCAGGACCAGGACACTCTCTCCTGTGACACAGTCAATATGGAGGCCCAGGCTATTAACATTGTGTTAAGGAAATACCAGAAAGAGTCGAGTGATTAATCAGTGTTTTATAAAAGTGTTACGGTAACAAAGAAAATTATGTGCCACTTTTTAACCAATGAAGGAAAAAAGCAAACTCAGAACAGGCACAGAAGCACAGAGAGTTGGAAGAGAAGTGTTAGGATTGGCCTGTGGAGAATGAGCAGGAATGGTGAGGTGGGAAAGCACCAGAAGGAGGAACAGAAGGTTTTTCAGACCCCCAGCTCTGCGGGTCACCAAAATCACAGCACAGCCACGTGCAGCTTCTGAGGAGACCCAGGCGGGCAGAACAATGCACTGCTGAAAAGGAGGGACAGCAGTTCAGAGGTTGTGATGAAGGAGATGAAGAGCAAGTTGGAACTTTAAGCACGTGGACACAGAGATGGAAAATTACGAGGAAACCCTAATGATTCACAGAGGTAGGAAAGGACAGAGAGATGAAAGCTCCTGCTCACTGTAAGCTGCTGAAGAGTTCCAAAGGTTTGTGAATAGGCAAGTAAGGGAGTGTGAGCAAGTAAAATCTGCTTGTTTTATACTAAAACAACCTTCCCCTTCTGTAAAGTCTAACTTTGAGCTTTGCTACAAATGCAACACTGTTTGCTACAGAAAAAGCTAGTACACTTGCTGCTAGGGCAAAACTCAAGATAACATGGTGCACTGGGTACACTTACAAAACTATTTCTGAATTTCAAGAGCTTGTTCAAGTACTCAGGCAGTAAAACTCCAACCTCCATCACTTCAAATTTCTAGGAAAATTGCAGGACAGAAGGGAAACGGCACGTGGCCAGCAGGAGGTGTTACAGCCTCAGTCCACCTGCACTCGACGAAGTGACCTCCCTTCCTAGAACATCGGATGTGTTCCACAGAGACTGTCAACAAGAAGGTCCCGACAGAAACCCTCCCTCTTTAATTCCCAGAGCATCAATTGGCAATGAAGCAAATGTGGCAGCTATTGGATAGATGGTACGACGGCTCCAGCACAAAGGGCAAGCTCAGGTTGTGTCCCCCTGCATTCTGCTGGAAAACCCCACACATCTGTTCAGAGAACGTTAAAAACTTCAGCTGAAGCCACAGCACACCTTGAATTTCTGGCACGTGCTGAGACCTTCCATCCACCGTGCTGGGAGAGGTCGGACACGGTTGGCATCTCCAGCAGCAGTGCCACCACTAAAACAGTGGGAGTGCAGTGCTGTTTCAACGGGACATAGAAACCAATAACATGCAAGAAGTATCGCCCTTCACTCAAAGGGAACCCATGGTGCCTAGGTGGAGAAATGTCCGTGCTGGTTCTCAAGGCAACCAACAGCAAATGCATTTAGAGAGAGTAAACTCAACTAAACATACCACGTTCTCTCCTTCAGTAGCACAATTTACAGGGAAAGGTACACACATGTCAGTGGGTTTGCATTTGTGTGCTCTCCTGAGACACTGGGCCCATGCTCTGCAGCTGGATATCACCTGCTCAAAAAAGCTCTTCACCCACTTCTCTGTCCACCCACTTGGAACAGCTGAACAGGTTCAGGTTTTCACTTTGATCAGTTAAATGAGCATGGCTGAAAAATTTAACATTGACAAACCAGAAAGGGGAACTTTTTAGGTTTTATTAATTATTTTTCTCTCTGTAGCAAATTGTATGTTATTTAAAGGCTTATCTTCTATTTTGTTGCTTTTACACAAGTTCAAAGGGGAGATGCAGTTATTAAGAGTCTTATGAGAAAAATACTTATGGTTTGTCTCCCTGTGAAGAGGTGCCAAGCTAGAAATTTAATGGAGACATTCTCACATGCAAGACAAAAGTTAGCGTTATAGTCAACCCTAAACCCAAATTAACCTATTTTCCTCAAAGTGAATGAGTAGGTAGGTTTGACCATCTTTTTATTTACCTCTATATGATCAAATCAGTTGAATTCGTCTGTGTCTTACGGGAGAGACATCTTGCTGTAATGTTGCAGAACTAAATATGTAGAAGGATGACTTAGAAAAATCAGATACTTGGAATGCATAAATTCTGAGCATTTATACACGCTGGTAAATGCCAAAGCCAAATTACTAAGTTGGAAATTTTTCATCGCCAGGTGACCACTCAAGTCCCAGCTCTTCAGGCTTTACGCACATATTTTGACCCACTAATGGGTTCAAACAAAAATAAGTGTAATGATCAGACTTTTTTTGGTTAAACTTAACTCCAAGAACCTCAATATTATCTTATATATCTGTTGGAGGCTTGGCCTTACTACTCCAGATGTCTTTACACTGCAAGGCTGTCGGACAACTAACTAGAATTTTTTGAGAGGTGCCTTGTAAGCCAAGGGAAATCCTGTTAAGCAAGGATTAACTGACTGTAGTCAGTTCTTTCTTTCCTGAGCAGCCCAGGAAAAGAAGGACAACTTCTTGATGTTCACAGCCTCACTCCGCACAGTACAACTCTCTAGAAAGTCTACAGGAGTTAGGAATGTGCAATAATTATATGGCTGGGACTTTCTGAAGACAGCAATAACATCGGTAAACCAGCAAGGCTAATTTGCTATTCAGGGATTTTATTTTTTTTTCCTAAGTCATATTTAATTACTATCCTTGTTTCCTTGCCCACCACTCTTTCCCCCCTCCCTTCCTCTCTGAGGAGCTGTGGAATTTCAGCACTAAAGGAGAAGCTGATTATGCTGCACGCTGGCACCGAGCTGCCCAGGCTACACACAAAAGATCATGAATAGGCAGGCGTGTACTTGCTCTAAATATAGTTCAGACGCTACTCAGGCATCTAGAATCAAAGATCTGCTACCAGCAACAAGTCCTCCAAAAGCGTGCGATTTGGCATGCCTGGAGCTGCTAAGTGGATGCAGGCAAAAAAAAAACTGCTGAAGTTATGGGGAAACGATATGAAGGGTGCTAATTGCCATCTGCCAATGCCTCGGAAAAGAAAAAAAAAAAGGCTTTGCGATAGACTTTCAGCATGGGAAAATGTAATAGCAGCAACAAAGTGTTTACGGGAGAACACATCTAACAAAGCGAGGAGCGCTCAGACTTAGGGGACACCTGGCAGCAGAGGAAAATGCCTCTGTGCTATAAATCAAACATTAATGCTTCTGCTCCAGCCTGCATCTGTTACCATTTATTCCTGAGGACCCACAGTTATATGGTCCCCTTTCTGAAATAATAATTGGTGAAACAACAACAAGGGGGTCGCTTTCTACAGCATCTCGTGCCAGCATTTCTTCTGGCAGTTGCATTGTTAGGGGGTGGCTGGATCTGAGTGCAGTGACAAACAGCAAGGTGCTCTATGCCCATCCTAGACCTGGCTCTGGCAGCCCTGCCATCAACTGGGCAGTCTGGACACCAGTGCCTACTTGAGCTCAGTGAAATAAGAACATTTTAACCTGCCTAAAGTACACTCCTGAGAGCAGCAACTGGCCTTTAAAATAACTGGTAGGGATATTACCCAAAATAACTGGTAGGGATATTACCCTTTCCATGCAGGAGCTGCCGAGTCCCTCACTTTCCCAGTCACATGTGTATGCTGCAGGGTGTAGGGAAGGAGAGAGGAGGAGACCAGCTGGGAAAGTTTGCCAGACATTCTCCTTCTTAAAAGATTAAAGAGCATCCTGTCCTCATTACATGACAAAATTACCTCGGAAATACAAGGCTGTCATTTCAACTCCTGCCCTTGACTCACAGAAATGTTTGTGTAGCTTTTTCATTTATTACAAACAACACGGACCTTCAGCCTCCAAAGTACAAGGGATTTCCCAAGTGGAAACATGCTCGGGCTCTTAACAGCACACACACAACCACTCACGTGATTTTTCAGACTGTCAGACTGACACGCTTGTTGAGGGTGACCCTTTTGTGACTGGCAAGCATCTGTCGGGGCAGCCACACGTGGACCACTTCTACCCAGGCGCCGTTTCCAGGCAGAAACTGAGATAAGCCTTAATCTTTCTGGGACTGCTCACCTGAGAAATCACACCTACATTGCACTAGAGCATTGCATAGCCACAACTACATGCATCCAAGCTCCTGACGGCCCCATGAGCCCCAGGGTCGTACATCAAGGAAGCCAGAGCTGCCTGCTCTTCACAGGGGTCATCCCAGAACCAGCTGAAGCCTCAGAGGAGCTGGCCCAGCCTCTGGCTCCAGGGGTGGCCAAGCCATCTGAGAACTTGCCCAAAGGACATGGAGGACACAAAGACCTGTGCTTTTTTCCTGGACAGAGTACAGAAGGTATTTTTCTCCATCAAGCTGAAGGACAGGCTGATTACATGGGAATTATCAGGAAAAAGCCAGATCTGTCGGTTTTATGTGATTGCTGTCCCAGATTTCTCTTGACTGAAGGAGAGGGGCTCATGGGGCAAGAAAGGCAACAAAGGCAGGCTGCTGGGACATTCAAGCACCATGGGATGAGTGTGGCACAGGAGCCAAGTTAGATCAGATTAGATGAAACAGGTTGGATCACACACTGCTGGAGAAAAGACAGGATCTAAGGCAGGTCTGGGGAAACAGCCTAGAAAAAACCAAGTTCTAGCCCAGCTATGCTCTATGTGCACAGAAACATATTTCACAGAGAAGAAAATTGCCTTGCAATTGCCTTAAATGCATAAAGAACGGGCAGATCACAGCTGAGCCTATAGAAAATACTTTAGACATGGCAAGCTGAAGACAAACAAATGCAGACAAACCTGAAGTCTGACACTCAAATACTTCTCCCTTTCTCATCACCCAGCCTTTAATGATGCAAATGGAATGGATGCAAACACGATGATTGCTATATGAAACTCATGTTTGAAATACCTTAAACTCCAGTTTTCCCAGAAGGATATAACCAACACCCTGGACCTTGAATTCGGGAAATATTTTTGACAGGTACAAACTTTATGATCTAAGTCCATGTCTCACTCTAAGGAAAACTGTCTGTTTTCAAATGTTTTCATCACTGGAAGACAGAAAAGTCCAACAATTGAATCAACATGAAAAATACTATTTTCCTTCATAACAGCATAAGCCAATTGGATCAACCATTCTACTTCTGGTATTAAATTAAGAAAATTAAGTTTATTTTAGATCAAGCGGGAAGCAGAGACGTTAATATTTCAGTGAGGAATAGCTGGCATTTTATTTGACTTCACAGTTGCTTTTCTCCTGTCTTTTTCAGAGGCATAGGAGCTTGAGGGATGAAGAAAATCAAGCCTCACTTCCTGTAACAGAAGTGCCATAGAGTACCACCTGGTACCTTCTTAAGGAGCAAAGGCAGGACCTGACTACAGAGTCTCTCCCATGAAGATTCACAGACCTGAAGATGAAGGGGGTGCAAGGCAGCTCCTGCCTACTCCATCATTTGAGGAACTCGTGGTTTTGACATCCCTCCAGCTCAGCAGGAAAGACTGATGGGAGGACAGGGACAGCTGTACCTTGCATCTACCTGTAGCTGGAGAAAGCAGCTTCAGGAGACACTGCAGCAGTCCTGTGTAATTCCTTGAGGGAAGATCTCACAGTGAATTTTAAGATGGTGACACGGGGGTTGTCCTAAAGCTGATTCAAACATTGAAGCCTCAGCTCTGGATGAGCTGGCATTTTTACACCTGGCTTCCCCGAGCAGGAATGATCTTTTTTTAATTGGTCTCATGACACTTTGTCAATGCCTTTGTCACCTGCAGATTAAGCCAGCGCAATGCATTGTAAAAGGCTGTTAAATTCAATCATCCTTCAGAAACATGTTTTAACCCCTGAACCTGACATCAGGCCATGGTTCACACAAGGAGTGTACTGTACAGTCACAGTCCAAGGCCAGGTTCCTGGTGGCTCCAGTTTCTGCCAAAAGAATCAACAAATTTTCTGTCCCCGGGGTATGACAAAGTGCCAAACAAGACACTGACCCTAAGAAGTCAGGCACTGTGTACGTGTTCTCCAAGAGCTGAGCTGGGGCTACAAGTTAAAAAAGACACATGGGTCAAGGAGGACAGATGGACTTCCTATCACTGCAGACAGAAAACAGAACTGCAGCTCGAGGGCAAAGGCAAAGTGTGTGGTGGATGAAGAAAACCAGCACAGATTTCTTTCCTGTCCCAGCCTCACGATCACACTCATCCTGCAGGCTGATGGACAACTCGCTCTTGTGCCCAGCAGGCAAAGGCCTCCCATGAGCACAGGTTTGTCCTCCCTTACAACATCCCCCATGACAGCAACACTGCCCTCCCACGGGGGACTGCAGAGCACGGGTGGGCACTGCTCTGTCACTGCACCTCAGGGCTCTAAGGGCACTTTCCACTGCGCGCCAGAGGCTGATCTGATTTATTCTGCCTTACTTTGAGTCACACAAACACTCTTGATCTCCTCCCTCCCGCCGTGCAGCCACATTCATGTTCCTTGAAGATGTTTGTTAAAGCAAGTGGTGTTTTTAGAACTGCACTGTACGGGTGATGCCAGCTCCTCCAGTACATGAGCTGCTTATCAATCACTTAATTGGGACGTCTTGGTCTTCACCCAGATGGTCCCTTTCAGCAGATAGCATTGTGCTTTAAAACTTTGGATAATTATAGCCCTGTAAGCGGAGAGCACAAGATTTGTTGGTTGCAGCCAGCTCATCTGTCTTCTGTAACAGCCTCATTGTCTACTCATTGCCTCATTCACAATGGGAAGAGCTCCTTGCAATGGAGACACCCGCTCAAAGACTCCTCAGCTGGGCAAACAGAAGCAGGAGCCTGACTGATGGGAGCTCCAGGAAGGATTAAAATCTAGCAGTAAGTTTGGCTCTGCTGTTTATCTTCCCCTCCTTCTCTGGGCACACAAAGTGGAAGGGAGCGAACGTAGCACCCACGCTGCTCTGTTAGCTGATTTAAAAACATATTTTAAACCCGATTACGCCGGCCAACAATACCCTGTCAGCACTTTGCTTTTTATTCTTTCTAAACAAAACCAGCCAACCGGGGTCCTGCGGGAAACGGGCCCATCATTTCTCCGCGGTGAAAACGCAGCCTCGAGCAGGACTGGGGCGTTTTTGGCAGCACGTTTCCTTCTGCTCTGCAATCAGCCCTCTGAGCCGGCTCCCTCCTGGCTTCCCTTGCTCAAGGGGGGCTGTGGCAGCTCCGCCGTGCCTGGGCAATGCCACCCTGCCCTCCTGTCCCCTGGAGCCACCGCTGCTGGTGTCAGCCCTTGTCCTCAGCATCGCACCGCACCGCATCGCATCGCGGCACCGAGAGCCTGCCCGGCTCCCCAGCTTAAAAATTACCTTTGTCGGGAGGGAAGATTAATCTCTAAACAAACTGATGGAAGGCAAGAGCAGAGTGCTGACACGGCGTATGTCTGTCAGAGGCAGAGGTAATGCACACACGGCAAAACAATTGCCATTCAGATTCTGCGGCGCCTTCCAGCGCGGGAGGTCTGGCGGTACCCTGGACACGGGGCGCCTCCATTTGTTTGGTCACACCTCACTCCTTTAACTTGGCTGAAACATCACAATCCGGAAAACAAAACATCTTGCTCGTTGTGGAAAACAAAAGCTGAGCTCTTGTTTCTTTCAGAGATTCGGTAGGCCAGGAAAAAAAGAAATGGATGTGCTGCCTTTTTATTGCTTTGCAAACCAGATTTTCTGATTTCCCGCAAGACTCCGTGGATGGCTGTAGAACAGGCTGCACCACGAGAGTCAGAGGGAAAGCAATTTTTCATCAGCCTCCATCTCTGTTTACAATTTAGCTTGTTTAGGAAAACACCTATCCATAAAAACATCCACATAAGAGAATTAGCGCTTCACTCGATTATGAGACAAGAAACCCTGGAGCTCACTTCTGAAACCTCAATGCAAAAACCACAGGACACCAGAATCAACACAGATATTTTGAAAGTTGCAATAAAATACAGGAAATCTTGGGGAAAAAAACTTTACTCCTGCCTCCATGAGTAATTTTTGGTTGTTTTGTTTTGTTTTGGAGCATATGCAAAGTTACAGGCCTTGTTTACCACTTATGTCGAAGGTTTAAAAAGCACAACATTTTTCCCTTCCCATTTAAGACACTGTAAGCAAGGTTACTCAATTTAGGAGTTGGCTTTATTCAAGAACTTGGAGATAAAGCTACGAGCAGGCCACAGTGTCTAAGTGGAAACGAAGCGTGCTCAGAAATCATGTGTTAGGGCTGGGCATGAGAATGTTAACAGCACTTCCTATCCAAATTTCTTTTAGCAAAACCTTCTCAGAGAAGCTACACGCGCAAATTGACAATAGGTGGCTTTTAAGGCAACAGTTTGGAAGGTCACCAGGAAGGTACCAACTTCACAAAGACTCAAGTCTATGAGTAACTCCTCTGAGTCAGTGTCTTGTCACACAACGCACCAGGCTAAATTTAGGCAGGAACTGGGTTACAGGCTTCAGATTTCTAAGGAGTTCCAGCACAATCGGTCTCTATTCCCACCGTCACAAGCACTGACTAAAACCTCTTGAAAGGCTCACGCGGAACGCTGCGAGCCAACCTGGAGGGATCGCTCAGAGCCCTGGGCTCCTGCACGACATTTATCTGAGCAACACCGCATGGCCTCCCACCGGCTGTGCATTGAGCAATGTGAGCAACATCAGTCGCATATCTGCTCCCATCATCTTTTCCCGAGGTGGGAGAGCTTGGAGGAGGCTGTTCCGTGTTGGACAAGGCATGGGTGCACCCGCGGGTGTGCCTGGGTGCAGCCAGCCAGTGTTGCTCCTGCGAGAGCCCGAAATGCCAGAAGTGGGGGGCAGACTGGAATGCCAGCTGGGATTTCCCAACCCCATCCAGGACTTTGCTGGGGTTTCTGCACGGAGGGAGCCTGCGGGGCTGTTTGTTGCTGCCCTGACTTCAGCGGGGCCGGTTGCCACGCTTAACCTTTGTGACATCTCAGCCTTGCTCCTGAACTCTGCGGCTCACGCCACATCTCTAAAACTGAAAATAATCACTGGGCTATCTTCTGCACGGCATTGTTTCATCATTACAATATCTTTACTATATATGTTATTTATTTTCACCGGCAGAGGAAAAAGGAAAGTTAAGATCCCCTCCGCTATTGTCCCTGATTAAACCATTTGTTTACATAACATTGGAAAACCGTAACAAAATCAACTAGAAAAAATAAGCTGCTCCAAATGAAAATACATCTCTCTCCTTAATCTCAGGAATTACGTTTAATTTACTTGAGTTAAACAGACATGCTTTACTAGGATCAACACAGTGAATTTCGTTCATGGCACATGTTAAACAAAATGAGCTCCCTGAAGGAGAAATACAAAATGTTTATCTAAAAACAAAGGGGTTTATTATTGTTGCTTAGTGAGTTCAAACAGCAAAGAGTTTAAACAAATGTAGCATTGACATCACTTGCTACTTAAAATGTCAAAGTTTGCCTCAAGACTCAATTAATAAAATCAAATCCCTGTGTTCACCTGATCACTCAGTGCATCATTAAACATCTTTTTTTTCTCAATGATTAAGTTGCTCCCAAACTAAATGGAAATATTCTATTACATTTTGAATACAATAATGCTAGACTAATAATGTCAGTAATTAAGAGTGGCATCTAAGGATATTGGACAGCTGCATGAAATTAAATAACTTTTTAATATATCAGAATTTTATCAATAGTAGCATATATTTCATTTATTCTTATCCTGACTGGTTTGTATTTCGTCTCAAACATGCAAAACAAGGTTTCACTTACTATTGTTTTAAAGTACTTCTGCAGACTGCAAATTCATGACCACTCACTAAAACATGCAGCTCATTTCTCACCCATATTTTGGCTTGGATTTTATTCCCTCAAAACAGATACAAGCTCTCACACACGGTATCTGTAAGCAAATAGGGAAATCCCCAGCTGCCATCAGAAGAAACAACCTGGAATAAAAAGAAAACTGGGAGAATTCAGCAAGCACTTGCTATTCTCCAGCACTAATGAGGCAGAATCTCTTCAAAACTATGGCTGATTGACTGGAAAAGAAGAGGGGAGAGAAAGGTGGGGGTGAGTGACTTTTTTTCTTAAGCAGGCTGAGGCCAACCAGAGTTTTGGGGAAGTGTTTGGAGAACTGACAGCTCTTGCCTGAACACCTTTGGCTCTGCAGGAGAACCCTGGGCTGAAGCTCCGGCTCCGACTGTCCCATTCCCATTCAGTCAGGCACGCACGCACCATCAGACACACCAACACCACGAGCCTGACTTTTCATAAATTAAAAATGCTTGAGGAACTTCAGGGCTTGTCAAAACCTTTTTCAATGGAGAGATCTGCTAGCCAGGCTGACCACTGGCTTGGGCAGACCAGAGCTGGGCGCTCAGAGTGCGCGGGGGTACCGCTCCCATGGGAGGGACACGCAAAGCTGCTCAGAACGTCCCTGCTCTGCTCTGCTCGCTCCTCCCTCCCCTGACCTCGGCTGCCCTTCCCCGACTTGCCCTCGCGGGAGGCCCTTGTAAACAGAGATAAGCAAACTTCAAAAAATCCAGATTCTGTTTGGGTAAGCGCCCGAAAGTTCAGAAACTGGCCTGGAAACACGGTGAGAATTGGCCGTCTTGGGAGCCGGCCAAACATTCTCCAGCGAGGCCGGGCTATAAACACTTCAAGAATAGCCTCTCTAATAGTATTTTGGTGGTATTTGTTTCTCATCCTGTCTGGCTGGGAAAGTAAAGTATCACAAAAACAAAAAGACTTGGGAATAAATCTACCGGCCCGTTTCTCTCTGGTCTTGTGCCCAGGCCCCGGGCAGGGCAGGAGCAGAGCCTTGTGCCAGCTTTGCCCACACCGTGTACCCCGCCCAGGGGTAGGGGCAGCGCCTTGGTGGGGGTTCAGTGTTCAGGGACAGTGAGTACATGTCATGGCTAAGCTGCCCAAGAGCTGTCTGCCACCCAGGACCAGCCTTGTCCCCCTTTGCCACACCTGACAGAGATGCTGAACCAGCAGAAAACTAGGACTGTGCAAAATAAAGAGGAAGGAGATTTTTTTTTTTTTGGCCTGGTCAAATTCACGGTGCCAGCTCTCTGTGGTGCTCAGACATGTATCAGAGCAGGGGCTCCAATCCTGCCCAGCAGCAGCCAGTTATATACATGAAACCACAGCCACGCACCTTGAACGTTCACTCAAAGCACCTTCGTGTTGTGTGGAAACACTTCTCTGCTTTTAGGGGCTGAGGTGAGTCACTGCATTCATTCAGCCTACAGACAAAACCAGCCCTCCTTTCTGAAGCTCATTCCCATCAGCAGCTCAGAGCACTTACTCTGACGTGGGCAGCGACACGGATGGGTGCAACCGCATTGCTCCACCTTGGGGCACCTTGTCACCCCATCACTCTGCTTTGGAGCAGCTTGTCACCCCATCTCTCCACCTTGGGTCACCTTGTCACCCCATCGCCCCACCTCGGGACACTTTGTCACGCCATCGCTCTGCCTTGGGGCACCTTGTCACCCCATCACTCTGCTTTGGAGCAGCTTGTCACCCCATCTCTCCACCTTAGGGCACTTTGTCACCCCATTGCTTCACCTTGGGGCACCTTGTCACCCCATGGCCCCTGCCCAAGGCACACGTTTGCCATGAGCGGTGGCACTCCAGGGAGGACGCGGCTGCCACCATGAAGGACGCCGGGGCAGACAGCAGAGCAAAGAGAGCAGGTGGGGAAAACAACAGCCCTGGACAACAAAGTTAGTGCTTGCAGGAAGAGGGGAGTCTGTGAGACCTGCCTGGCACGTCTCATGCTCGGTTGGCACCAGAGGTTGAGCGAGCTGCCTGCAGAGTGTGTGCCCGTGATCACCGTGTGGTTTCTCGGCGGGCTGGGGGTTCTGCAACCACCGAGTGAGATGCAGGCACGTGTGGGGAGGATGTCACACTCGCACTGTCCACCCAAACTGGGGGCCTGCCCTCCCCGTCCCAGACCTAGGGCTCAGTCAGTCCTCTCATCTGAGCCAGCCTGACTTGGCAATCTGAAGGGAAGCCAAGTCAAAAAAAGCCTGAGAAGTGAGAAGTTTCCTGACAGGTTGAACCTTCGGGTCTTGCTCCGTAGTCAGGGCACACCCAACATGGTCTGGCCTCCCTGCTGGCCTGTCCTGCATTCCAGCCAGGGCTGGAGGGCACCATGTCACCAACTCTGGGGGCACACCTACATGGTCTGGCCTTCCCACTGGTCTGTCACCAGTCACCATGTCACCAGCTCTGGGGCAGCCAAGGCCCAGAGACAGTGGGACCAGGGCCTTCCCGAGATGTGCACAAGATGCTGGAGGCCCTTTCAGAGGAAGGGGATCTGACAGGAACAGGAGGGCCATAGACAGCGGCATTGCTGTCCCATTGTTTCCATCCATGGGACATGGAATTGGGGCACTGCTGCTGGCTGTTCTCAGTCTCTGCTCCCTGCGTGAACGTCCCCTCCCAGGTGACAAGCACGGTGTTTTTGGGTGTCTGGACCCTGCGCTCCCTGCCAGGAGGCCAGGCAGAGCCTCGGGCACACGGAGTGCAAGCACCCCCGTGATGGCACCCACTCATCACATCTGCCAGGAGACCTGACCCTTCCAGACAAGATCCTAATCTCGTCTGCCTCTTCTGAAGTGAGTGCTTGAGCTCACGGATAAGAGGAGTTTGTGGTGAGGTTATTTATAGCTGCAGCAGCTTCCGCGACAGCAAATAGTAACAGTGCAACGGGAAACCGAGCCAAGCAGAAGTATTTTTCATTGAAAAATAGATGACAGCTTGTTTATACTGTCGTAGGGGAAAGGACTAGGAAAACGAGTGGTGTCGGCAGCAGGTTATCAAAACCAATGTCCTGAGTTGGGTTGTTTGCCCTCATTTGGGGCGCCTGTGGGTAATGCAGTGCAGCAAGAGCCCGAACTCCTGTCAGCTCTGAGCAGTGAGCTCTGGGGCATGTGTGACACGGCAATTTGGGTCTCTTGGCGTGGCCATGCTGCCCCAAAAAGCCCTTTCAGGAGGCTGCCATGCGCACAGAGGGTCTCATCCCTGCCCTGGACCTACCGCAGGCACACCAGCCCCTGCCCTCTCGTGGGGTCCACAAGGCTGTCTGCACAGCAGAGCATCACTGCTTCAGCACAAAGATGCTCCCCAGCTGCACTTGCAGGCAGGAGGTCGCTGCCACACCTTGGCCAGCCATCTCTGCACCTCTGTTGTCCCCAAGTGACACCTACAGTGATGGCAGAAGCACATCTCGCCCTGCCTTTACCAGCTCATCTCTCAAACAAGGCTAATGACTCTCTCCTGCCACCGCAGCATTGAGATGCTTCAACATCTGCAGTCGCCAACGCTGCGCAGGAAACCAGCCAGGGTTATTTCATTACATTTTCATTCCTTGATGTAACAACCTTCTCCCGGTTTGAATCCTCAGCCGTGGAAGATGGCTCAGAGAGGAGAACGACAGCCAGTGAGGCATCAGCACCCCGGCACTGCTCCCCCTCCGCTCCCGGGGCCGTGTGAGAGCAGCAGGATTGCTCACCCATCCTCCAGGTGAATCACACGCGGGTGCCCCCATGCCTGCCGCCCACCCAGCGCCAACCCCCGCGGGGAGAGGCTTGCGCACCCACAGAGAGGAGCGTCAGGCTGAGAACTTCTCCTTAAGAGGAAAAACTACGCACAGATTCACCAGCTCGCCCATGACACTCATCCCATGCCAAGGGAGGGATCTATTTTCTGTTACCTCGTAGGTTTCTGTGCTCAGCACACAGCTGTTGGAGCCCTCCCCAAAACTGCAGCAGGATCTACCCAGCTCTTTTCCAGTTGCTGTTAAGGAAGTTTACAAAAAGGGGATACAAACTGATGAGGAACCCTTTTTTTTTTCCTTTTTCTCCTTATTGTGGTATTCATCCTTGTTCCATGAGACACCTTTGAAAATATATTTAGTGTCATGCTGCTCTATAAAGTGCAAAAGCATTTGTTATCCTCACTTAACAGTCAGGAGCTGGAAGAAGGAAAAGATCAGGTTGTGCTCTCTTTTTTTAATTATTTTTTTAAGTCACTATTTATTTTAATAATCTCCATTTCTGAGAGCCTGGTTTCAGCCAGCTCTCCTATTGTACTTCTCCCCCAAAGGCAAAGTCAAGGGAAAGGGGGAGGGAGAAGGGGAAAATGGAAAGGATCCCCTCTGCCACTGTACTTCATTTATGAGACAGGTAGGAAAGTGATGTATCTCCCTGGAACAAAAAGGCTAAAGGACTGTGAGTCATTCAAAGCCAGTTCACACTGTAAAAGAAGTTTAAAAACCTCCTGACTCTCAGCATTTATTATCCATTAGAGTTTCTGATTCATTCCCACTGGGAAAAACTCCTCTGACATAAAACACTCCTGTATTTTGGGTAGACACAAATAAAACAACAGCTTTCCCTAGTCTGAAATTGCTCCTTTTTCCTCTACAGTCTTACAAGCCTTTTTTTCTGGAGCTGGATTTGCCCTCAAAGCAATCATACTTTCAGAATGATGTCCCTAGAGCAGGGCTCTTTCACTCAGTGTGACAACATTCCTAATGTGCATGTGCTGATCTTAACATCCACAGATTGCCATGGAAGTGTTCTTTTTAGTGTTAGAATGATCTAAGGTAACTCTAGGCTATATTTTCATCTATCAGCCATCACTGAGTTATTGTTAAACCTTATACTCTATTACAAATTCTGCTTGAACAATCTATTTGAACAATTACTTATCAATTAAATCAGGATTTACAATATTCCGTTCCTGGAAGACTCTTCACTGTCCCATTGCTCTGGCACCCGGTTCTCATGGTTTCAAGACCAACCCATAGGTGCTGTGAACTTTTTTTTGTGGATTTTTAGCTTCATTTAACAAGCGCAAGTGAGACGTTGGTTTAAATTATTGACTCAGACCTTTATGAAACAGACAGGACCAGGAAATTTCATGAACTGAGTTCTTTTGCAGCCCCACTAGAAAAAAAAATGGAGCTCAAGTTTCCCTGTGTGTGTTCACAGCCTGGTAAGTCATCGTGGGCCAGGGAGAATATAAAATAAAACCACAAAGTGATAAACAGTGGAGTAATATAAGTAGCTCTGAAGAAGCAGAAATCCTATATATCAAGACTAAGCCTGGCCTAATGAAAGATCCCCAATAAAGGGAATGACCCGTGGGCTGGCCTAGAAGCTGCACACAGCTGTGTTCTTCAGGATCAGCTCCGGCTTCTCCGCTCCCAGGTTAACCCACAGCATCTGCACGGGCAGACCACAGAGGGAAAGGAGCCAGGCAGTTCTGCAGTGATCCTTTGGGCTGATATATGAGCTGGAGGAGTAGCCACTGAGCAGGGCTGAGTGACAATCGTTTTGTTGGTCCCATCGGGATTGCTGTCGTATTTAATATTTATCCCACCTCATAAAGGAATGGGAAAAAAAAAAAAAAAAAAGAATCAACAAGCAAAAATTTGAGGATGGGGAAAAGGGAAAGAGATAAGTCAGAACTGCTGAATTAAAATGCTTGGGAGATTTCCAAGTGTTTCCCCTACAGTATTACAAATGGACACATTTGTTTTACTGTAAATTAATTCGGAATGTGAAACGGAAAGGCAGTTCCAAGTCGAAGAAGTAATTTTCAACTTAAATGAGGCATGTGGTGATTAAAAAAAAAAAAAAACTCTCCAACTTTTGCTTTTTGTAACTAGTGTTTTCCCTGCAGGAAGGGGAATCCAATGTCTGTGATAAGGGGAGTTCAGGTATAGTATTTGGGATAGACTTGGACTTTTCATGTGAGCAGGATGAATTTCCAATATCAAATACCATTCAAGAGGTCTTGAAGACATTGTGTTCTGCTGTCCCTCCATTTGCAGCACCTTGCCCTTTCCTCTGTGGCCACGTGAGCCAGATGGGGACTTTTCCATCTATGCCATTCCTAAAAGAAGTCCTTGTGGCTGGCCCTGCAGATTGCTGTCAAATCCCCAGGAGAAGGCCCCCCCATGGCTACTCCTCCGACCTGGGAAGTGCTGCCATCTGCCAGCATTGCTGTAGGGAGCAGCTCATGTGCACAGAGAAGGGAAGAGCTGCCCTTTGCATGAAAGAGGACAGACTGTCCTGAGCCCAGGGCAGGTCTTGGTGCCTGCAGATGACTAACAAAGTCTTTCACACCATTTAGAAATGGAGAAACAAGACATCCAGATGTGAGGTCACTATCCAACTTTTCGCATGTGGGTACGAGGCAAGAAAGGCTGGAGAATCATAGAATCAACTCGGTTGGAAGAGACCTTCGAGATCATCAAGTCCAACCCTTGGTCCAACCCCACTGGAATTATCAGATCATGGCACTCAGTGCCACGTCCAGTCTCATCTTAAAAACCTCCAGGGATGGTGAATCCACCCCCTCTCTGGGCAGGCCATTCCAATGCCTGATCACTCTCTCTGTAAAGAATTTCTTCCTCATATCTAATCTAAACCTCCCCTGGCAGAGCTTAAGCCTGTGCCCCGTTGTCCTATTGCACTATTTGCCCTTATTATTGCACCATTCCCACGGCGAGAGCACAGAGACCTGCCCCTGGGGCAGACCCAAACTGCAAAAGTGACCTGAAGGGTATGACACCAGTGGCTCTTCCCTGCTTAGACCCTTCCCAGGTGCTCCATGCCCTGGATGTGCTGTGGTTGCTGTTCCAGCGGACCACGGGTCTGAGCTGTGAGAAGCATCCCAGTGGCCCTGCATGGCTGGCCATTCCCACCCCATGGCACTCAAGAAGATGTGACAACAACATGCCCTCTTCTCACCACCTGGCGTGTGTCACGAGACGCTGAGAGGCCTTTGTGCAGCCTCCAGTCTGCCTTCAGCTGTTACAATCCCGAGTAAAATGTTCACAAGACAGTTTGTGTCGAGTTAAAATAAATCAAAATCAGCATCATTTTCATCCCGCCTGGCTCGTGGTAGCAGCGACAAACTAGCAAGTGCTAACCCCAGAGCCGTGAACATTTTGTTGTTAGCACCACTGGTGATTTATAAGGAAACAAGCAAGATGTCGCTTGTGCTGGGCAGGCTCAAGGCAGAAACAGGAGATAAAACACATCAGTGTTTGTCCACAACCACAGGAAGGGGCTGGGGGCAGGGGGGAAGGAGATATTTTTGCATCATGGTCATGTGAAAAGGCAAATTTCACATGGATTTTCGTGCAGAGTCATAAATCAGCCTATGTTCCTGCTAAAACTTCATGGTCTTTTGCAAACCTCTCAGTGAGCCAGAGCTGAGCTTAGAGATTGTAAAGAAACCTGAAGCCAAGCAAGTTTCAACTAATATCACGTTTTGCTGTGAACATTTTGCTCAGGTCTAGGTAGTTTGCTTAGGAGTTTAGGCAAGTACAACCGTGTTCTTCAGGGGTGGAAAAAAAATGCTCCGAGAAATCAAATACACCACACAAAAAGTAATTACAAAAAATCTTTACCTAAATCTAAATTGTTCCCTGCTCTGTGTTCGTGGAATTACTTGCAAAGGTTTCAGTTAAGGTGAGGATTCAGCTTTCCTTTCAACACCTAATTTTTATTTGTTCATGATTTTTGCCCCTGAGGAAACCTGGTGGGCCGGTTTTAGTCACAGCATGGCTTCCTCATGTTTGTTCAGTAAGGCAGAATGGTTTCAGACACACGTTAGTCAAGCAGTCAGAGGAAAACCTTCTGTCTCCTCATTGCAGAATAAAAATAAAATTATAAAATCACCTTGTAAGAACAATTAAAATGTGTTAGATCTCGCAAACATATTCTTGTGCTTTCTGTGTTTGCCAGTGCCCACCTCACCTTTCTGGTCTTGTAATTACTGTGGGAGCACTTTGAAGCAGGAATTGCTTCAAAGGTTTCACTCTCCATGGCGCTTAAAACACAAACACAGCCCGTGCCCACATCTGCCCTCCCGGGCTGGATTGCAGTCAGGCTGAAGGTCCAGCAGGGCTGAAGGGGGCAGGTCTGCAGTGCCAGCACAGGTGCCCCCAGCACAGCAGAGGTGCTCCCTGCCTGCCTGCCTGCCTGCCTGGGGCAGCTGCAGCGCCTTCGGGGCTGAACCTCCCAGCCAGGAATGAACCAAGGGCAGGGAGACACGTGTGTCTGCAGCAGCATCTCTAAGTGCCTGCCTCAACCCTGCCCTCCTTGTAGCCTCAGCATGGAGGAAGCTTGTAGATAAAATCATAGAATCATAGAATCAACTAGGTTGGAAGAGAACTCCGGGATCATCAAGTCCAACCCTTGATCCAACCCTGCTGTGATTCCCAGATCATGGCACTCAGTGCCACATCCAGTCTCATCTTAAAAACCTCCAGTGACAGAGAATCCTCCACCTCTCTGGGCAGGCCATTCAAAACCCTGATTACTCTCTGTAAAGACTTTCTTTCTGTTATCTAACCTAAAAATTTCCCACTCAGAGCTTAAGCCCGTGCCCTCTTCTCCTACTGCTGGTTGCCTGGGAGAAGAGACCTACCCCCACTTGGCTACACCCTCCAGTCAGGGAGTTGTAGAGAGTGAGGAGGTCACCCCCGAACCTCCTCTTCTCCAGAGTGGACACCCCCAGCTCCCTCAGCCTCTCCTCATAGCAAGCACTTGATGTCGAAAGCAGTATCATAGCCACAAAATATTTTCCTCCCTTAGCAAAGCACAGGCTGTGCAACCAACAGCCCCAAGGTGCAGCCCCGGTGCCCTGCCCAGGGTGGGTGCCAAGGTGCACATCAGCTCCCAGCTCTGCAGGATGCCAAGCAGGGGGCACCGGGACAGAGATGGGCAATGCTCACCCTGTGCTCCTTCACCAGCTGGGACTCCCCAGCCCAGGCCCAAGGGTGCCTTCCTCCCACCCATCCTCCCCCCACCACATCCCTTGGGATGAGGATGAGGAGGAAGGTGGCCCTCGGCCCTGCCCTCCTGGCGTCTCTGCTGAGTGCCATGACGGGTGGGTTTCCACACGCCTCCGCAAAAGTTGTTTTTGCAGAGGCTGCTTTTCTTAGCCTGGCTTTTAAAAGCAGAAGTTATCGGGGCATAAATCACCCTGTGACTTGTTGAGAAGCCTGTGAGAAGAGATAAAGGCGAGACAGTTTGACAAACCGTTGGGAGAGGGAGGAGGAGGAGGAGGAGGGAGGGGGCAAGGGGAGAGTGCGAAGGAGGGAGCCACAGGGCCAGCTGATTATGTCATAGGTCAGCCAGAAGGATGCAAAGAAGATGGAGAAGCTGTTTCCAAACTTTCTGAGGCTGGCCAGGACAGTGCCCGCTACAGAGCCGGGTGTAATAAATATCACGCTCACAGAGAGCATTACATCACGTAAGGGGAAAAGCCAGCAGATGAACTCACACCATAAAACCTTCACTTGGTAGCCAGCCAAGCCCAAGCAGACAACCCCGTTGTTACGGAGCCGACAGAGCTTTGCACGTTGCTGTGGCTTCACCCTTCCTCTTCCTGCCACCTCCCCCAGCACAGCCAACGCTTCCTCGCTGCCCCTCTGTGCCCCACAGCCACCCCAGGCACCCAGAGCCAGCGGTGCAGTTCACAAAACAGCAAGCCAAACGTCGAGCAAGTTTTAAAAACACACCCCCTCTCTTCCCAGCACACCTTCCTCACAGCAGCTCGAGTTTGTTTTTCCAGACTTCCTAGTGAATTTATTGACCATTAATGACCCTGAGTGACAGACCGAAATTTATAGACACAGCGGGCCTGATTCTCTTTCACGTTAAGGTTCTCTTACTCCTGTTGGGAAGCACGGAGGGTTTGGAAGTGGGGCTACATTTCACATGGCACACAAACTCCTTTTTACAGCAAAAGGAGGATGGAGAGTTCGTGTCTGGTGCCGCTCTATGGAATTTCCCAATAGCTTATATGAGCAATTCTGGGGAACACTGTACTGGGGGAAACAGCACCCCCAGTCCCTCTTTTCGGGGGCCTTGGTAAGGAGAAGAGGCACAGCAGGCCAGGAAGGAGGATGCCAGCAAGCCTCAGCCCCACGGCAAGGCTGCAGGCACTGCAGCATCCAGCCTGGTTCTGCCTCGGCATCTTACAGCGCTGGGACGTGGCTTTCTCCAGGGGTTTTCTAAAAGTGGATGAAATATTAGGCTCAGGATGAGCCGAACTCGCCCACTGGGGCCTTTTCTGTCTAATATTTCTGTTCTGTCAAAATTATACTTGATCGAGTTTCATTATTGTTGTTTCTAACTTTCACCTCTGCCTCGGCAATTCCATCTGGTAGGTCATATTCCTCTCTCTGATGCTTTTTGGACAAAAACATGCTCGCTGAGGCCCGCCTGGAATTAGTTTTTCTCTTTATTTCCACTAGCTGCTCAGCTCAACCCCATAGTTTCCCTGACTTAACAGAGACCCACTTTTGCCTTTCTGGCACATGCACTGAAGTACTGATTCCTACGTGCTACAATAACCCCATTCCATTTCTAACAATCTCCAAGGGGGTGTCATTTGCAGGGACTTGAACTGAAAAGCACAAGTTTTGTACCACCCTCTTGCATGTGAATTAGTGCAGATATTAAATCAGCAATGAGAAGAGGAAAAAAAATACTGCCTTGGCTGTGTCCCCAGGACATTCTTAGAAGACTGATGATGTACATCTGCCTTAACTGTCTGGGTTCAAAATAATTAAAGACCACTATTCTTTGCCTTCCATTAATTTCATTGAGTATCTGGAAACACTTTTTTTTTTTAATTTAGAATTTTATGCCTGCCTTGTAAAAACAGCATCCTCAACAACCCCGTTTCCACCAACCATAATTACAGCAACTTGACCACTAAGGTATAACGAGAGGCTGAAACACTACCAGATGCTGCACCACTGCCATTTATGCTCACTGGCATTCTGTTATGTTACAGAAGGTGGAAAAAAAAGATTTCCCACTTTGAAAAGCCTGAAAAAAAAAAAAAAAAGGCCCCTCTTTAAGGTTACATCACTGGCTTGCTCCTCATACAATTACAACACTCAAAGGTCTGGAGCCTTTCCAGAGTGTGCACAGGCAGGGTTGTGATGCAAACTCTTCTCCAGTCAATGAAGATGACAGACCTGCTCAAGGAAAGGAGGACTTGGGCAACCAACCAGTTAAAGAACCAATCAGCCAGTGCATGGGTGAGCTACAGATGCTCAAGCTAGCAGAGGTTTTAGAGCTTTTAAGAAGGCAGAGGAAAACAAAACAAAGCAAGAGGTGTTTTAAAGATGTTTTTAGCAACAGCTTGTCATGGTGGCAGACCCCAGGGAGCCAGAACTGTCACCTGTACTGGAGTGGGAACAACAACCAGTGGGACCAGTGCACCTCCCTCTGCGTGAGCTGGGACCGAGCTGGCAAGGTGGCTGGTTGGCAGGCCTCGACCCCAGCTGAGGAGAAGAGGTGTTCTTGTAGAGATCTCAAAAAAACCCCTTTCCTGATGAGAAACCTGAGAAAAGAGTGCTCTCCCTCTGATCTCTTCTGCTTCTCACCTGGCATTTCTTCTCTGCCACGGGTATTCCTACAGACATCTCAGGGACAAAGGACTGTTGCTGACTGTGCTCCCAAAGGCTGGGAAGGGAGACTGACCCTCAAATAGAGATGCTGGCTTGGAGAAACAACAGCACAGCCCTTCAAACACTTAAAGCTCTCTATTCTGAGAAATACTGCCTCCTCCCCAGACAGGATGCCAGGTAAATGTAGATTATTTTTTTCCCAAGCAATAACCTGAAAAATAGCAATCCTGAGCCCATTTTTTGTTTTGCCCAACTTCTCTTTCTTTGCTTGTACATGTCAATATTTACAAGCCCTACCACTTCTTGGATTATTTATTTTTGCTGGTTTATTTCACTCAGTGAAAAATCTCTCCAGCTCCAGACTTGACAGTTTGTTGCTGATATCCATCTTTATTAACTTCACTGCTGAGAAGCAACAACAACAACCACCATATATAGTCATTTAAAAAAAGTCTCACTCAGGATGATGCTTAAATCTAGGGGCGGGGGGGAGGAAGCAGGGCAGAATTCTCCAAAAATAGCCAGTGGTTTTCACACATGCATTTCTGGACGGATGTCATTGAAAGCCACTTCTCCCTTAGCAGTCAGTAAATTCCCTGCCAGGGCTGCTGGTGCCACACCTGAGAAGGTGGCAGGGAGGGTGGCTTTTCTCACCTCCCTGTGCTGCACTTTTTCATGCCAAAAGGGCTCAGAGCTAACAACAGGTTCCCTTCCCTCCATCCCCAGTGAGAGGCTCTGGAATGCCAGAGCCTGGCAGACAGCAACCATCTTTCCAGACCACTTGTCAATTTGGCCTTTGAATGAACCACACGCTTTTAAAATATATTATTTAAAATAACGTATAAGACACGATTGTGAAAAAGGGTTTTCCCTCTTCATTAGACAGACCAGGGCTCAGACCCACCTCCGTTTTGCAGCTCCCCATCAAAGAGCACTCCAAAATAATCTGAACTTCCCACAAGTGTTTTGGCACTTCTTTTTTTTTTTTTTTTTTAGCACTTTTAGTGATTCCTGGGTGGAAATTGTTGCCCTCTAAGAGGAGCTGCCAGCACAACAGGCTGCACTGGTGGGTTTCATTCTCTTCAGCACAAGGAGGGGATTTGCCAGAGCCTTGCTGCCTTTGCACCAAAATGAATCAGAGCCACCCCAGTATTACACCTGCCCCTCCAAACCTGGGGGCAGAGCCATCTCTAATCAGCCTGGCTTGACCCTTCACATTTCCCGTGTCCTGCATTTTCAGAGTGGGAGCACAGGCAAGACCGTGTGGCACACGCAGACCCCTTTAGGCTGGCTCTTTTCATCTCCCTGCCCAGACTGTACAGAGTCACCTAAAAATAAACAACACCTCTAGCCCTGAGAGTGGCAAAGATAACCTTCGTGCCCTGAGCCATGTCCCAGCCGCACAGGGCTGGGTGCAGCTGGGCACACAGAAACCCGGGCAGGTGGCAGGGGGCTGGTGGCAGCCTGTGGACACTCACAGTGGCCTCAGGACTCAGCAGGTCACACTGCAGGGACCAGCCCAGCCCACGGTGCCACCAAGCCCTGCGTGTCATGAAAGAGTGGCATCAAGCCATTTGGCTGTCTCGCTATGAAAGAGGTTCAAAGACTTGTGTAGTCCCGATAGAAGAGCCCACCAGATGGACAGCGAGCCGGGATGCTGCAAAACACTCACAGGAACAGCAGGATGGTTTGCCAGCACAGGTCAGCCCTAGCCTGGTGAGAGCAAGCACTCCTTCCTCACTGTGGGCACACCTCAGAGGGGCTCGGATTAAACCAGCTGCCATCAGACTAAGTCTTAACCTGATGTGGGGTACTTTCTTACTTGCTTGTACTTAAGCTTATTTAAAAGTCGGAAAAACTTCTCTGTGAGCCCCTCTGTTATCCCTTCTCAGCAGCACTGTCTGCACTGCGAGGCACAAAAAGCTGAAGCGTGGGTTCATGCAGGCTGACGGGTCCCAGCATAATGTATGTCTTTCCACTTTGGCAGTCATTCTCTCCAAAGGGGTTTCCAGATTTCCTCCCCAGCCTCTCATGACAGCCTTGGATTAATTTTGTCTGGAACAGGAGATTTATTGCTTTTGAGTCACCGTGGTTCACTTATCTGCTCTACATCTTGAACCCAAAGTTCAGGTGGCATTTAGCTATCACCTTTCTTATCAACTGACTGTGGGAATGCCCTGGTGAGACTCTTTCTTTCCACTTCTTCTTATCTGACTTTCAGCTGCAGCAGTCCTACCAGGGAGCCCTTTCAAAAGGATGGCTGTGGTTGAGTTGGCTGTAGGAGGTTAGCAGTACGGGTGGTGAGATTCACAGCACTCCCAGTTCTTCCTCTGAGCACTTCAGGCATGCTAAAAGCAAAATATAGCAATAGAAATGTCCAAGCTTTCAAACTAAATCAGCTTGATACCCAAGGGCCTGACTCTTCCCCAGTGGCTTTGACTCTGGTTTACAGCCAAAGTTTAAAGAAATCTGTTTCCCACTTCCCATTCAGATGCAGCTGAAATCCCACCAGCATGGTCCATCCTGGGAGCAGGCTGTGTCTCCACGCCCTGGGACCTGGCACCAGCCCAGATGGCAGGAGCGCTGTGAGAGGCTCTCCTTGAGCAGTTCTCATCACTTTGGGCAGAGGTTAGTTCACGAGAATTGGCATCTTTGGATCCAAGTCTAGGCAGTTCAACTCAGCCTTAAATCCGTTGCCTAAACCCAGTTTGGATCGAATTAGAAATGTCTCTGGACAGCCCTGGGGAGCGTGGGAGATTTTATTCTTCTCTGCTGGGGAAAAGCTACTCCAAACACTGCGTTGTCAGGTAGCCCATATGTTTGTTTATTTGCCTGCTCACTTCCTCGGCCCGCTTGTGATTCATCTCTCGATGGGTAGTCACGTCTGGCCTCAGTGACAGATCCTTCCCACCCGCAGCACCCTTTGGGGACACGCAGAAGCTGCTCCGTGGGACACACAACTGCAGGAGCGGGAGGGAGGCAATGACCGAAGGCTCTTCCCCCTCCGAGGCTGCCGGAGCCGGCGTGGGGACTGTGGAGGAATTGTCCTGATGAGCTGGAACGTGTCCCCGCGCCGCGGCACCGAGTCATGGCAGCAGCGCGTGCCACGCAAGGGCAGGACTGGCTCTGAGTCAGAGCAGAGCAGCTGCGTGCGGCACGCGGGAGTGCGACCTCAGTGGCAGCGTGAGTGTGACCTCAGTGTGAGTGTGACCGGAGTGGGACCTGAGTGTGTGACTGTGACCTGAGTGGGAGTGTGAGCAGGACCCTCAGTGGGAGTGCGACTGGAGTGACACCTGAGTGTGAGTGTGACCGTGACCTGAGTGGGACCGTGACCTGAGTGGGAGTGTGAGCAGGACCCTCAGTGGGAGTGCGACTGGAGTGACACCTGAGTGTGAGTGTGACCGTGACCTGAGTGGGACCGTGACCTGAGTGGGAGTGTGAGCAGGACCCTCAGTGGGAGTGCGACTGGAGTGACACCTGAGTGTGAGTGTGACCGTGACCTGAGTGGGACCGTGACCTGAGTGGGAGTGTGAGCAGGACCCTCAGTGGGAGTGCGACTGGAGTGACACCTGAGTGTGAGTGTGACCGTGACCTGAGTGGGACCGTGACCTGAGTGGGAGTGTGAGCAGGACCCTCAGTGGGAGTGCGACTGGAGTGACACCTGAGTGTGAGTGTGACCGTGACCTGAGTGGGACCGTGACCTGAGTGGGAGTGTGAGCAGGACCCTCAGTGGGAGTGCGACTGGAGTGACACCTGAGTGTGAGTGTGACCGTGACCTGAGTGGGACCGTGACCTGAGTGGGAGTGTGAGCGGGACCTCAGCGTGTGAGCGGGACCTCAGTGTGAGTGTGACCGGAGTGGGACCTGAGTGTGTGACTGTGACCTGAGTGGGAGTGTGAGTGGGACCTCAGTGTGAGAGTGACCGGAGGGTGACCTGAGTGTGTGACTGTGACCTGAGTGGGAGTGTGAGCAGGACCCTCAGTGGGAGTGCGACTGGAGTGACACCTGAGTGTGAGTGTGACCGTGACCTGAGTGGGAGTGTGAGCGGGACCTCAGTGTGAGTGTGACCGGAGTGGGACCTGAGTGTGTGACTGTGACCTGAGTGGGAGTGTGAGCGGGACCTCAGTGTGAGTGTGACCGGAGCGTGACCTGAGTGGGAGTGTGAGCAGGACCCTCAGTGTGAGTGCAATCGGAGTGACACCTGAGTGTGTGTGACCGTGACCTGAGCATGACCGTGACCTGAGTGGGAGTGTGACCTGAGTGGGAGTGTGTCCGGAGTGTGAGTGTGACCATGACCTGAGTGGGAGTGTGAGCGTGACCTCAGTGTGAGTGTGACCGTGACCTGAGTGGGAATGTGAGCATGACCTCAGTGTGAGTGTGACTGGAGTGTGACCCGAGTGGGAGTGTGACCGTGACCTGAGTGGGAGTGTGTACTGAGTGTGAGTGGGACCTGAGCAGGACCTGAGTGTGAGTGTGACCTGAGTGTGACCCAAGTGTGAGCATGACCCGAGTGCAACCTAAGTGTGACCTGAGCGTGAGCATGACCTGAGTGCGAGTGTGACCCAAGTCTGAGTGTGAGCCTGCCTGAGGTCAACCTTGCTCACAGCCACACTCCCAAAAGCCCGCAGTTGGCTGAGGATGCAGCGGGTCGTGGTAATTCATTATTTCAAATGAAGGGTTTATTTTGGGAGCTCAGTGCTTTATTTCCCATCCTTTATGACCCATTAAGTCAGGTGAGTCACCTCTGTCATTTACCTATACTTTTATATTTCAAGGGCAAGTCCTAAATTGATATTTGTGTCAGCTGAGCACTTTCCAAAGCCAAGCCCTCTCATTTATCTGCCTACTTAGCTAGGGATTTATCTTGTATTCATACACATGCTATACATCTGCCTCCTCCAAAACAGCAGGTTTTCAGCAATTCGCTTCACAACCAACATCTAGCTCCTGTGTTCTCTGCTTGTCAGTAACTGTTGGTGCACTAGCACAAAAGAAAACTTCCAGACATCTCAATTAACATTTCTGTTTGAAAACACAACTGGAAAAAGGGGGGGGGAAAAATTCTAAGAATATCATGAAGCTTGGGAAGTGGAAATGCTGCCATGTGGCAAAAACACATTGCCCATGCACTGAACAGCTGAGAACAGAGATAACTATTAAAAAACATTTTTTTAAAAATCGTATGATGATGACAAAATGATGATCAAATAAAACCAGCTAACCTTCACTTCAACTTTCACATTTCCTTGTCAAAAAAAACATTTGAGAGGAAAGAGGAGGCTTCAGAGTTGATATTCTCCCCCCTACCCTCCACCCCCCAAACACTTAATCAGAGATTTACAAACCAGTAAACCAAAAGGGACTGTGAAATTCCAGCCAGAGAACCGAACAGTGAGATTAAGTGGATTAGTCTACTGTACAGGAATCCAAGGAATGCAGCCCGCATGTGCTTTTGTTGTGGATTACTCAGCAGCAACATTCTGGTTTTACATCTCCCAGAAACATATGGGCATGTGCACTTGTGCAAACCAACAAGAAGCAGCAGCGCCCGACACGCCGCTTCGCTGGGCCGGCTGTGCTGATTTCAGCAGACACAGCCTTTTCTGGGGAAAGGAGGGGAGTATCCAGGCAGGGGTTTATTGTGTTGGTGGCAAATGAAACAGGAAACAAGCAACTTCTCCCAGAAACAAGCAGGCGCATCCAATTAGTTCACAGGCAGATGTATCTCCCTCTAACCATCGACCATCCACCTGTTAATGACCGGTCCAGTCAAATCCTGCAGTTCGGACCCCGCTAAACTTCTAGGAAAGTTGGGTCCTGGTCAAAACTCAGCATCTCAGGCTGAGAACAGTTTTGGGGTTCTTTTAATCGGGTCCAAAAATACACATGAATCCATAGCCTGAGCAGGAAGGGGGTGGGTGGAAACACGGGGCAAGAGCAGTAAGTGATGGATAAATGAACAAACTATTACCAGCCAGAGCTAACAGTTTGTATTAGCAGGCAGTAATAAATAATTAATATAGCCCTAGGAGATATAAAGCCATGGTATCTCTTGCTTGGCTCTAAACGGAACTCAAGATAACCTACTTTGAACAGTAATGTGTTCACAGTATGTGGGAATTAACTGCTCAATGTAATAAGTATTATTGAATTTCCCATCTCTGTACAGATAAAGGGCAACTGCCACAAAAAACCACAGTAATAACAGTAACCAAATGGCAAAAAAGCAAACAAACCTGCTTTTCATTACATCCTTAAAATGTTATAGGTTGAAATAATCTTAAAAGGGCTTAAAAAACAGCAATTAAATATTTCCATTTCTGTTTTCCAAGACTGCAGCTGAGAAAACGAAAAGAGGCCTAAGTGCCATACCGTGCTAGCCTTGCTAATAACTCTCTGTGAAAAATCTCATTAATTCAGTCTGGCTCTTCAGATCAGCCGCTAAGACCTTGTATTGTCAGTCATCCTCTGGCCTTTTCAGGATTTCCACAGCCTAACTAGCAGAGTCTCCATGGAAACCATGCAGTCATGCTTTGCACATCCCCAGAACTTTTTGTTCCTGACAAAGCTTGAAAAATCACATGCAGCATGGAGAGTTTAACACAGTGAACTAAACCCTGACCCACACTTATAAATGATAAACCCCAGCATACTGGCTTTATTAGAAATGATTTCCTTACAAGATACTTAGCCAAGCTGGCAAAATGCTGAACCAGACAACATAGGAGGAGCACAGCTCCAGAAGAGAGGAAACAAACAAACCAAAGCAAAACACAGAGTCTTGGGCTAGTTCTGCCTCCTTTAAAAGCGCAGGAAGCCCATAGGTAGGAAACAAGCAGAGAGCAAGAAGCGGCACTTTGAAGTTGCCTTTCCCTGGAAACGGCATCCTCGCAGGGAAGGCAGCGCTCCCGTGGCCGTGCGTCACAGCGGCACCGATTCACTCCTCCGGCAGTGCATCCCTGGGGCTGCACGGTGCCCCTGAGCCCCTGCCTGCACCTGGCACCTGGCACAGCCCTGCCAGGCACAGCCCACCCCTCCAGCCCAGGACTGATACAGCAAAACACGCACCGCTTTCTAAATGAAGTCCTCTGCCTTGCAAACTGGGAGCCAGCAGGCTTGGAGTGCACACTCTCCAAGAAGAAGGTGACAACCCACTCAACAGCCTAGATGCCTTCACCCCAAGCCTGATGGCTCCCCACAAGGTTCTGCTGGGATGATCAGATGGTTGCTGGTTACACTGACCCTCCTTATCCCTGCTGATGCACGGAGAGAGTACTCATGCTGACAACATCGCTGCCCAATAATGATTATACATACTATACATTGATTTTGGCCAGGAGGGCAGGAGAAAACTGCCAGGCACTGTCCCCAGAAATGAGTCCATGGAAAGCCCCAGCGCATGGCCATCACCTGGCTGTCACTTGTTCCTTGGCACCACAAAAGCCCATGGGATTTTCCTCCCTTCTCCCAAGCAGTGCTGCCAGTCTGTGCTTGGGGAAGCATCTGCACAAAGATGCTCTCCATGGGAGGACCGGCAGAAGACAGAAGGGTCACATGCAGAGAAGAAGTCACTGCAGGCCAAGCTCCCTTTGCCACAGTAAATTCTCAGCATTGGTGCAGATGAGCAACCGCCTGCTTGGCACAGCGTCTGGATTTGTGAGAAAAGAGGTGACTCAGAGCCCAGGGTCATGTCTCAGCCTGGGAGAACTGCCAAGGGAGGCAGAGAGACAGCTCAGCCCAGCCCATGGTGAGCTCACTCCATTCTTGGGGAGGAAGATGCAGCTCACCAGGAGAGCATGGGAGTCCCCAGTGGGCTGACCCAGCCACCTGGGAGTCCCCAGTGGGCTGACCCAGCCACCTGGGAGTCCCCAGTGGGCTGACCCAGCCACCTGGGAGTCCCCAGTGGGCTGACCCAGCCACCTGGGAGTCCCCAGTGGGCTGACCCAGCCACCTGGGAGTCCCCAGTGGGTTGAGTGCTCCCACCCCTGAGCAGCAAAGAATGAGTGTAGGATTAGGAAGTCAGCCTTACATGGAGGTGTTTGGTACATGCAGCCCTTCCCCGGCAGGATTCAGGAGGTCAGAGCAGATTTTGTTTCCATGGGGTTCCCCCGGTGCGTCACCGCAACGGATGGAAAACATTTCCCCACCTTCTCCTCCCACAGTGAGGAACGGAACAACAACCAACAGGAAGGCTCAGGGTCTCCGGGGCCTTTCAGAGGATAACCACATGATAGCTGTTGCCTGAGCTGGCCAGGACCCTTCTCTGGGACTGGCCCTGTAGGAGCAGCAGAATCACCCTGTCCCTGCCGGACTTTGGTGAGCAGCACGTGCTCAATGCTCTCTCAGAGCCATTCACCATCCATGCCAACCATCTGCCTCGCTCCCCACCCGAGCAGATGCCGCTTGGCCATGGAGTGTGCAAATGTCTGGGGTACCTGAGTGGTGGGAACCACAGGTCCTCGCTCTCAGGTGGACATCCAGCCCCCCCTTCCCTGGTGAAGACCCTGCTGTGTCCTGCAGGCTACTTGCAAGGCCAGAGGAATCAGGTGGTGCTGGGCTGGGGCAGGAGCCCAAGCTGAATTGCAGCCACCACTTGTGACAGCTTCAGTTTATTTGTTTGCCCATGAGGACTGAGAAGACCTCAGAGGACACCTCTGGGAGATGATTTTATGCAAAAGCCTTGACTCCTCCTTGCTGTGCTGTGAAATTGTGCATGTGTTGGCTTCAAAGCAATAAAACATCTTTACATCTCTTGCTCTGATCTCTTATTTTCCTGTTTGCTTCCCTTGTGGTCAAGGATGAGACCTTCTGGCAGCCCAGGACCTGTGCCAGCCTAAAGCACTGCCTTGAAGGTCCCAGAGCCATCACCACTGCTGCTCTCCATCTCCTTCTCACGCTACGAACAAGGTGTCTGCACAAAAATAATGTCATCAAGCACACGCCTTCAGGCACTGGCAATTCAAACCTGATGCATAAAACCCGTTTTCTATGAGGTCTTTTAATTTCACACAGGCCCAGTATGGCTTCTGATAGACAAGGCAAGGGGAAACCAGTCACTTCTCAGATGCTCTCTGGCTTGGAGCTTCCTCAGCTCTGTAACAACACCAGGTTGTTAAAATTCCTACCTATATGAGGCAAAATCCAAGTAGGATACCCACAGGATTTGCACTTTTGTGAAAAAGAGACTGTCACAGGGACTTGAGCTGACGTATAAAGGAGATGGCACATGTGGGGCATCCAGGAACACAGATCTTCCCTTGAATTTAGAGAAGAAAAAGGGAGGCAAGAATGGACAGGTGAGATGGGCACTGAGCAGTCTGTGGTGAAGGACAAGCAGAGACAGGACAGCAGAGATAGGAGAGCAGAGATTACACAAAGTCCAGAGAAAAATTACCTCTTTCAGGATCTTTTCAATACATTTAAAACAAGCCCCAGTTCAGCAATCTTTATCACAGAGCTCCTGTGGTTCTGATCCAGCAGGAGATACCCCACAATATTGCAGAAGCACAGCCTGACAGTCCCTGTAGATACGGGCAGGCTATTTATCATTTATCTGACTTTACTTTCTCCATCTTGACAATGTTAATAGCAGGTCCTTTATCAAGTCTTTCATAAAATAAATTTATTAGTAAAGCTCTTGAAGAGCAATGTATGATGGCCATCTTCCTCCATTTCTGCCTGGAAGCAGTAGGAATTGTCGATTTTCAAGTTAAAGTTTAATCAATGTTTAGGTTCTATGAGAGTTAAATATTATCCTAAATTGAACCAGCAGCTAAGCAAACACATGATAAGCTTTTAGTGAACTCCAGAGTAGCACAGATATAAATCCTCCCATGTACTTTGTCTACAGATGTCCAAAGTTTATTCTCTCCCGTGAAGTTGTAACTGAACTTTGCAGTTGGCTCCACGGTGGTTCAGTTCCCATTAGATTTTGTCAGGGGATGCAGTTTGGCTCCTATTTGGCTACACAAGGGGCAAATAGGTCTATGGAAGATCTACTTTGAGCTGCCCACCTTTTTTATAGTTCTGTCAGCAGCCAAAATCTGGATCATGCTGAACTTTACAAAGCCCAGTGACAGTCATGCCTGGCCCACCTCTATTATGAACAAAGTCTGAATAACTTCCACTAATAAAAGTCTTTTCCTTCTACATCTTATGTACTTCACAGATAATTTCATTAGAGCGGAATTGAGAAAGAAGAAAAACTTTACATGCTAGCTCCAAGGAGAGCCTAGGGGTCTTATATAACACTTTGAGACTCCAGATCACTCCAAGTGCCTTCTGAACGTAAGAATTGAAAAGACCTCACAAGGTGGGATGACAGATCTTACCCATCCCTCTCAGACACTGCCCTCCACCTACACTCAGCCTCACTAATGTGCAGGTACAGAGGTCTCACCTGCTGTGCACACCCAGGAGACACAGACAGTGCTGGGACACTGCTTAGGGTATATCAAAGTCGTATTTCCACGCTGAAAAGGGAACTGCTTATTTCTAAACAGGAGTAAAAGCATAACAGCTTGAGCACTATAGAATCAAAATGCAGAAGCCAAGAATTAGTTTGCAGTCATCTAAAAATGCCATTAAAAACCAGCTCTCCTGAGCATAAGAAATCTATTTGTCTCATCTCGGAGGGAAAGCTGTAGGCTAGACAAAAATTGCTTCCTGGTAAGTTCCTCCATAACCCTGAAACCCACATGCCTCCTTCTGCCACCTGCATGTTCCCATCTCGGTATCAAGCTGGGCATTCCATTGGAAGATGCTGCCATGAATTTGCAAAGCAGAAGCGTGACACCAAGCTGGAGATTAACGTGGAGCATGCAATGGAGGAGGCTGAGCAGTTTACATCCTGGAGCTGGCATGGTGGACTCAGGGGGGAAAATCTGGCCTAAGCATTCAGGCTCTCACCTCAAAAGCAAAAGAGACCCTAAGAAACTTTGGAGAGATTTCTGGTCTCCAGCCAGAAAAGGTTGTTGTCATAAAGAGATGGGAGGAGTAAGGAAAAACAAACACAAGGGAGGGAACCTTGAAAAATCACATATTCTTTTTTGCATTTCACTCAGAGCAGGTTTCTGGTGGATTTCAACACCCAGCTGCTTCCAGGAACAGAACAGACATGCACGTGCCTGCAAAGCAAAACACAGCTGGAGAGCTAATTTTAGGCCTACCAGTCTTGGCAATGTCCCTTTAACAAACGAAGAATATACAGTTTTCGTGCACATGTACAAGCACCGAATTCTTACAGTTAATTTTGATGGCTGTTAATGCAGTTTGCTCCAGGTACCACCAGGCGTGCCTGTTGTTGCTTTCACCTGACTGGAAAGATTACCTCCTCCTATTCACAGTGCACTTCTTGTGTCTGAAAAACCCCATAAAGAATCCCTCAAACAACAGCTGTTCCTCAGCAGAATGGAAGAGCTTGGCTTCACAAGCACTTTCAGGTGAAACTACACCAGCATTCAACCCTTGTAAGGCTGCTGAGTGATTAAACTTTTCTTCTTTAATTTAAGGAAAAGTGGTCTTCCTCCTTCCTTCAAAGAAGCAAATGCCAACACATTTAAGGAAAGAAATAACAGGCACTATACTTGCACTTGGGACTGGATTTCAGAAAGAACAAGACCAGGAAGTTACAGCCAAGGCTTAGAAAGGTATTATCTTGTGAGTAAGAATTTTTGTTTCAGGTTCAGTTTGTACCACAGATGTAAAGACTTGCTTGGTCCTAATTTAAAACCCAAGAGTGCTCTGGATTTCAAACCGTTTACCAGATCCATCCAACACTGGAGATGCTCCAGGAGTTTAATGGTTTACTTATAGCCATCAAACTATCTCGCTGACAGAATTGGCTAAATGTAACCAGTAGGTCCATATCAGGACTCAGAAGAAGATGAGAACTTGCAAACAACACCCATTTAGAACTACCAGCAAACTGGGGGTACCAAAGGGCATGTTGAGAGCACTCAGGTTCCAACCTCCCTGCACTGAGGAATGACATAAAACACTCTATAAGTCTTGCACACGTAAATCCTTCCTTCTCACATCACTGAGGTCCTCTCATGGAGAGATCTTCCCAGTCCCTTGCCCATGGATGCCACCAAAACAAAACCAGCAGCTTTATTTTCTCTATTGCCACTTGTGAGCTCATCTAATGTGGGTGACACCCTCAGTCCACAGTGGCCTGGACAAAGGAACCAACCTGGAGCAAGTCCCATGAGACACTAACAAAATGTGATCAGGGACACCGAACGTCACACAGGAAAGATAACACAGTGCCCTTCCTCTGCTCAACACAAACTAAACTACGAAAGTGACTAAGAAAGGATGGATTTCTGCCCTAAGAGATTCGTCTGCATTTTGAGAAAATGGGTAAAATCAGAAGCGAGACGTGCAACTCCACTGTCTGCCCTGCTAGTTCCACTTCAGGCTTGTTCTAAACGCATCCATCAGACACTTCTGTGAACTCTTCTCAGACTGCTGCGTAATAACTTGCATGACACTAAAGGTAATCTCAAATATATCTTTCCTTCCCTTTTTATCTTCCTTAACACCAGAGGCATCCATCCCATCGTTTATGTGAGAAACAAACTGGATAATTTATGGAAGCACAAATAGTCTACTGAATTGAAATAAAATGCTTCAATATGTGGCAATAATAATGAATGAAATAAATTCTGTCATCACACAGACACTGAGTTTTACAAAAAAATGTGCCCACACCCCGAGCAAATGGAAATATTCCATATGAAACTGCCTTCTCAACAAATGAGATAAGAAGAGCAGTCCCTTTTGACAGTCCACGTGTTAAAAGATTTCAGGATTAAGCAATGCCTTCAGCCTTGTAAAATGCTATTACCTAATTAATTTCTACTAGACAGAAGCATTTCACATAATAGCATGCCTTTATCAGGTAAAGCAATGCTTGAAACAGATGCATGCAGAGCAGTTGCATTTCAGCTTTGTTTCCAGCTAAACTAAAGGCAGAGAAAGTCAAATTATTTAATGCTCATTTTCTGCATTTGTGGTCATTAATCTGGCAATTTTCCCGATGAAGAAAATATTGAGAATTATCTCTTAATATTACCATCTCCCCTGAGGTGCAACCTCCCAGACTTGATCCAGCTTGCAATGGGCACGTTTCTTTAGACAGGGAGTGCTTGCACAGGTATGCATGCAAAGCTCCTCTGCTCATCAGCCGGTCACAGCCGACTCCTCAAATCACGCACATTTCAACATCTCAGCCAGGAATCTGATTAGCAAACATTTACAGGCTTTGTTTGTGTGAAATTGCAGGTCCAACGAAGATGATGTGGTGTTCCCGTGTTGGTGTGAACCACTGACAGCACAACAAAAACTGCACCCAAATTACCCGCACCAGTTTCAAACACAGGCCTGGTCCAAAAGCCAAATAAAACATTTAGATATGGTGGCTCTTCTTGACAGTTTCATCTAGACTATTGGAAGATCATTTCTAAAAACTATATGTGGGTCTGGCATCTGTTTTTCCCAACAGGATGCAAAAAAGGGTACTGGCAGAGCTCAGTAAAGAACATATTTTTAAGCTTGGGGAAGATGCTGAAAATACAGTGAAGACACAACTAAGGTTGGACTTTTAATTAACAAAAAAAAAAGTTCTGTTCACTTGACCTCAATCATTTCACTCAAAGCTAAACGAATTCTGCTATGTTTTTAGACTCTAATTTTTTTTTTTTTTTAAATAAGCGCTTATTTTGCAGTAAAATTGCTGAGTTCAAAATTTTTAAAAAAAAAATAAAGACTTGTATTCCTAAATATACGGGTAGGAAACATTTTAAACACTGAAACGCAAATGTTTATGTTATTATTAGGAGTCCGAGGACTCCCTTTCCCTTCCCTGCTCTGTCAGTGATGCATCATGTCAGTCACCTCTGACAGACACAGGCAGCCAAGGGCGCTGCTCTCACCTCCAACGTGTTTGCTCCAAATAACCCCCCTCTTCGAGGCGTTTCCTTGGTGCCAAATGATGCTGCCACTGTTAATTGGGTCCTTCCCCAAAGGCAGTAACTTACACCACAGAACCTTCCACAAATACAAAGGGAACGCGCGCAGAGTGTTCGGACCAAACGACCTCCAGGTTTTGCCAGGGCTGTTGTTTTGATGTCTGAGCGCCAGTGTTGTCACCTGGGCTTGGGAGAGCAATAAGGCTCCTCAAGATGCACAAGAGATCAGTGGAACTGATGCCTTAAGACTTTGTTTATTCGTATTTATTTGTATACATTTTTTGTATATTTGTACATTTTCTATAGCTGTACAGGTTCCCATATTTGAAGTAGCAAGCAGCAGTTTCTACACCTCTCTCCTACATTCCTGAGTGTCTGAGCTAAGGGTAAGAGAGAGACCAGAACGTTTTATTTGGGACTCACGGACCAGGACTAGAGTAACAATACACAGAGTAGTCAAAACGAGATAGAAGACCCATGAAGTTTGGAAAACTCCAACCAGGGAATGTGATGTGAAGAAGACTATGGCGAAGAAGTAAAGGGGTCCTGAGACCCCCGACTCAATTCTAGGAAGCTGTGCCAAGGGGCAGAGCCAAGGGACGTTCTAAGGGTGGCACCAAGGTGGAACGAGCATGGATGGTCCCTGGGTTGGATGAAACCTTTAGTTATGATAAGTAGTGTTATAAAAATAGGAATCACCTCTACGCTGGGCACGGGTCAACATACTTTTGGAACTTGAAAAGCTTTTCAGCAAAGAACTCCTCTCTACTTTACCTCAAATTCAATTGCCTCAACACTTTTTGTCCTCACTTTAGGCAACAGACCAGCTCTTCCAAAGTCAGACCCAAGTGCTTCTTACGACAGGTGTGTCCTCAGGCTCCTACATATGTCGTACCATATCCTTACCCAAGAACCTGCTTTGGATCCCAACCAAAGCACCTGCCCCACACTGTGGCTCCTCAGGCTTTATCCCATGAAGTCAAAGGATTCCACGTACCCAAAGGAGGGCTCCAAATGCGAGTGGAGCATGAGCCTGCGCCACGGATGGAACCAAAGTGTCAAGGCTGATCATGCAGATGGGTTATTAACTTCAAGAACCTAATTATATCAATTTAAATGTCAACATTGTTAGTGATGTCAGTGCCTGTTATTTTAACAGAACCATCCATCTTCCGTGACTTGGGGATTTGGGGCTGCGTGTCTCTCATTTTGCCTTTGGTCCTAGAAGACAGACAAGACTTCTTCAGCAGTTAAAATTTCTAATTTCCACTTCTGACTTTGGCATCACTCCACGATGCATTTAAGTTTATTTCTCCATCCATTTGCCAGCCCACTGGAAATCATCAGTTTAGAGGCAGCATAAAATTAGTGTCAAATTAAACAACAAGGAAAGCCATACCATTTGTTTTGCTCCCTTCTCTGCTCATTCAGTAAAGGAAGCCACACAGCTTATCAGCTGCTGTAGTGGAGGATAGCTGATCCCTGGACCTTGTGGTATAAGGCACTTGGTCATGAGAGAAAAGGGAAAATGCTGTTTTAGCTTACAGAAATTACTGGTGAATTCTCCTCATATCAGTATGGATTTCTTTCCCAAATCAGTATTTTTTTTAATGTGCATAATTTTTCCTTTTCCTATGTTACGGCTCTACCCTTCTGTTTTTATAACCTGCAGGAAGCATATTTCAAAAATATTTATTAGCTTATTAAATCAAATTACCCTTGCTCCTACTGGACCAAGTTTTATAGAGGACCCACAGAAATCAAAGAGCCTGTGCTATAGCAACAATTTGTAGCAATGGCAGAGAAAACTACTCCTTAATCTTTTTAATTAGCAACTGCAAACACTTCAATTTATTAAATCAGAAACTACTGGCAAGAATTGCTCTGTCTGCTCGAGTTCTGTGGCTCAAGACTGGGAAAGTAAACGGTCTTGGGGAAGACTGGCCAAAATGAACAAGTGTGTTTGTTGAAAGCTCCCAGTAAAATGATCAGCAATAAAGGGGTTAACAACATGGAGCTGAAAACACCTGTAACTCTGCTTTATATTTGAGTAACGGAGTAATTTCACATTTCCCTTACTGCTGTTTCTTCTCTGCTTGTGGACTTGGGGGGGGTTGGATAAGGAGGAATCTTATATAATACATATATTATATATATAATATAATCATTATATAAGGAATAGCTCTTGAGATGATCACCATGACGTACAACAGGGATCAGTTTCTTGCAGGATCAGCTGCCTCCAGCCCCAGCTACCCCCACACTGCGGTTTTACTTTATTTCACCACTCTTGAATGCTTTTGTCACATCAGCCAAATCAGCCTTTGAGCACTTTTTTTTTTTTAAATAAGTTCAGATGAGTCCAAGACACAACAGCACACATGTTTGCATTGTGTTTGATTTTAAATACAAAATGTGTGTGCTGGAGAACAAGGAAAAACATTCAGTAAGTCTGGGAAGAGGCCTTAAGTCCTCAAGGTGATGTTCAATATTTTATACATACTATTTGTGTCTATAAATGTGTATATATAAATGAATATGAAATCAAAGTCTTTCCAGGAGTCCAAAACAGCAGCAATAGGAAAAGAAAATTTGCCAACACTGCAAATTTTGCACTGAGGTTCAGAATTCCCAAAGAGGGGGGGAATGATTCCTGAAGGCTGGACTTTTGTACAGCTGATTACAAGCAGGCTCATCAGATCCATGATTAGAATTGATTTTAAAAATGTTTACACCTGCACCTACTTAGAATTTGGAAGAAATGAGATTAAGGCATAGGAGTTGTATTTATCTCCAGTGTCTAACCAGGAAGATTTGGGGGAGTTCCTTCTGCTTTTTTGCATTTCCCCAATATTCAAGTTTTGTATTCTAAGTTCAAGTGTTGCATGTTTTCCCTGCAGGCATTCCTTGGTACCCAATAAATAAAGTCAGTTATATTAAGTGTTTTGGGAGCTTTTGAAAACTGAAAATTTGGGGCTTTGAAGACAGACTTCCTTCCCTCTTTTCATTTCCCTCACCTTTTCTGTAATTGCATTTTGGTATTTAGCTGCTTTATAACTCAGTTGTACGTTATGGCATCAATTTGAGAAAATAAAGTGCAGAACCAAAGCGTTGCATGAGAAATAAGGAATTCCATTTCACCCCCCCCACCTTTACTCAGCATTGCAGCCAAAGGGGAAGGCAGGATATTGTTCCACGCAGCACCTGACTTACAATAATTTAACATTCAACTTGTGACCATGTGAGGGGGAGTTTTGGACCCCACAGGGGCCACCAAACCAGGACATCTGTGGGTGAAGGGCAGCCCAGAGGGAGGAAAACAGTCCCGTGTGTCGGGTGGATATTCCTGGTGCCTTCCTGCCCTTCCCGTGCTGGCGAGCACTTGGCTGGTGCAATGGGTGCCTGCAGGAGCACGGGGAGGTTTCCTCTGATGCCAAGGGCTGGAAGTTGGGTGCAGCTGGCCCAGGAAGGGAAATGAAAGCTGCCAGCCCCAGGCAGCCTGGTGTTCCAGCCGTCTGCATTCCTATTGACCCGAAGGCTTAGCCTGCGTTCTGGCTCTATCAGCCGGTGGCATCGTGGCTGCCTTCTCCTCTCTCGCATCCTTCTAACCTGGAAAACACCTCTGAGGGTGCTGAGAGACAGGTATCAAAGGCCCACTGCCTAAGAGGAGAACAGCACAGCTCAGAGGGAACAGCTGCCTGGCACCTCTGAAGAAAGTTTCGTGACACTTTTTCTATCTAATTAAAAATAAAAAAAAAAATTCCTCAATGTATACACGATGTTTCCCCTTGCAGATCATTTCAGAACAGCTTCTGACAGTGGTGGATTTTAATGAACCTCTTATGAAGAGGGTGCCAGCTCCAGACAGACAATGTGTACGCACAGATCTCAGCCTTGTTAACATCACACAGCAAAAGGGACAGTGTGCAGGAAGATTTATTGCAGGGAATTACCCAGATACACAAAACAAAACAAGCCTAAGACACCAGCATAGTGTTTTTTTGCTCCTAATCAGCTCATAAACTGAGGGTGCTGACCCAAGGAGTGGAGTTGATGAAAGGGTGATCTGCCCAGATTTTGCTGCATTTGATTTGATTATTCTTCTTCTGTAGCTGTCACATACACACCAAAAAAAAAAGCGCTATCTCAAGGAATAAAAACATAAAACAAAAAATAAAATAAAACTCATTGCACCCCTGAAAGAACAATGGAATAAAAACCAGAGGACTATGTCAAAGTGGACAGAGAGAAAGGTTTCATTTTCCCACATTGCTGTTAGAGTTTTAAGGAAGCATAAACACACCTTCATATGGGCACTAAGTGTGTAAACATCAGTATCATAATCAAGCAAGACTGAAAACTGTCCCTTACATCTTCATATGGCACATCGAGGCCAAAAGATACCCTACTGAAGTTATCAAAAATACCTTGTGCACTGCCAAGAGGTAAAACAGGCTCTGAAAATTGTGCTTTCACCCCCATCTTCTTACAAGGGGCTCAAAGCAAAGCTGTAACTAAGCTCAAAATACTAGAGCTGCACTGATCTTGAATATTTAACACTTAAATTCTGGACCACAGGGCTAGACTGTGATGCTCCTGAGGCTGGCATTTCATGGCAGAAGACATGGAACAACATTGTTGTCATGCTGTTATTATTCCTGATGTTAATTCTTATAAAGGGGAATTGCTTACAAAAATAAAAGGTAAAGCCCAGATATTTTCCGTGAGTTTCCCAAGCGGTGGGTGGGTTCAGATAACACCAAAACCCAAACAGTCTGTGGCTCAGTGAGGTTTTACCTAGCCAAATGTAAGCTTCTTAGCTCAGCTCTAATATTTATGATAGGCTTAATCCGGTAAACGGATAAATTGGTGTAAGTGCGAAAAGACCACACAACTGCACGTAGGCAGCAAAGACCACACACGGGCCTCTTTTCAGACACAGGACATCAGGAGACTAAGGATGTGCCAAAAAAAAATTTAGACTATTGGGCTGAACAAATAAATAGTGGTCATTAGAGTTGAATAATGGATCACGAATCCAAACAAACAGTCAAACTTACCAGGCAAAAGCTCCCACAGTTTATTTTAGCATTACTTGAATGTCACTTACGTGCTAACATAATGGGTGAGACCGTAAGTCCTTTCCAATCTATAGAAGGTTTTGTCATTGATTTCTCTGGGGCAAGCATTTGACCCCATGATTTATAGCACACAAGATCTACAGCAGCTCTTCGTACGCTCCTGTGAGTCTACTCCAAAGTTGAATAAATACAACCCAAACAGTAAAACACGAGAAGCACAACTGAAAAAGACAAGTCCCTATTAAATATACAAACTCCAAGAAAAAAGGTCTGGCTCGAAGGATAATTTGAATAATTGTGGGAGACCCATGCAGGCATTGGAAAGCTTCAGATTCTCCTTTCTAAACCCTTCTGTAAGAAATACAGGGCTAAAACTTTCTGACATTAAAGGTACTCAGTGGTTTCAACAGCAGTTTACTTTAGAAATCAAGACAAAACATCCTTCTGAATTTCACGTTGGAATAAAATGCTTTTAAGCCTCCATGAACCCTGTGGCGTTAGTGAGAGTTAAATGAGAAAAGCAAATTAATTACCAGAGTGCTTAAAATCTGTTCCTGTGCCTATACAGAGATCTTCTCCAAGGGTAAATAAACGGGGAAGAAGAAGAAGGTTACAGCAGTATTATGTCTTATTACTCAGGCAGCCCCGTTAGGAAATTCCAATGATCATTTTGGATTCGTATTTACACTTAGCACAGGCAGTGATATACTGGAACATACAAAATCCTACTGTTATTGCACTATTCCACATTTCTAATTAAACCTTATCTGCCTAAAGTGCTCCTACGTTACTGGATATATGTAAGTGAGCGAGTTGATATTTGCATAGAGCTTTGCACACCCAAAAAGCTTTGCAAACAATAATGAGGTAAGCCTCACAAATACCATGGGCACGAAGCAGAGGAGTCAGGAATCCCACTTCCATGGGGAAGTATAGTGAGGCCAACACGTGCTTGTGGCCACGCAGATAGCCACGAAAGGTGACAGTGGCTGCAGGTCCCTAATGCAGCACAATTCACACCAACCCTCTGACAGGCATCAGTCCTCTGGCCAGAACACTGTCACGCTGCAGCACAACACCACGTGTTGTACTCAGACGAGGAGGGACAAGCTAAAACCCCGGGTGGTTTAGATGACCACATACAACAGCAATAATTACTTGGTACTGGAGCACCTGCCCCAGTTGTATCCTGCCAAATCAGGATCTAAATTTTTTTTTTTTTTTTTTAACTTGTGATTTCTGGTACTTCACCTTTGGGTTCAGCTAAAACAAACTTGGTACCAAGCTGTGTTTTCAGGTCTGGTTATCAGCTCTTTCTCACTTGAACTCAGACCCCTTGAATTCTCAGGATGCGTTTTCAAAAGTAGATGCGTAAGAACCCCTGTAGACTTCAAAACACAACTTTCCCCATAAAACTATCCTTAAATTATCTGCTAACCATCAGGGAAATTTTGTGAAGTGAAAAGGAGGAAATTTACTTTCCTAATGAAACAACATTAACTTTCCCTATCCAAGTATCCATAACTTGCTCCTACATAATTCCCTTCCATGGCATTTCCAGCTCTCATTACGTGACTATGTATTGCAAGGTATTGGTATCTTTGCTTAGGTTTCTATGGATTCTTACTGTTTCACCCTTCCATGAGAATGAAAAATTCTCATTTTCCAAACTGGTTGCCACTCCCTGGAAGGGCCAGTGGGGCAGAAAACACGAGCTGGCCTTGCTGCCTAAAACCTCTTTGCCTTCACCACTGTTGCAAAGTGAAGCGACTCCATCCTTTGGAAAGAGCATTTATAATTCCTGCTGCAATAGGGCCTCAGCAGAGAGAGCTCAGGTTATGGCTGCCACTCCATGCCCACGTAATCAAGATGCACATCTCTGCTTGGCAAATAAGCAGATGGTTAAATACAGCAGAGGAACCAAACAGCGGGTGGCAACACAAACTTCTGGCTCCTTGGGGCACTCACTCACACCAGCCACCCAAGCCCAGGTACTTTGCAGTGACTCTGGTGTTCTGGGAAGGAGGGAACAGGGCTTCAGTGGGAAAGGGTGGCATGAGGAAAGGCCAGGAGACTCTGCAAGTTCATATTTCCTCTGGTCCAAAACCCCAGGCAGGGTCTGCACTAAAACCTTCGCTGAGTAGGAAAGTTAATGCTAAAAGTGATGTAAGCTGGCACAGCGGGCCAAGCAACTTGGCCTCAGGCTGCAATGGGAACAGGAAAATAACCCTAGAAGCAGGCAGGGAGGTTTGGTCTCTGTTGTTTAAGGATTGAGGATGCCAAGGGCAGAGAAACAGCAGCTCCTTGAGCACAGTGGACCAGGAGAGAAAACAGAAGCCACTGTGTGTGCACATGCACATCTGAGAGTCCTTGACATGAATTACTGGCACCATCCACTGAAAAACTGATCCCAAAAGCAACGTTCAACACCACGTGTTTCAGGTCATTGAGACCTCCAAGTGACCACCTCACACGAGTAACCACTTTTGGGGAAGCAGCTCAGTGCCATATTAAAGAGGCTATTTGCCCCATCTGACTCCAACAGGACGACTGTTCTGTAGCCTCTCTCCAGGATGGCTGGGAAGCCTCTGCAAAATTTCATCTGTGTCTAGTTAATGTCCATTAATCATCATGCCAGCACTGCCTTAAACTCTCATTCCTGCTGCTGAGCCCTGTATCTTTATAGACAAAATGTAGCATTAATTTTTTTCCTAGATAGAATGAGCCCAGCTCTTCCAATCTCCTCCTGGACAATAAACTCTCTGTTTTCCCCATTGCCCAAGTAGCCTGTCTCTGCTCCAGTCTGAGTTCAGCTTTTCCAGTGGGGGTGACCAGAACCAGACAAAGCCTTCTAAAGGAGAGGCCAGTGGACAAGCACTCCCCTTTTCTCCCTCTTTGCTGAAAACCATCTGTCAGATACATCTTTGCACTTTCTGCCTGTTCTTTTATTTTTTTCTCCTGGCCACATCACTCCAGAGGTGAACAGACATTCTGTGATTGACTAACAGGCCAGTCTTGTCTTTCTCCTTCTCTGTCATTTACATTTTAACATAAATTCTTATTAGGCCCTAAGTGATTGCCCATGCCATTACATTCTATCGCACAGTTCCTCAAGATCTCATCTCATGTAGCTGAAGGATATTCCATTAATCCCTTGCATTAAGAATGCACCACGAATTCATTGTTGGTAAAGGGAGAGTACTTCTTTAAGTTACCAGGTGGTTATACACACAGGTGTGCGGACTTGGGGAAAAAAAACCAAACTGCAAAGGGGAGGTCACAAGAAAGGTGAAACAAATCATTCAACTACACACTTCAAGCCTTGTAACATAAGGCTGCCTGTACCTGCTCCTATTGTTTAGAGTGTTTGGTGATGCTGCTTCCCTCTCAAGAATCTAAATGTCTTGATTATAAATATCTTTATTATGCTCAGCAAATGAGTTTTGAGAGATCTTTCCCCCATCCTTTCTGATCATCCCTTCGAACTCCCTCACCCGGGGAGCAAAGAGAGGCAGAGAGCCTTCTGGCTGAGGTTCCTGCACAGCTCTGGGCAAAGAGTGCTGGTGTTGAAGCTTCTCCTCCCCCTGGAGAGCCCCTGACTCCAGATGTGCTCTGCTGCGGGCTCACCTGCTCCCCCCTCTCTCTTCACCCAGCCCTCATTCAGTTTTGACTCTCAATTAATCACCAGCAATACCTGGGCCGCAAAGAGTCAACGAGAAACAAATCACCAAGTGTCCTTCAGCATGGCTGGGGGAGGACGACGTGAATATTGTGGCAGATTCAAAGGAACAGCTTGAAAGCAGCTGGAGAGCTTTGCAGAAAAACCCCCAAACACTGCACACATACAGAGCAGCTGCACAGAGGGTGCCATGCACAATATTAATTACAAGTGTGTTATAAAAGACAATATTCAATGTTTCCAGTGCAAAGCATTCAGGACAGGAGCAGCCAGTGACACTATTTCACACTCCCCTACACACCTCCACTAGGACTTGATTTAATATTATAATAGTCCAAGTCTGTCAAGCTGTGACAATTTGTATGAGTGAGATTTTGGGTGTCTCAGGGAAATACTTACTGGAAAAAAAAAAAGCCCCATCCCTTCATCACAAGGCTGCCTGATTTCAAAGGCTGCCCTGAAAGGGGAATAACAAAGAGTAAGGGAGTGTCCCTAAAACAAACCAAACTTTGCAGGACTATCTTTCCTTGTGAAATTAATTTTTAGCAGCTTCTCTCCAGCGGCCCTGCCTTGGCTGTCTCCCTCTGTGCACAGTTAATGATCTTGTTGAGCAGATAAGCAATCTCTGGTAGATTTACAAGGCCTTTTATTGTCTCAACTGTCTATAATTTTTTTAATAGCGTTTCAGTTGATATTGCAGTAAAACAAGGTTCATTTTACATATTTAATGAAAAAGTGAAAACAAGCCAATAAAGACGCCAAAGGACCAATTTGCCAAACTGTTTCGCTCAGCCTCAAATATCTCACATGCCAAATATCTGCAAAGCAAACGCACAGGCTCTCTACACTCAGCCTTAAAAGCAAACCCAATAGCACACTCAATGCCTATTTTGCACTGTGAATTGTTGGTATGTTTTCCCCCTTATTAGCCCAGACTACATTGGGAGGCTTTGTCCCGTTTCTGTTTCTAAGCAAACAGCAACACGGGCACATCTTAGCAGGGCAGGGGAAGGTTTTAATTGCGCTCTGCCTCGAGGGCATCACCTGAGGGGAGCAAAAAGAGACCCCTCCTGACCTGGTGGAACTCAGCACAGTCTGCACCACGCCAGGGAAGGTGGGCACTGGGAGCTGGAGGTTCCCAAGGGATTGATTAGTATTGATATAGATTGATTAGTATTCTCAGGCACGCTTCAGCCAAGTTTTTGGCTGGCATGAAGTAAGACATGCAGGAGCTCAAGGAAACACTTGGTCATTTGTTCCAAACTCCGGCATACCACAACTGAAAGAGTGTTATTGAGGAAATGACATGTTGGCTCCTGATTCTTCATGGCCCTTCTTGGACAGAAGCAGCTCTGGAGGTGCAAAGCCACACGAGGCATAGCCTCGGGTCACCACCAGCCCCAGGAGCAGAGCTGGTACCCACCAGGGAAGTGTCCGGCCAGGACAGCACCCAGCTATGGACAGGGCCCCACTATGGACGGCCACGTCCACTTGCAGGGGGGCTGTGGGGCTCACCCACACACGCTGTCCCAATCCCACCCAGGCTCTCTGTCTTATCTTCAAAAGGAGTAACACTGGACGTGCTGGTGGAGCATCTCAGACCAGTTTCTGCTCCTACGAGCACAGCCAGGGGAGGGGATGCTGCACACAAGCTGGGAAGACTTCACAGGCAAGGTCCTCGGAGCCAGCTTTTTTCTCCCTGTCACCTCTGCCACTGCACACTGTTGTTGCCTTATGGTGATTATTTCCCCTGCCAGCAGAGTCTTTTGCATAGCAGTGGCCATTAATCCCTTGCATCAGCCAGCTTAATTAGGCTGTGCCATTCTGATTTCCAGCCTCTGTCCTCTGCTCCTTTTTCTCCCTCTCCCACGCCAGGACATTTAAGGGATGTACCAAATCTATCGTGTTTCTACATCTGAATGGAGCATATAAAAGCTATTTGGTCAGATCTGGTTAACTGGGGGGACTTGTGGGTTTAGAGGGTAGGAACGGGTCTAATCAGGGATAGGGGAGGAAGGAGAGGAAGGAGGAGAGGAGGGAGGGAGGGGGGCTTTTTTTATGAAAATGTGGACCTCCCTACAGTAATTCCCCTTCAGCTGCTGCCTCACAGATGGACCTTTTAATTGAATTTTCTTACAGGCCTGAGGGAGGGAGTTCATTTCAGGTCAGGTGAGGCAATTGAAGTGAATCTAATAGCTCTAGTTTCTTTTCATTGGGAGCAGAGGGAAGTGTGTTGTTTTGGGGGGTTTTTCCCCCCTCTGCCTCCCACCCCCCCTCCTTTCAGCTCAGCTAAAAAGTTTCAATTAAAAATTGAAACACACACATGGTGATTTCCAAGGATTTGTTGTCCTCATGTTGCCACTGGTGGCAGCAAGGTCAGCAGTGGGAGAAATCTGAAGCAGTTTGCATCCTGTTCTGGTTTTGTTCCCCACAGGAGGAGGAATGAGTTGTGTACAGCGTTCACAAAAATGGCACAAAAGCACCCTCTTAACTCGTGTTGGCAAACATAAGAAACGTCTTCCAGATCTAGAAACCTGCTGTGAATGAGTTACCAAATTACTCATCCCCATGGCTTTTTTTCCCTTTTCTTTTTTTTAATAGTATGGTACTTTTCAGTCCCTGCCTCCATGGGTTTGGTTATAAACTAGTGAAAATTAAGAAGGAGCCTGCAGCAGCATTGCTGTTGGGACCATTTCTCCCTGCCTCACATCAGCTTCAGACCTCTGGGGAGGGATCGACCCTCTGCAAAGCTCTGGGGCTCCACGTGGAGTCCTCAAAGTTGATGTAAGAACTGGAGCCCCTTCCCTACAAGGAGGAAGCTGGGGCTGTTCAGCCTGGAGAAGAGAAGGTTGAGTGGAGACCTTCCAGCGTCTGAAGGGGATCTCCAGAGAAGCCAAAGAGGGGCTCCTCATCAGGGACTAACAGGTACAAATTGGAAGAAAGGAAGTTAAGGTCAGATGTCAGGAAGTCATTTTTACTATGAGGGTGGTAAGAGACTGGAAAAGTTGCCCAGGGACACTGTGGATGGCCCAATGCTGGCAGTGCTCAAAGCCAGGCTGGGTAAGCCCCAGGCAACCTGGCCTAGGGGAGGTGTCCCTGCCCATGGCAGCAGGAGTTGAAATGGGATGGTCTTTAAGGTCTGTTCCAACCCCTTAACATTCTCTGATTCTGTGGTTTGATGATTCTATGAAAAGCAGAGCACTAAGACCACAACCAAACCAACAGAAACACTGACAAGGTTACTTCATGGCTTCATCTCAGGTCTCCTAAATTGCTTTGACCACAACTTAAGTAAAAATAAGTCAAGTACTCTGTATCAACATTCCTATGATTCAGTATTTCACATATTGCAATGATACTTCATTCCAAATGCAACTTGATTTAATTTTAAATTTCCAAGTGCTAAAGCTGCAATGAAATGATTTTGAAACTTTTTTGAGGAGGAAGAGGGAAGGGAAGATCTTACTTGGCATAGCTCTACTTGCAATATCAAATAGCAAATGTCTGTATCTGTGTAATGCAAATAGCAAATGTGTGTATCTGTGGGAAGCAAATAGCAAATGTCTGTATCTGTGTAAATTTAAGCTAAACCACAGGGTAAAGGAGCTCCTTTTGCAGTCAGGTCTTTCCTCCTAAACCATTCTGCCTGTTGTATGACAAGGGCACCTAGCATTTGGCTCCCATGCTGGCATTTCCAGCATCATCTCATTTACACATTGCTTTATTTTAGTATTTTTTAAGACCTAACAATGTACATAAGAGCAACTCAGTGAGGCCCTGGGCACAGATTAAATCTGGGGAGAAGGTCCAACAGAAGCCTTGGGTCTCCCTAATTAATATTCCCTTTATAAAGCCCCATTTAGAGGCCCCAAGTGGAAACAAAGGTAGCAAACTATGGCATCCCTGCTGCCAGGAAAGAGGAGGGGTGGGTTAATCAACCATCCGCACAGCACTGCAGCAGAAGGGGCAAAAAAAGCACACATTTCGGAGCAGATGCTTCTCCTTTAGATGAAAGGATGATTAAAGCACTTGTGCTGAAAACTGCAGCGATCCCTGTGTTATAAACACAGCAGTGCATGGCTGTCCCTGGCCTCTCAAAGGCACAGATTCTGTGGCCGTGGTCAAGGTATACAAAAGTATAGATATACATGCACCGCCACATTCATATATATATATAAATATGGCAGTGCATGGCTGGCCCTGCCCTCTCAAAGGCACAGATTCTGAGGCCATGGTCAGGATATACAGAGGTACATACAAATTAGACATAGATATATAAAAAATACATATACACCACCATATTCATATAAATATATATATACACACACATACATGGCAGTGCATGGCTGGCCCTGCCCTCTCAAAGGCACAGATTCTGTGGCCGTGGTCAGGGTATACAGAGGTATATATAAAAATATATATATATAAATATGGCAGTGCATGGCTGGCCCTGCCCTCTCAAAGGCACGGAGTAGATTCTGTGGCCATGCCATACAGAGGCAAGAGGGAAAAACCAGGTAAGTTCAGCTAAAAAGCTCAGCCCACACAGGCGAATGGAAACACTGCCTTTGCTCCTCTAAGGAAAGTGGCTTTAGTTTCAGAGCACGCCAGAGGTGCCCCGAAACTTTTCTAGCTAGAAAGATTAAATCCTCGTGTGGGCTTGACTATGGGCAACATACTTGTGCCTGTCTTGAGACACATTTCCACACATAACCAGAAAGGTTTCTTTCAAATGCAAGGAAGAATTCTGGAAAAAAACCCACTGCCCATTGCAATCAATCAGCTGAATGTCACAGGGCAGCTGGTTCTGCAGCGTAAGACACACCCAGGACAGCGCTGGGCGCCTATCACAGTTCTTGCTACAAGGTAGTCTGTCTATAGCACCCCTTCAGCACCTACAGCAGTTTGCAGAAAGCTTTAACACACTGCATTAGGAATGCCCGCTGGACAAACACCACACATATCCATTCTCTAATAACATGTTATTTTGAGGCATTTTATTTTCAACTTTATATATCAAAAGGGTTTTTACTGCCTGGACAGCTTTAAAAATTAAAAAAAAAAGACAGATAGACAGGTAAGATGGCATTTCAGTTTTAAAAGGAAACAAAACCCAAGTTCAATTTTTCTTATTGTTCCCCACATTGTGCAGCATCCACGCCCATAAAACTGCCTGGTACTGATAGAAAGGATTACATCTTTATGCACAAGGCATTTCACTTCTTGCTGGAACCTGAAAAAAACTATAATATCCAAGTTTCAACCGAAGGACAGTAGTGGCAGTTTCTCAAAATCAGAAAAGAGTTCATAGAAACAAACAGAAGGCAGAGCTGTTTCTGGGCACAGCAACCCAGACATAAAAGAGAGCACATGATGTGACACACACTTCACTGTTCAGAGACACACACCAGCCTGCTCAGTCCAGAAACTCTAAATGCTTCTGTCAAGTGAATTTCCCATACAATAATCTTCTAGAGATGCAAATCAGTAATTACAGGAAACATCTAATAATGAAAAGCGTAAGCTTTAAAATAACTAATAGATAAAAGAGAAGGAGCTGGGAGATGGAATCTTTTGCATTGGGCATTTATTTTCTTTTAAAATTTCAGTGTGCTTGGATGAGAAAAATGGGGACAGTTTCCCTCTACATGACAGGAACAATAATTGAGTAGGATTATATGTCATCCATGAAAATACTATATTTATGCCTCATTGTAATCCATTCATTGGTTTATGGATCCGAAGTCCCACGGGTAGCGTCACAAATCCACATAATGTCCCTGAGTAGTGGATTTTGCATTTGGATCTGCGCCGCCGCCGGCGGCCACAGCAAATGCCATGCAGGCAGACAGCTCCCGGGAGAGCAGAGGGACAGGCACGCCGAGCGCGGCGCTGGGGCCACGGCTCAGGTGGGGAACACAACCTCGGGCCCCCAGGCTCCAGCTCCACAGAGGGGCTCCCACACACAGACCGTTCTCCCCCCACGCGTCAGAGATTTGACACATCCACCACTTCCAAGCGCCCAAGATGACTGTGAGAGATCTCATCTATCACATGGAGCTGCTGCTTCTTTTGCCAAAAGATGGCAGAAGCCCAACCCTAACTTTATCTCTTGGACTAACCCAGAGGTATCCCTACAGCCAAATCCCACAAACCTGAGACGCATCATTATTTCTTTCTTCATGCATTAGGAGCCACCCTGAAGCAGCACAGCAATATGTGATAACCCGACCCATACAAGATTTCCTGTGTGGCTTTGTACCAGATCTATAATTCAACGTCCCCCTGGAAACTGAGGGGTTGTTTTTTCCTGGCAGGGCTTTCCTTAGTCAGCCTTTTAGATTGTATATTTCCTAAGACAAATACCATTATTTCAATCTCATGCCTGCACTCAGACTCAGCCAGGCTCCAGTCCATTTCAATCTCATGCCTGCACTCAGACTCAGCCAGGCTCCAGTCCATTTCAATCTCATGCCTGCACTCAGACTCAGCCAGGCTCCAGTCCATTTCAATCTCATGCCTGCACTCAGACTCAGCCAGGCTCCAGTCCAGGGTGAAGCTTTAAGGCAATACCGTAACAGCGACTCCAAAAAGTAGCTGACAGGACTTTCTAGCCACTGCTTGCACAGATTACATATGTCTGCTGGTAGAGGGAGGTGCACTTTGCTAAAAAGCCTTCATCATAAATCATTAATTAGGTATTTACAAAGATCTCAGCTGCCAAACGTTTGAACCTTCAGCCTCTAACAAAGACAGGAGGTGCAGTTAAAGGAGTTGTCACATTTCCTCAGATGTGCATCTCAAACAATGATATTGGGTGTTGGTCCATTATTGAAAGTTCCAGGAAACTAATGAAGTTCTCCATTCAGCATTATGGCTTGGCTTTCAGTGTTAACACAGTCCTGCACTGCAGTTACAAGTGACTGGGAGTAGCCTAAACCCGTACATAATGCAGCAACAACTGAACAGAATCGAATGGAAAACAGCGCCCCAGTGCAGTGTCTTTCTGAAGGGTTTATGCCCAAAGTTTATCTCCAGCCCAAAAGGGGATACCGAGGATCTCCCTCCTGGGTCACTGCAGCCAAACCAGCAAAAGGCATAGGTTGCATGAGGAAGCACTTCAGTCTCAGGCTTTAAGTTAAAAATCAAATGAATCACTTCGCACCAGAAGTATTGAATGTAACATTATCCCAAAACACCTAAAAACTGGAGCAGCAATTACTCCAGCTGCTTGGTATCACTGCCAAGAAGGCCCTAGGACCAACCCAAAGTGTGGACCCCAGCAGTGTCAGTACCACAGCAGATAACCCTCTCCTGGCTGTCTTGGCTAACCCTTTCATATTTGGTCTTTGCACACCATGTTTGATACTTGAGGCATCAATTCTTTTTAATGCTAGGAGAACCTGCAGAATGAAGCAGACAGTGCCCTGATGAAAGAAGAGTCCAAAAATGACTCCCTAGTTGTGAGTGGAAAGACTAATTGGCAAGAAAAAAAACCCAGAAAATGAACAGCATCTCAACCTTCAGTTCCCCTTTGCTTTCCCTTTTCTTAAAATAAGCTATTTTAAAATATTTTGCTATATAAGTTATATCGAGCACTAGGAGCAGAGTGTGAATGGTTTGGGTGTGGGTGAGTCTGAAGAAGGCACATCCTCACCTCCAATTTTCTCCCAGGTCCCATCACAACTTCAGTATCCCCACCCTGGACAACAAACCTCCTGTGTCCTTCCCCACCAAGGCCTGGTGGGCTCCATCACCTGCTTAGGTGGGTGCCCCCAGCAAGGACCCCCACCCTAAAGGCTGAGCTGACTCCTTTGAAGCCATTAGTCCGTTGTATAAATCCCTCCCAGTTTTGAGGATTACAGAATAAATACGTTGGAATGGCCCCATAGGAACCTGGCCCGTGGGGTCACCCTGACTCGAGTTTGTGCATTACGACCCAAGTGACAAAAGTGGAAGCACATTAAATGGCTTCATGAATGAGAAATATCCAGGGTTTTAATCTCAGGAGCTTTGCAGCCCTCCAGTTTGTCTGCAAGGCACCTAAATCCACCCTGCAGGCTGATGAGAGAGGAGCTGGCTCCAGCTGACACATCTGCACCAGGAAAAGTCAGGTTTGGAGTAATAATTGCTCCGTGTGCATCGAGGTGGGGCTTATCCAGCTTTGCACATTGTAGTAGAGCACATCCAATAAAGACAGGCACAATTTATGCAGAAAAAATTCTCTTCTATTAAAAGAAAATCTTTTTAAAAAGTAGGTTGGTCTAATAAGACACTTACAGACCCTTCATAGCTGAATGACACCAAATAACTACACAATTTCACTCCACTTGCCTCCAGGTGAGAAAGATATTAATGGAATTTACGAGCAAGGAGAATAACTTATAAACTTATCAGACTCCCTCCAAGGCTGTCACCTGACAAATCATCTTAAAGCAACTCTGCCCTCTTGGGTTAAAAAAAAATAAAATAGCAGAGCTTTGTGTCAACATGCAAGTGCTTGACTTTTGTAGGTAAATTCAAGCTGATTTTATCTACTGCTCAGCATACTCTGCATTAGTTGTACTTTCCACTAGATATTTTGGTCAAGTTTGGGGTAGTTTTTTGGTAAGAAAAAAACAGAACAAAAAATAAAGAGAATTTCCATTCCTGGCAGAGACTCCAGCAGCACTTATTGAAGAATAAAGAAAAGGAATATAAGAATTGCTGCCATTTAGTACCTGAAAAAGTTAATAGGAACTGAGAAATAATGACATTTGCACAGACACAAACATACACTAAAGTATTTGGCTGTTTGCTTTGGAGGGTGTATTGCACTTGATAAAATTTTTATTAAAAGTATTCATAAAATTACTGTGGTTTCTAAAAATTAACTTTTTTCTTGAACTATCCCCTAGAGAATTACCCACTGCACCCTGTCTCAAACATAAACCTCTGACATTTTGGAAGAAACAAGCATATACTGCATTAAAATACATTTGAAGCAACACCTTTAGAAGTTGAATTTCACTTTTCATTATGATATTAAGACTCCTCTTTACTCCTGCTGAACACACATTTACATTAGGCAGTTTGCAATTTTAAAAGAACTTCTTGAATTAATTCTCTGTGGATTTGCTGTAAAAAAAAAAAAAGTATTTCTTCCCAAAGCAAAGCCTTGGAAAATCACATGGCCATGGGTATTATCAGCCAGTCTGGCATTCTGCTACAACAGCATTGGAACACAACCTGATCCCAGGGGGGATGGGAATGCCCTCATCACCAGAAGGATCCCCCCCTCTTGCCCTGAGAATGAGCTTCATTCCACCTAATCTCTGTCTCTCAAAGATCCCATGAAACAGCAACTCTGCTCAAAAAAATAAAGGGGAAAATTATGTCTTTATATCTCCTTTTTCCAGAACAGGAGGCAGTGCAGCCAGATTGGTGAGAAACCCGATGCCTTAAGACTTGGAGTATTTGTATACATTTTTGTATATTTGTAAATTTTCTATAGCTGTACAGCTTCCCATATTTGAAGCAGCAAGCAGCAGTTTCTTCCTCTGTGCTGCATTCGAGTATCTGAGTTAAGGGTAAGAGAGAGACCAGAACATTTTATTTGGGACTCATGGACCAGGACTAGAATAACAATATATATTGTAGTCAAAACAAGATAGAAGACTCATGAATTTGGAGAAGTTCCAACTATGGAATGTGACATGAAGAAGACAATGGTGAAGAAGTAAAGGAGTCCCGAGACCCCCGACTCAATTCTAGGAAGGTGTGCCAAGGGGCAGAGCCAAGGGAGGGCACCAAGGTGGGACGAGGGTGGATGAAACCTTTAGTTATGATAATTCAGTAGCATTATAAAAATAGGAATCACCCCTATGCTGCGCATGGGTCAATGTATTTTTCTCAATATACTTTTCAGTAAAGAACTCCTCTCTACCCCAATTAAATTGCCTTGAACACCTTCATTTTAGGCCCACCTGGGCACTGGGGCTCTGCTGCTCTCGGGGCCTCAGCTACCACCTTCCCATGGCATTGCTCTGTGTGCCACCCACACATTGCCACAGCCACCCTGCATCCTGGCTAAGCTTTGTATTACCTGGAGCAATCCTTTCCAGTTAGTTCTAAAACTGGCATGAGGACCTTGCTGGGCTTCCAGAGGCTCTGGGAGCTTTCCCCAAGCATGGCTAAGTGGCAAGGACTGCTCCCTGTGCCCAACAACGAGCACCCACCGTATGGCTCACCAAGCTCCTGCAGGACCCATGGGTCAAGGAAAGAGCAGGATCACAAATCCCTCGTACTGCAGTGATTTTATTCCAATCCAGCGCTCTATTTCTCCTCTCCTTGCTGCAGACAAGTCCATGTTCATTAAGGAATGCCACCCCCCAACCACCTCCACCTAGCTGCAAAAATGTTCTTTCCTCCAGGCTGTAGCAGCAGCTGGCACACTATTTCTTTCTGAGGCGCAGCCAAATAATGGCCTTTTGCAGGGGGATCTGTTTCATCTCTTTTCTCCATATGTTCCTTCCAATTGAGGGGCTTAATATACTCATTTTCACAGTAGCTATTTAAGTTTTTTTTTTCGTGCCTATTACTGAAATGAATAAATGTGCACCAGGTAGTGAGGCACATGAGTCAGGTCAATACACTAAGACCTTTCTTTTAGGAGTATTTTCCCAGGACACCTGGAGAGAGAGGGGTTTGTCCGTGCCAGAAGTTGCTCCCCTTGTTTTGGGGCACAGGAAGGTTAGTCACATTTTAAATGAGACAAGAGAACAGTCTTCCTCCAACAACATGGGAGCACTTTTCCCAAATGGATGCAGCATCCCTGGTCCAGAGGACACCGTTTGCTGCAGTAAAACTACTCCGTTTGGTCTGTGATTTTTTTAACCAAGGTCCAACAAAGCAGATACAGCCAACTTGGCAAGCACTAAATAGGTAAACAGATAGCTAGCTAGATAGTGCTGGAAATACTGGGGCAGGAACAAACAGCAATAAAGTGAAGCCTACAAAGGTGTCCAGCTGTGCTGTCAAAGCCCTTCTGTTGCAGGCTGGCCCAGGAGATTTATTACAGCTGAACATGTTTTGGTGTAACTGGATCCACACTAAGAGACTTACTCTGCTGGAAATAGATGTCACTGCATGCAAACCGCTGGGTACCTGTACATAAGGCATGGGAACCAAGGAGTAACCCAGGGAAGGTAGAAACCTGAAAGAAGGTATGGAGAGGGGGGTGTCCTCCTCTCACCTGCCACAGAAGTTCTGTTTAGAACAGCAACCATGCACAATTTGGAGGAGCACGAAGCACATCAGCTCAGGAATGGCACCTTCTATACCAAGGGATGTGACAGAACAGCACGACAAGATTCTTTGCCTGGGGGTTTGGGAGGGCAAGATGCAGGTGGCTAGGGAGTGCCAGACCTCAGGAAAAGCTAATGAGCAGGCACCAGAACTGAGGGAGCCTGCGGTGCAAGAGCTGTCACAGGAGAGATACCCTGGTGTACAACTCACTCCCTTTTTCATCTATAACATCCACAACATAGTGCCCCTCTTTCACCTGGACACCTATTTATATGATATCCATGGAAGCATCAGAACTTAGAAACACACACTGGTCTGCCAAATCCAGCTAAAATCATGAAGTGGGTTCAAAATAAAGACAGGTGTATAGTGGTAACATTATTTTCTAAGAAATTAACATAGATCAGTGCAATAAATTAAGAAATAGCAGTGAAATGAATCAAATAGCAAAGACACTGGAATCAGACACAAAGTCCATAAACTGTGGAGGGATTGGAGGAGATCAACATGGGAAACAGCACAGATTTCAGAAGATAAATCGTTGCAGTGATATTTGGCATGGAGGAAATGTGAAAGCTGAGAAGGCTGTAGAGGAGAAGGAAGGCATCAATATGAAGGATTGCAGGACTGTCACTGCCCACGGGGATGGGATCAAAATTCCCAGAGTTAGGTTTTACTTCAGGGTAGGAGGGAGGAAGTGCTCCCTAATCTGCCCCAGCCTGTTCTGGCAAAGCATTAAGGTGCTCCCTGCCAAATGCCAGGTGTCCTGCTTTTCCCTCTGCAGAACTAGGAATCACAGAGCTTTATTTATGGGCAGTACAAACAGATCCCTCAAAGTAATCCAAAGAGGGAAAAAGCCCCAAGTCACACCCCAGAGAACTCAGACTCGAGAGGGTACACATGAAGGCACTTGAAAATATCCGAGGCACGCCAAGATGTATTTCTTACACCACTCAGAACTGACTTCACTGCTCAGTTTGCACTCCCTGCAGCATGGCTTGTGAAGAGAAAACAAATGGCACACCCGACCACACAGAGAAGTAATATGGTTACCAGCAAAACATTTAATAGCTTAGGAAAAGAAACACAAAAGGCTTCTTTGCAGCACTTCCCCCTCTCCTTGCTATCCTCTCCTCTCGCACATCGTTTTCCTTGCCTGATCTATATGCTACACAAAGTTGGAGTTTATTTAAAGTGGCATTTTATAGTGAAATCTCATTCCCGTTATTTAAAAGCAACTATGCTAATTCTCAAAAGCAAACCAGTAAATGCACCCCCGGAACAAAGCAGTAAATGCACCTCCAGAACAGGCTCTAACAAGGTCTTGCATCTATCCTCATCATCTGAGGTCACCTCATCACTCAGAAGAACTGTATCTAAGTGAAGACAAGGGGATGGGAAATACAGCCACCCACACCAAGTAACAATAAATTCAATTTTCTCTGCAGTGTTATTATGTATTTTCCCCCCTTACAGTTTATACTTTTCATTTATATTCCCTTAGCTCCCACTGGCTGGGTTTTTAATGTTTCTCACACCTAAGGTTCTCTTTTTTTTTTTTTGCTTCTATCCAAAACTACCTGTTCTCTCTGCACCTTATGTTCTCTTGTTGCATCCTGTCCACCTCATTCTCCCTCTCTCCAGCTGAGGCAACTCTTGCTGTTCCTCTGGCACAGCATCACAGGGTGGAAGCTGAATAATGAACACACATAGCACACAAACCCACTACTCAACCAGTGTATATGCTGTCAGTACATGCACTGAATACCCACCTATTAACAGAGATCCTGAAAGAGCTAAGGAGGTTTACACTATTAATCTACTCTGGAAGGTGGGGAAGCTTCCCATCAGAGGCCTTAACCCACTCCATGGTGCTGCAGCTGACCATCAGCCCCTTCCAGCCTCCACAGCACTTCCAGGGTTTGCCCAATTTCCCAGCTTGTCCAGGTTTTCCATCCAAGAGAAAGGTCTTTACTCCCACTCTCCGTGTGAATCGAGCAGCCTGGAAGAAGCCTTCACAAACAGCACACATCATGCCAAGGAGAGAGAAGAATAATCAAGGAGACAACTCACTGCACTGGCTCCTCTGTTTCTCTGGCAGGACTCCCTGGCTTCGCTCAGAATATGACTGACTTTGTTGCTTTCAACATTTTCTTCCATTTCGAAATATTTTACTCATTAGCAACCTTCCTTCTGCTCAGAACAAGGAGATAGCACTCAAGTTCTCCTCTTCCTGACTGCTAAATGCTTTGATGGTGGCTCTTGAAAAGCTGCCCTTTTCACCATTTTTCCAGGATTCTGGCTTTTCTTGTTCCATCCTCCCTTTCTGGTGACTCTCATCTGTGCTCAGATGTTTGCATGCTGTTCTCTCTAGGCTGCTGATTCATACATACAGGCTGTTGCCACTATGACAGTCCACCATCCTCAGCCCTGCCTCTGTCTCACACACCTTCCCTTCACCCATCACTGACCTGCTTCATTTAGCTCTAATTCCCACCAAACTCTTTTCTCCCTCCTTTTTCTCCACAAAGTGTGCCTGTATCCCAAACCTTGATGCTTCTTCTGTTTCAAGATCATCTAAAAGCCTCCCTCTGGGTTTCATATATTTTTTTCTTTCTGCTGAAGAACCTCTCTCATGTACTGCCATATTTCAGCCCTGACTAGAGAAAGCCTCCAGAACCATTTCCTTTGACCCTGCTTAAATAACCAACATCAAACCTCACTGCTCACTTCCCATGTGTAGTGGGAATAAATATAAACATTTGATTTCTAAATTTAAAGCTTTCTAGCTCAGACTCTCCTTTGACTCCTCACTTAGTCATGCATCCTGGCATTCCTTCTTCACCAGCTACTGGACAGGAAATCAGTGCACTCTGCTGTGTAAGGTCTCAATATAAGAAGACTCCAATTTTTACGCTTTTCTGCTGTTGTGCTCCAACACATGAGCTGATTTGGTCCCTGTAAGCCATGTCTCTCAAGCCTTTCCTCAGCTCCCTCCTGGCATCTCCCATCTCCCTGCCTTGGCTTACAGATTGCTTGTTGCTACTACTGTGGTGATACAATGAACACTTGACCCCATAAACATCATAACGCCAGCACTTCCTGACAGAACCTGCAGTCGTGACGCACTGCCCACCAAAACAAAGGCCACAGAAGGCAGGGGCACCTGCCCAAGCCCACGACAAGCCACACAGAAAAGCCATTTCCTACCACATTGAAAACCAAGCCTGTAAGAAAGACAACTCTATGGACATGACTAAAGGCAGCAGAATCCCTTTGGATGAGGACTAACTGCCAACCCAAAGGAGCATGATCCCCACACTGTGACAGGAGTAAGCCTAAAGAGCAAACCTCCTTGTTCCTCTTCCAAGCAATTTGCTGGACGGCACAGAAAAGACATGGAAGAGGTGTGTGTTGGAGTACTCATGATGTTGGCCGGGTGTGACTGTGCCAGCTGCACTGTGTGGCATCCCAAGGACACAGCAAAAAGTGAGTTGGGATCCGCCAATCATTTATTGACTCTACCAGTAAAAAAAGGGCAAGGGACCCCCTCCCTCCCCCTGCAGCACTATTCTCATGTGAGTGCTCTTGTAAAACAAATCACACAGAAAAACGGGATTTGTAGGATCAGGCTGGCTTGTTTCCAAAACACACACTCAGTGCAGAAAGCCGTAAGAAAAAAGAATAGGTACTGAGAGCACTGTGGTAGATTATTGCCCTGACAAATCAACAACGGGACAATTGCAGGGAGAAAAGCCTGGTTGAGCTGCTTAGGATAATTCATTGATATTATTTTTACAGGGATACCAAATGGATAAATATATCCTACTACTACTTAAAACCATAAACTGCAATCCACATGAAGCTACCAAAAAAAAAAAACCCAGTACATCACAGTATAACTCACATGCTGTCATTTCAAATATCAGAAAGAGTCCACATTATTGACTGATCACTTCTGACAAGCAGTTTCAAAAAAAGAAGGCAGCATTTTTGCTCCACTGGAAAGCAAAATAAATCTGCTTGAACTTCTCTTTTGACTTATTTTTACAAATATGTAAGAAAAAATTAAGAGGTCTTCACATTTTATTGAAGACGACATTTAGGCTGAAAGTTTGGTTTTTGCTTTTTAACAGCCAAGTTTCAGTAGAGTAGTAGGTTTTATAGACTACCAAACCCTCTATAAACACAACACTGTCAAAGGATGTCACAGCTACATGAACACTCTCACTTTGGGGTGGCACTCAAACCCCCAAGACCCAGACAAAGACCTGAAAGGCATTTTAATCAGTGAACTGTTGATGGATAAGCTCCCTCTTCATCCTTGGCACAATAATCAACGCATCCCTCTCTCATCTCCCTTCTGAGTCTGACTCTGCTCTGCAGAGAAGAGCAGGATGTCATCCAAGCTCTGTCTCTCCAGGACTTCCCTCCCCACCAGCTCAGTATAAATCATCCCTTCTCCCAGTTCCATGGCCTGGCTTCTTTCCAGTGCCCCACAGAGCCACCCCATTCCTCACTTCCACTCTGCTGGACACAGGAGCAAGCTGGTTATTCCAGTTCTCACCCCTATCTTTCACAAGGAGGGCAATTAGATTAGTTCACTGCAGGCAAAATCAATAGCACGCATTTGGGGGGCACATCAGCCATTGCTAATTAGGGCTTTTAGACATTATTCAAATAAAATGCATGAAGTTGATCAACGAAGGTGGAAAAAAAATCCATAATATTCCAGGCCTGCTCTTGGTTTGTCAGCCCAGCTCATTTTGGAATTTGAAAGGGAATAACACTCCATAAGTAAAGGGGAGCTTTTCTAGACTGGGATAGATGCAGGGAGGAGTGGTGTCACTTATTCACAGGGAGAGAGGCTTTTCTGTGCCAGCTCAGAGGTACTTCTAGACATAATAGAATTTGCAAAGTATTTTTGGGAAGATTCTTTTAATGAATCTGATAAAAACCAGAGACCTTTATTTGAAGTCTGCTTACTCAATGAATTATTTCTATTTTAGTTACAGCCATTTATTTTTAAAAGATGCATTTAAAAACTGAAGATAGATAAATGCAATGAACCTGCTATAATTCCATGACAACATTTTACCAAGTTAGCCATTTATTTATACTCATTTCAATAGGATTTATTTTTTAAAATCTGCTACTATATTTGGCATGTAAATGTCTGTTTTGATGCCTCCTTCATGCAGCAATTTTCAGGTCACATGATGTTTTACTTTAATATCTTCAGATTAGATTGCAATTAGATACTAAATTCAACTATGAACAATACATTTTCAGAGCAGCTTTCTTTGAGCATTCACCTATAGAACACTTTGCTTGATAGGAGCTTCCTCCATAAACTATCAGAATTCTCATTCCTGGAAAGGATTATTTCTCTATGCAATGAAATATCTTTTTCTCAATACAGTGTTCTTCAGGAGTGATTTAAAGTATAGCAGGAAAATGAACATAACATCTTAAATATGAATATGAGATGAGCATGTCATCTATAATACACTTGAAAAATGTCTTTCTGAAACTCAACAATAATCACAAACTCAAAAAACCAGAAAAGTTGTCATATTTTAGATGCCTAATTATATCTTCTAAGTAGAATTATAGAAGCTGCAAGCATGCACACCCAATTTAAAGAGGTTTTGTTTCTACAGAGACAAAACAAGGATTTGTGTTTATTTAATATCAGTCAGGGAAAACATGAAACAACAAAACCCTTTGTAGGACCCGATTCTGAGATTGTGCAGTTCAGCACAGCCAGTCTAAAATAGCCAAGCAACTCAAATGTTTCTTAAACTACCTGGATTCAAGGACATCCTTACAGTGTTTGAACTACAGTGTAGTTAATTCTTAAGTGTGGTTCAAATGCTTCAGTTAACCAGGCTCTGGGGAGGAATGAGAAGGACAGGAGAAAAGCCAGAGCGCCACCTGAGTCACTGCTCAGTGACTTCAGTCCTTCTGTCCTCTTTGGATTAGGGTTCAGCAGTAACACATTTGTACCTCCAGTCTTAGTGCAAAACAGCAGAGATAAACCCGTCTCATCATCCCCCCTGTGAGTACTGAAAAAGAAAAGCCTTCCAGTGACATGAAGGAACCTCAAAGGACCCCAAGCTCTATGTATAGCTCAAGTGTGAAAAAGAAATCAGGCAGGCAACAAATTCCCTAATTCACTACAATTCTTTGCTGGTTTGGGTAGGCAGAAGAGGATGCCTGAAAAATGCACTGAAAAGAGGTTTTGTTTAAGCTGAGGGTGGGTTTTCAGATCAGCCCTCTCTCTCCCAGGTACCCCCCATGCCAGCCTGGGAGCTGCTGCATCTTTGCACAAACAGCAAGAGCAGAGATGGTCCCTTTCACACACCAAGAGAAGGAATTACAGTCCCAGAGGTGGCCGAAGGTGAGGGACAGAAGCACAGTGCTCCTGTCACATGCCATTCCCCATCTGCTGGGCCATCCTCTGCACCCAGGTTCACTAGGATTTCATTTTGAAACTGTTTTTCCCAATTCCTCTCTCCTTCATGTCGTCTTTTAGATTGCAGCACCTTTTTCAGCTATTTGCAACAGCACTTTTTATTAATGCCTTCTCTTCTTTACAAAGGCAGCAAATACTTCTGAACCCACAAATGCCAATTTCCAGGTGGCTGAGCCCTTCTCTGACTCCTCACATGCATTTCATCTCACAGGCATCTGGTACAGACTGGAGAAAATCGCATGCCAGAGCAGAGTAAGGCCATTAGCATTACACTGCTATAAATGGCACCAAAAATGTAATTTTATTTAAAAATACATTTCCATAATGTATGGAAATGTTATTGGAAACATCTCCAGTAACACTTTCTGCATATTCCATTCTTGTTTCATATTAGGTCCCTGCAATAATACAGTGTAGTAATGTGATTACTACTATATTTATGCCCTTTTCTTTGGCTGCATTATACCTAACAGCAGAGCTCTTGGACAATTTTATTCCCAAAAACTGAATCACATGATGTATTCCCCAGCTTCTCCAAATTAGGTAGAACGGATATCTCTTTGAGCCCTAGGGCACAAAATTAATAAAACCACTGCCTTTTTTGAAAAGCTGAGCAGGGCTGCCATACCACTGGGATAACACCTTGGACAGACCCCACTGTCTGGGGACACGAGAAACTGGGGCTTCTGGCACAGCATTTTTGATACAGGCATCCCTGGGGCTGCCAGTGAAAGGGGGGAAGAGAACCTGATGTTAAGAATCAGGAAACATAATATTTCTATAATGGGCACATAGGGTTTACTCCCTGCTGCAGCATCTCTAGCATTTACCACTATATGCACAATAAAAATCACTATTAGAGGAACTTGATTGTCTTTTGGTAGCCAGACATATATAATTAAGAGCAAAGGTTCTGGATCTGACAACTGAGGCTTTCCACTTTCTCCTAAATAAATTATTTCCTTGTAGAAGGTCTCTGGAGTTTCTACATAATGCTTGAGCTCTTGCTTGAAACTTGGAAACTGAACTCCAGTGAACTAAACCTTTACACCTTCAGATCACAGAAGGTGTGCACCAAAGTCAGTGCTCTCTCCAAATGCTGGGACAGCAACACAGATAAACTCACTCATCCTGTAACCACTGGCAATCCAGCAGGTACATCTGAAATACAGCTACATGGAATTTTTCTAATTCAGAACAGGTACTAAATGCCTTTATTTGACAACAGTAGGAGATACACCATAACATAGATTAAAGCTCTGAGATTCCAAATTAATTCTTCTTCAAGTCATAGCAAGTAATTAAAAAGACAGCAAACAAAAATAATAACCACACTACTTCAGGATTTCTTCTTGGTAGAAATCATCAGGAAACAGTTTCCTCACCCTATGAGATTTTTCACATTGTCAAAATGTTTTCCGTGATGGAACATTCTGAATTCTGCTTGGTTCAGACAAGAATGCAAATTTACCCAATTGTGAAGGGTTGCACTGGCAGTTGTTACACAACTCACATCAATTGCAAAACCACACTCGTCATACCAGTTGAAAAATTATAACCACACTTGTTTTTACTTTAAAAAAAAAAACCCTAAACCTCTCTATTGTCTCTTTCATCCAAAATGTTTCAGCAGACAAAGAGGCATTAACAAGGAAAACCAATATGCTAAACATTTTTTCAGTCATGTTCTCCATAGGTTTATTAATCCATCTTTCCTGCAGGTCTACAGTTATGCAGAGATAGTGCAGTAAAATGAGACTACTGACAAATCCAGTCTGGACACATTTACCACCCCTTTTGCCTTTCCCACATTTGTCCGTGGCAGGTGAAGGCTTTCAGGAGATAGAAGAAATGCAACATTTTCAAATGAGGACCCTGCAACAGGGCTTATGTCTATCAAATATTGAAAAGTGCAGACTCAATAGAAATATGACTTTTATAAGATTCAAATTTTTCTCCTCCTGCTGATCTGTGCCACAGGATAGGAATTACTTCCTCCCTCTGGATTTCCCATAGGAAACAGCCACCTCACCCCTGCTTTCCTTACTGGCATCCCCTCTGCTCCACAGGTGCCAACCACATTTCCTCTCCGACAGTTTAGCTGATTAACATTTCCCGTTAATCTCCGAGCCATTGTTCTCAGTCTGGATTTCACTTTGATGTCTACTGCGTCTCTGGTTTAGGCCTGATTAAGAACTTTCGTGTGCCAGACAGCAGCTACTTTCTCCCGAGAGGACCAAGCTGCCCAGAGGACAGGTCCCATCTCTGACTGTCTTGCTCCCGTGCCAAACACCCACCACCAACCCAAAAGGTGGCTCAGGTACAAAGTATTAATACATGCCCTAAAATCCACCATGTGATCACCTTTCACAAGGGCTTTCCCTGTGGCTGGACTGCTCGCTGGGTAGGTGTGACCAGCCCAATGACCGGCCACCACACCATGGCCAAGGCGAGCTCAAAGAGCACGCCTCTCATAGCTCAGTCAGCTCCATTGTCCCTTGTGTGTCTGACATGTGGATGAAGCCATCCCTATTGTGCCTTCTCTTTTCAGGGAGAATAAAGGGCAGCTGACAATGAAGTGGCTGCCAGCCCATTGCCACAGTCCATATATTCCCACAGCTGTCACTAAAGTGGTCAAAGCAGATGTGCTGGTGGGGACAACAAGTGGGCTTAGCTAAAAAAAAAACCATCCTGGCACTCACAGTACACACATTGCTATTAATACACTATTAAAGGGAAGAAAAAGAAATCCCCACATGTAACCCCATGACCTCAAATCTTTGGTAGCAAAGTGCACCTAAAGTGCAGGCTTAGAGGGATTCCCCTGTACATGCCCTGCCTCCAACCTCCCCTGCCCTAAAAATAAGCAAAAGTGTCATCACACAGGTATGCCCAGCACCAACATTTTCCATTGGGGAACACATCAGCTTGCTAAGGTAGCCAGGACTGCTCCTGTTGAGTGCTGACATGTCACATCACTGGATTTCTTGTTTACAGAAGTGGCAGATTGTTAATGTGAAGCCAATTTCCTGCGTTACAACAAAATCCCATGATATATTTCAGTTGTTGAAAACCTGGAATGAAGCAATGGCCCTGTGATATGGAAATACCCCTGAGAGCTGAGTGGTAGCTGCAACTAAATTTTATGAAGTAACTAAGCAAAAAAAAAATGCAGCTCTTCATAAAAAACACCACCCNCTTGAACTACTCCTCTCTTCCATCACAGATAGTGAAGAGTGTACAAGCCTTAGATTTGTTGTTCCTGGTTGAAGTAAAGAATGGGAATTCACAGGACAGCTGCTCAGGGTTTACCAGGTTAAGGCAAAACCTCAGAGAAAGCTCTCGGTGAATTGCTCATATGGCCTCTCAACATGTATAGTTTGTACACCAAAATGGAAAAAATCTGGGAGAAATGGAGGTTGCAAGTGTGACTGAGCTCACTTGAGACTTCTGATGCTACTTCCTTACCTTGGGAGAGTCATCTTAGCACTCAGTGTCAGCTCTCTTCTGTAGGATGAGAAGAGTGATATTTCTCTTCAGGTTGGATATTGTCTCTTTGGATTGCCTTAACATTTACACAGAGGCTCTAACAGCCTGGGACCCCAAGGGATCTGCCTGGAGCCTGGCCAGAACTAACCCAATCGCTCCCCAGTCACACTGGGGGCCAGGGGATGGCTGGGAGTGTGCAGGCTGGGTTGTCTAGTTCAGTGCTGCTCCCTGACCCACACAGCCAGCCTGCAGCCCTGCTCGGCTCAACCAAGTCTGGCTGCCTGGCAAGCCCAGACCCCCATCCCTCCAGGGGCTTCCCAAGGGTTTCTTTGCCAGAAACAACAAAAGTTGCTGTGTAAGCTCAGAAAAAGAAATAAGAAACCTTCATTAAAATCATTCTCAGACCGGACCTGAAAGTTTCTGTATCTGGATAAGCCTTGGCACTGGCACAGCAAGAAGCAGGACAGGATAGTGGGACCCTTCCAGAGCTCATACTGCCTGCTGTGGACCAGCGAGTCCAATTTTGCAGCATGCTCCCAACAGAGGACACAGGACAAAAAAAAGATAAAAATACACATGAATAGACAGCCAGCTTGTCCAGTCAGTTGCTCTGTTCACACCTTTCCTTTCCCCTACAAAGCACACCGTGTTCTCTGAGCAACACCACAGAGACAGCTCTGAGTCTCTCCCCAGTGGTAGTCTTGGCTCCTTCCTCCTCATCTCTGCTGTCCTCCCTGTGACACACCTAAGGGCCTGCGCTTATCACAGCACAACACCAATCAGCTATAACTGCTTTTGACCTCACCAAGGTTCCCTGAATCCTTCTTTGCTCCAGCATCCATTCAGGGCAGTGATCACACTGCCAGGCAATGTGTCAAGCTGTCCCCTTGCTGATTGGGGATCTTCAGTTGCCCTGAATTTCCCTGCCATTTCAAATTAAATGCCCTGTGATCTCAGTGAGATTTTGGGTTACTTCATCCCCACTCCCTGTATCTTCAGGTAGGAGCCTACCTACCACCCCCACCTACCCAGTGTGAAAGGACTTCCTCCTTAAATCTCCTGCACCAGAGCTGCATTACCTCCTTGCTTCTGTTACAGCACAAAGGAGGTTTTCCTCCCTGCTTCTAGCATCTCAATGTGATTTTGATTTGTTTTGGGTTTTTTTACTGATGATACTTCATCCAGAAATTAAGTACATCTTGGTACTATCTTGCAATAATCAAGCTATTTCAACAATGGAAAGCCCCCTTTAGGTGTTTTTCAGAAAGGGTTTTTCCAAGCTCTCAAGGCAGTTATGAAGTCAACACTGCATCCCTAAAATGAGAATTCAAAACTGTCCTGAGGGGATCAGCATCTCTGCTCATGTTTCAGACTTCTTATCAGGTTAAGTCCATCTTCACCTGTGAGTTTCCTTTTCCACACTAAACTATTTTCTTCCCTCTTCCTCCCCCAAGCCCCTGCCACCCCATTATTTCTCCAGGGTGAACCCCAACTATACATCATCTTCGTGGTTTCAGTAAACCAAATAAAAGGCTTTCTTTTCTTAGTCCAAGCTATTTAAGAGACACAAATAGAAAATACTTTGTGCAAGAATGTCACAGTGCCCTCAAACCTCAACAAAACAAGACACAGAGGTGATTTTCTCCAGTTCTCATCTCTTTCTACACAGATTTGCTTGCAAAACAAAGGCTGCTTCAGCAGGCTGGAATGGGAACTTCATAGGTTTTGTTTGAAGCATAGAAAACTGAAGTGTAATTTCCACCCCGCAACAGTTGTTCAATAATGTGAATGGAGAGTACAAGTACCTATTTGAGGGTGAAGGGTAGTACAGATGAGTCATTTAGCAGCTTGGATTTCCACAGGGGTCAATATGATCAAGACAAAGCCTTGAGCCACAGGCCAGTTTGAAAGAACATTTCATAGTCTACTAGACAAGTGACACAGTGGTTGGAGCCATGCCAGCTTATACCAGCACCAGCAACGCTTCTGAGAAGTCTCTCTGGGAGACAGACAGAGCTATTACTGGTGCTGGCAGCCTCACCACTTGTGTAATAACATCATAATGCAACACCCGGCTGCATTTCCACACAATTCACAACCACCGGCAGGGAGATCCCAACTCCTCACATCACCTCCAGTCCCCATCAGACACTGCTGGGAGTGGGTTCAGCTCACTGGCCCCACCGAGGACCACCTTGTTCTGGTGGCCCAGTGACTGAGCCAGCTCCCAGCAGTGCCCGAGCTGGTGCAAGGGCAGAGAGGGGACATGCTGCCAGGAGGTGGAGATGGAAGTGGAGAGGTTTACCCACACACAGCATCCTGCCTCTGCACACCGAGCATCATCTTTCAGGGCTTCGCTCTTTCTGTTGTGCCAGAGGGGCAAATTTTCAGCCACGCACTGTGGCAGACACAGTTCAACTTTACCTGGAGTTTTTTCCCCCCACAGGTGGAGCAAAGGGAGAAAAGAAGGGATGTGTTAATGAAGAAAGCCTTTGATACCTTTTTACAACCTCTGGTGACAGACCTTGCTGCTACCTGGGTTTATTGGGTTTGAATGCAGGGTTGTTGCTGCTGTCATGATTGGTTTCGGTTTGTTAGGGCAGCACTTTAAAAGCCCAGAGTCGTACAGATTCAGCAGAGGTCAAACAAATTGTTTGCATTTTTGCTATAAAAGGGGAGTGAGGGAGAGTGAGACAGATGGTAAACTGGCTGCTAGGAAGCAGAGCTTGAACTTTTTCAATCATGTCTCCCTCTTAACTCACAGCTGGTGAAACTCTCAGTTCTGTGGCAGGTCTTTCACTGGGCAGATCAAATCCAGCAGCACAGAAAACAAAACTCCCTGGGAGCCACACAGGGCAAGAAATTATTTCCTAATAAAACTACAAAGCCCAGAACAATAACTGGGCAAAACTGACATGTATTGTTGGCCTTTATCACAATCTCTTCATAAGCCTGGTTAAAGAACAGAGATGCAGTTGTCCTTTGATGTCCTCATTCAAAGGACTGTACACCCACAATAAGCTGGGGAAGGGGAGAAGAGAGCCTGAAATGCAACAGAAAAGGCTTGGCAAATAAACTATTTGTTATCCCTCCGTATTTCTGGAAACAATGCCATAAAAGATAGAGTCACAGAAAGTCGGGTGCCATTCAAGCAGAGCTGCTTAGGCCTGTGGCAGCCACTTCAGATCCAAGAGCTTCTTGGAAACTCACTGGCAGTTCAACAAGGGAAAGATAAACTGAGCTTTTCTTGGGGGCATCAGCGTTAGTCCCACTTAGAGCCTCCTTAGAACTGACTTTTTCCTTGTGTTAGCCCAGCACACACCTGGTGCTTCCCAAATACTTCCTCAATGAGCTGTGGGGAAACTCACCTAGCCATGGACACAGCACCAGCATTCTCACACAGCCAAGCACAGGCCAGACATGAAGCAGAAGCTTTAGGACAACACCTGAGTAGATCCCTAGGTTTTTCCACAGTGGCAACAAATGTCTGGAGGTCGCACAAACAAGAACACCACACTGTCCCCACCAGGCTCACAATGGGACACTATCCATCATTGTACTTTCTTCTTGCTCGGCACCAGCTTTTGGCAGAGGCGCTGGAGGACAATGTTTGAAACAGTTAAATCTACCAAAGATCCTCTGTCAGAGCCCTAAATTCCATATTCAAAAGCAATGTAAGCACTTGGCAGCCAGATGCTCTTGAAAATTCTGCTCCACCTCCTGCACTGAAAAACCCCAGCAATTGCAACATGACACCCTAAAAGTAAACCCTGATTTGGAGTCGCTGTTGCAGAATCAAGAGAAATTCCAGTTTGGCTCCTGTTCACACCGCACTAACTCCATACAATAGGGCACTGAGCTGCACTAAGATCAGGGGGACTTAAGGTAACAATCAAATTAGCTGCCACAATCTGAAGAATCCAATAATTCAGTCTGATGTCAGGTATTACCATTGCCATTTTATTCCAGGCACCAAGAGAGCACACAGCTTGGCAAAGGTCAGATGTGAAGGGTGTGCCGGACCTAAAAGCTGAACCTATATATCCCAAGTTCTAACCTTTCAGAGTGAGCTCACCTCTCCTCCAAGAGGATGTTGGCCACAAAGACGGGGTCACAGTGTGTGAAGGTGCTTCACATTCATTATCACACCACAGTTGAAACTTGCTTTTGAAAACTGTTCGTAAATAAGGTCAAGTTTCCCAACAACCAAACAGATGTCACTGTTGCTGAAGTGTTTTCAGCATGTCTAGACACCACGTGGTGACGAACACCAGCAGGCCGTGTTCCCACATGTGCGTGGAAGAGCAGAGCCCAGGATGTGATAGATGGACAGGGGAAGGACTTTGGGAAAGGCACATGAAGTCAGAGAGAATCAAGGGCTTTCTCCCATCCTGCAAACAACTGTCTGAGCCTCAGAAGCAGCCAATTCAGAAAATTATTAAGACTGAGGCACCAACCACAACTCCTTTGTCAGACTCACAGCGAGGTGCTGCCAGAACATTAACCTCCCTTGATTTCAAGTGTAGCCTGGAATGGCAGAAAGGCCATTTCCAAGAGTAACCACAGCAAGCGCCCCAGTTCCTGCAGGCTTCAGAGCACAATAGCTTGGAAATCCTCCTAAAGCCGAGAACTGCAAGCTAAAGCAGTTAAATGTTCTGCTTCCTAAACAGGCAGGAAGGGGAAACAGTGGATCCTGGAAGAGCTGCCAGAGGCAAAGGAGGTACTATCTAGTACTTGTGCTGCTGTGAGCCCTGCTGGGAACAGCGTGGTTCCCCCACAAAGGCAGGAGCTTCATGGCAGCACTGGCAGATCCTGCATCAATTCTGCCTATCCCACTCTCTCCTGCTCCAAGCAGCATCCTGCTCCAGAAAGTCAGCCTCCCTCTCCAGTCAGCCCCAGCCTCACACGGTCAGACATGCACTGCAGATAGTGTTAGCTTTATGATTAGAGCTGGCTGCTGTGAGACATTTTAAAATTCATGACCTTTCCCATCAGGGTTCAAAACCAGACTGGCCTGAAGATGAAAGACTGGCTTAGACTCCTGCTGTAAGCCGCTTCCCCTTCTTTCCTCCCCCCACTATTTCTCCTTCAGCATTTACTTCCAATTATTTTTACAGACCATCTTCCATTAACCGTGGTTTTAAAGATTGCTAATGAATTGAGGTAATTTGAAGTTCATCGGTATCTGAACCAAGCATGTGTTTCAACTTTACAGTCATGCCTGACTATCAAAGGTATCTTCTTTTGTCAGGTAGAAGATGCTGTAGGAAGGCTGCAGCTGGCCAAAGGAGATAGAGCTAAGTTTCGAAGGGAGAAAAACAAGAGGGAGAGTGCTCAGGTTGGCTGCAAAAAAGGTATTTGCAGAGGGATTGGCCATAACACCAGTAAGATGAAGGAGGGGATGGAGGAGGGGGAGAAGAGAGGAGGAAATGCAAAAACAACCACAGCACACGCACTGGCACTTGCAGAGTCCTGGAGACTCTGCCAATGGAAATTAGAGGAATGTGTTTGCTCCTTGCCACAATTAGAAGCAACTGAACTGAAAAAAAAAAGAATACTCCTCTCAGTGGGATTGTTGTCATGAATTGTATTTTACCATTCTAACACACTCCCAACTGCTGGCTTTTTCTCAAGGAAAATCCATGAGAATAGGAATGCATTTTCATAGTTTACACTCTGAACACCAGGATGTTTCTGCCAGTTCCCAGCAACTGCGTGAACCGTGTTTCCTAGTAAGGCTGGCCAGAAAACAACAATTCATTTCTTGAGGCACTCGGGGACTGAAAACAAGGGCCTTCCAAATACAAAAAGGGGATTCTCACTAAATCTAAACCACGTGGGACAACTCATCGCCAACCACCCAGCAGGGAAGTGGCTGCACACGACCGCCAGCCTCTGCAGAGCTTGCCAGGGCACATGGTGCAGCAGAGAGGGAGGGATGCTGCACATCACCCCGCACAGCACTGCTGCTTTTCTCCTCCGCTGTCACCTCAGCCCTGGGAAAAGTCCCCACAAGGTACCTGCACGTGGCTTCCCAGTGTTGCCACTCCTCTCCCTTCACATCATTTGCAGGCAGTGCCACACAACATCCTGGGCCCACCACAGGCACAGCATCTCCAGCTGACCCCTTCTTGGCCAAAAAATACATCCCTGCCTGTCACCTCTTCCTGGGACCACAGTCACTGCAGCAGGGTGGGGAGAGCTCAGGGGTGAGGGGTGACACTGGGTAGGGGCAATCCATAGCTGGTAGTGCCCTCAGCAGCCCTAAAGTAGCCCTCGTGATGATACAGTAATGCACAGCCCATGGAAACTGCAGTAAACACCACTTTCACTGGATTTACCCATTACAACATCAGCTTCACTCCCTGCTTTGCCAGTGATGAAGCAAATCTTGACAGGCAACCTCCATCACCCTTCAAGGCAGCAGTGGTAAACCACCCCTGGGTATCTCCAGACAGCCCAGCAAGATCTGTGGCCATCCAAACTCCCCATCAGTGGTGCATCCTGGCACCAGAGACCCATGGAGATTAGCAAAGCCATTATGCTGCTAAGTAACATGGAGAGGAACCATGGATAGTTACACACCCATGAGAACCCCAGCAGCCAAAAAGTGCCTGGTGCCCAACCCTTGCACACTGCTTAGCTGCTTCCAATGGAACAAAGCCTCACGTGTGTGCCTCTTGGCCTTGGTCACTACTGTTTGCAGATCCTGACAGCCTTGGGCAAGGTAACCAACATTCTTTTACGCTATAAGTAGTAGTGCTTCTTCCCTCTCATCCTTTAAAACCCAGCCTCCATGATAGCCACTGGTTTGCAGCCCTCCAGAGTTACCAACAGGACATGCCTGAAGGATGGAAAGTGTGTGGCTTTTTTACAACACCAAGCAGAGCAAGCCTTTAAACACAACCCATCTACTTAAAGCAAACAGCCACCATCAGTCCCTCTTCTTCCCAGAAAGGGCAAGTTCTGCCAGCTGGTGCCATGGGTGGCACTACTAACTTGGAACCTCAACAAAACTACAAGTGAAAAAAAGCAGAGACTGTTTGCAAAGACCTGTGTCTCTATCCAGTTCTGCAGGACAGGCAAGGGCTGGCAGCACTGCATAACATTGTACAGACGCTGCACAATGGGAGACTGCTTCGTGAGTCCCAGGCCAAGGCAAAGCATTTCTTTACCTCAGCTGAGCAAGAGTCCCCTTGCTGTTGCTTTGCATAATGCAGAATGAGCCCCTGGACAGGGGCAGTGACTGATGCCACAACATGGGAGAGGCTTTTACCCTGCTGGGAACCACAGAAGGTAACGGGTGTGGATTCACTTGGCTGAGTGGAAGTTCAAATTTATCACCCTTGATGCCCTGCCAGGGGTTCAGTGCTTGATCAATGAACACCCCCCAGGGGTGGGTAGAGGATGGAGATGAAGGTCTCCCCCCTTGCACACCTTTTTCTCTTTGGTAAACAGTTATTGGAGTTAATAATAGTGCCTGGTTTTACTGCCTTTAGCATCCCACAGCATGGTGAGAGGTGATATGGAGAGAAAGAGGCCAAGATTCCCAGATTAAGGTAGATCAGGGTGGACCACAAAGCAAGGGAGCAGGGCACAGAGCTGTGTATCAAGAGAAGAAAAGTGGAAGCTGTGATATAAGGCACTGCCAAGGCTATTTCACCCTCATTCACAGATCTGCAAAAGCTGGGGCAAAATGGGGACATGACAAATGGCAGTGCCTGGATGCTGGCACTCCTTAGAACTGGCAATAAAACATCAGGATCCCCAAATAAGATGCAACTGAAATAGGCAGGGATAGTTGGCATTGATGTGAGACACTGATCCTTCAGTGTGTGAAGGTTAGCAAAGAGCCACAAAACAGGCTCTTTCAATTCCCAAGGCTTCTTTTCCAGTGTCTATTACTTAAAAAGAGTCTGGCTTCTGAGAACAGTGGGATTTCTTCTCTGCTCCTCAGAGCTTCTTGCAGTCCTTGAAGGTTGAAAAAAAAAGTCAGTCCTTAGATGAAGGGAAATATCCAATTTCTGCCCTGTAGAATGCCTATTCTATAACAGCACAGTGCTCACATTTTGAGACTCATCCAGTTTTGGCACTGCTGTGGCCCAGAATTGTCCACTACTATTTCTGGCTTTCCTACTGGCCCACCACAGGCAATGTGCTTTGCCTGCAGACACCTGCTGGTTCCACACAGCACTGTCTGGCAGAGGAGAACCTGCTCAATTTCCCAGCTATTGCTGCTTTAAAAGTGCTCTGTGTCCAGAACCTGAGTAAGCCCAGGATCTATCCCAGTTGATGCCACTGCAAACAATACCTAGAAAACATGTTTTGCTCCTGTTCTTTGAGAATGGCTTAGGATTGAAACTTGACAGTGTCTCCAGGTTGGTGTGGGGTAATTGAGTTGGTTTGTATCAAGGGAGCTGACACACAAAATGTCCCTGACAGTGTGACTCCTCAGGGACAGGATCTTCCTTAGGGACCCACCTAAGGAGAGGGTAACTATAGGCAGGGACCAGCCCAAAGTCCTGGCAGCAAGCCTACAGAAGTCCAGCTCCAGCAGTCACCCAAGAGAGTGGCAAATGCCATCATCTCACACTCCTGGTGAAGAAGGATGTAAACACCTGACATCCATGAGCTCTGAGCACAAACCTCAGAAAAGGAACAGAAAAGGATTCAAGATACAATTGCTGGGCTATGCGAGATTCAACCAGGCAAGCCAGTCAGCCAATACAGAATATAAACTGAAATCTCCATCAGAACTGAAGCTGATACTGTTACCCTCAGAACATGCCCTAAAACAGATGTGACCCAACATCAAGATACTTGTCTTAGTTCCTGAGTTGCTTCTGATCCAATCCTAGATGTTTTACCAGGGGTTTTATCCCAGTAGTAACTGTATGTGTTATTCTACTGTCTTGGGCTCTGGGTTTTGGTACTGGGTACAGTTTTGGTATTGGGTGCAGCCCTGTCCTGAATTGAGCAGGGACCATCTGATGCTATACCCTGATTCAGCACTGACATGAAAGTGAGATACTAGAAAGATACCAGTTAAAAAAAAAGAAATCTTAATATTAAGACAGTTCAAACACTAGCTTGGACAGGCAAAGTAACTGGCTGTTATTAGCAGACACAAGTTTACACCAAAAATCACTACTTGCACCCACTTCCACCCAGGCTGAACGTGGTTCTAAAAATCTGAAGATTTCCGCTGTGCAAGTAAAAAAGAAAAGCTACTTGATACCACACCTCATTAATCCATTTGCTTTCATGCTGCTATACTAGCAGATAAATCTCTTATAAAAAGACAAAAAATGGGGAAACTCAAGCCACTCAATGGAGAACAAAGATGACACTGTACACAAGTTGGAAAAAACCTTCAGAATTTCTGAACTTTGCAAGGGAACTGTCTATTAAACTCTGCAGGGCAATTTGAAAGTTCAACAAAGAAGTTTATATCTGTGCTGGTTTAAAGGTAAACCGGCAGGAGAAATGAGTCCAACTCAAAAGAGTTTAGAAGTCAGAACTACAATTTAATAAAAAGATTACAATGGATACACTGATACAAAGGAAAATTGGTTTCAGCCCTCAAAACCCAGTTGTACAACCCAGGCCCCCTGGGGCACAAACAGTGTGGTGCTCACCAACCCCTGTGCTGAGCACTACGTGGTCCCCCTGAGTCCAAAGCAAAAAGAAAAGGAAAACCTGTTTTCCTTCCAGAAGGTTGGTGGTCAGAGTCTGGTCGAGAGTGGTAGTTGCAGTCCTGTTGAGGTTCTGGTCCTCCTCTCAGTCTGACGAGTGAGTGAGTGCCTCAAGTTCCAAAACCCCAAAGCTTATATGTGCTTCAGTTCAGATAGGAACACCCAGTACCTCCCCCAGGGTGAGGGTTTTCACAATGGGCAGTTTACTCAGTGAGTCACAGGATATTTTTGGTCTACTTGATGGCCCATTAGCAGACATGACCCCCTCAGGTTGGGTGTGGAGGTGTTAATGACTCCTGGAGGGGAGTTATCACACCTGAATCATTGGTGTGAAGACAGGGAACCTTCTTATCTCTGTTTTTCCCATGCAGACAGTTCATAGCCTGAGGGTGTCAGGTGTGTCCTGGGCAGCTGTTGCAAACAATGCATCGTTAACAGTTCATGATAAATGGCAGAGAGGGTATGGAATACACAGTTCCAGTTATATTCCCACAGTGATAAACTGGTCCCAGCCACTATAACTAGGACAATATCATTCTCTCAGAATTTAGAGCCATTTTCATAACACCTATTAATTACAACACATTCCCACTGATTTCTTCATTATATCCATAAAGAATTTTCAGATGGGATACCAGCACTTCATTGCACTGCTGTAAAATGGCAAAATCATTGTAAATGATATCTGGTTTCCCTATTATGGATAATTGATTTACTTGCAGGACAACACACCATTACTGAGGAAGCTGGTAAATTTGGTCTGGAGGATATCAAATGAGGTACAAAATATGGAAGTTCTGATGGAAAAAACCTCAACCAACAAACTTTTTACACCTCTGTGCATGCCAAAGCACACTGACTCGAGAGCCACAAGGCAAATTTCTTCCTCTCCTGTGCAGATGGGATGCACCAGATGCCTTGTGCATGCTTTGTTCCCGGCAACTCTAAGCAGTTATTGCAGGAGCAGCAGCAGCCAGAGCTTTCTGAAGCTGTTTGCCTGGAAGCCTTTGATCTACACACAAAAGGACCAATCCTAAAATCTAAACACCATCCCACTATTCTCAGTTCCTCAGCAGGAAGCTTCTCTGCCCTTAAGACAACTAGAGTGCCAGTCAGCACTAACTGGGGAGGTTGGTGCAGACATTCACTGAAGAAAATGACGGTGACCGTTTACATCAAATAGCAAAATGCATTATTTGGCCCACTGCTTTTACAAAACAGGGATTTGAACATAAATTTACCCTAGAAGGCAGGAAGAAATACAAAACATTTGCTGCATCAGATGCACATTACTCACCTCAACACCTGTGCATTTTTCAAGGCTAATTTCTTCTAATGAAAACCTTTAAATTTTGTTTATAGACACTGTTCATCTGTCTCATCAGAAACTGAGTGTGGGGAAAATCTCTACCACTACCAGAAATCTCTTTCCAGAGAGAGTGTTGTCAGAAGCTTTTCATGTGTTCATAAGATCTCTCCCAGCATGTGCATTGATCACTTGCAAGGGCTCATTTCAGCTCCTCTGTAACGAGCAGCATTCTGTGCTGAGTAAGAAAAAAAATGAGTGGCAGGGAAGAGATTGTCTTCAGTGTAACCTGGTTCATTTGCCATCACTCAAGCTTGTCAGGTTTTTTTTTTTTTTCATACTCTACCCTGGTCTCCTCTTCCCCCTTTGAGTCTATTAACACCTCTAAGAGGAAGAAAGATGCCCAACTGCTCTCTCAAATTGGAACACACCTGATGAACACCTTGTACGTGCAATGTTATACCATCTCCGTGACCTGCTCAGAAACCAAACGTGTAAAATTCTGCTCATTTTAAAAAATCCTCTCCCCTTCTAATTTCATTAGCTAAATGTTAGCCCTCCCAAAGGACTTAATGAAGACCAGGGTAACAGGTTCCAGACAGTGGCAAACAGCAATAGGGCACAGCAGCACTTTTTTTAATGTACAAGCTCCAGCCTTATTTACACTCTAGAGTTTTACAATCACAGCAAAGTGAAAATGCAGTGTAAGAAAAAGGGGCTCCCGTTGCAGCCAGTGTCCTGCACAGGATAAGCCACCCCAGCTAGAGGCAATCCTCACCACTGCACCACTTTGAACCTTTCACAATTACCACTGAGGCAGCTCTGCATTGCTACCCAGTGAGCAGCTGGGATCATGTGCTGAGTGTGCAGCAAGTCCAAGGCATGCAGAGGGAATGGGAATGGCCAGGGAGGTGGGGGTGATGCCCAGTGCCACAGAGCCAGCCTGCAAAAGCCAGGGGCAGCAGAGCCCAGATCTCCTGGGCATTGGTTGGGAAATGCTTGCCTTTGAGACCAGATGGAGGGCCTGAGATGCAGCAATAGGATCACAAGGGGAGAGGATTGGGAAAAGGAAGAAATGCCATTTCTCTGCACACACAGCCAGAGCAAGAGTGGCACCCTGCCCGTGGTGGGGGGCACAGGTGCTCAGGGTCCTGCATGGCCCAGAAGTGCATGGTGACAGCTGGGCACAAGCACTGCCCAAACCAGCACCATGCACGTCCCTGCTACACACAACTGTTGTGCCCAAGCTGCACATTTCTGCTCCATTGCCTGGGTTTCAGCTTGTCTGGCAGATAGGACAGCATCCATCAATCAAGCTCAGCAAGGCTACTGTCTGCAGGAGCAATAAGTCTCTCTCCATCCTCTCTCCTCAGCCAACCCAACCCATCCTGGAGCTCTCAGGACAGGCCCATATGCCCAACATCTGGAGGAAACATGCAGAGAGCACTGCCTGAGCCTTGCCAGGGCCGTGGGGACTGCAGGATGTTCTTCTCCAGCACAGCGGGATGCAGATCCTCACACAGCCCATCAGAACAAGCAGACAGCAGCCACCCCTGGGTCCCTGCAGGGGCTCCCACAAACCTCAGGACAACATGACAAATGCTGTCTGGAGCAGCATCGCTCCTCACTCTGCCCATAGAAAAGATACCCAAGTGATGCATATCCTCAGATGACAGATAACACTGACTGTTGGAAACTCTCCTGAATGTTACACTACGGAGATCTTAATAATATTATCCATACTGCCTTGCATAATATACTTAACCGCATCCAAGAAAAAAGGAATACTTAGTGACTTGTTACTAAAACCTGTCAGAAAAATCATTAGGAGCAGTAAATTATGACAGTGAGACAATTTTACAAATGAAGGCTTGAAAATGTATGCATTTTCAAGTTATGTTTGAAAAAGTAACTGAAAAAAATAGAATGCTCAAACTTAAGACAGAAATTAAAGGCTACATTGAGGTTAAATATTATATGGGGGGAAAACACATATGCACCCAACAGCTTTAGGAGTCACAGCTCCTATGAACAGGGCTAGCAAGAGGTTTAGACAAAGCAAGTGGCTACAAAATTATTAGTGGGGTTCTCCATCCTCCCTTGCTTGTGTCAGCGTCCCAGAGCCAGGGAGGCTGATGATGGGCTGGGGGCGGAGGGGTGGCAGCCCCCCAGACAGTGCAACGGCCCTGTGGCTCCCTGCCCACAGCAGTGACTCCAGAGATGCCCCCAGCAGGCTCCATCCCTGTCCCAGCCAAATTCACCTTCTCCTGCCTCCTCCAGGAGCTTTCCCCATCCCCGGCCCTCACATTTTACATGGAAACATTCAATGTTGTCTGCACAGCTGAGGGGTTTGAGCAATTAACCATTGCTATTTCAGAAATAACATTTATAGTGTCAGAAAGCCAAAACAAACCATACCTTTCCGACTGATTTACAGCCTTTAATTTTTTTCTGGAGGAAAAAGGCAAAGCTGTGCCAATAGTACATTACTCAGCACTAAAACTGCTGGTCTGGTCACCATGAGACTTTTGTTCTTCCCATGGATCTGTTACCTTCTAACTTTGACCTCGGGAGCCTGTTTAATCTCCACATTTTAACAAAGACCTTTAAAACAGGAATCGGGCTATTCACAAAAAGGGCTTTGCATTGTGGAAATGAAGGCACAGATTAAGTGCTAAGCATACAAAATTAATTTCTCACTTCAAAATAGAGGGGGCACCCGCTTAGACAGCCTTACACAAATGACTATAAATAAATACACACACTTAAAACTCATAAGAGGCAGTTCAGACTCAAGTTGGAAAGAAAATGACAGTAAGAAGATCAACATAAAAGGGATTAGGAGAAGTCTGAAGGAAGGTTTGAAAAAGAAGTGTGATTGGCATGCAGAAGGTGGGCAGATTTTCCAGACACAGAAAACAGCATGAAGAAAGACTTCCAGCGCCAAAGGAAACAAGATAAACGGCCTAGCAAGCAAAGAAAAGTAAAAATGGGAGCTGTGTTTCCAGCAAGATTGATGTCACTGTTGCTCCCACAAAATATGTGCAAGCATTTTGCAACATCTGTTCTCCGAATGTCACATTTCAGCGAGAGCGGGCACTGCCCGCATGTGTAAGAACCCGAGAGTGCCTATTTGTATTTCGCAGGGGCTCCTCGTGTTGGTGCAACTCAAAGCTGATGTTTGAAAATTTGGCCCCGAAGAGCTTCGCTGGAAGCAGAATGCAGACAGATTTCTATGAATCTCAATGTGCTTTATTTTTATGGCACTGCCTTTGCTGAATCCAGCAGAAATACCATTACCATGATAAGCTCTGTCATGTCACACGTTAAACCAACGCACATAAAAAGCAGGGAACCTTTTCCTATATTGTAATTAATTCATGTATTAGCAGACTCTAGTACCTAGACAGTTGAATATCAATGTTTTAATCAAATATGGTACAAAGACTACCACTTCTTGAAGTTGTCATTGCATCAAATGGAAGTGCTGGCTGGTCAGAAGGCTGGGACCAGAAACCACATGGGCAAAGAAAAGGAGCAGGCAAACAATGCATTTGCACAAAGAGCTTGGGGATCACAGCTACAGAGAAGAGTATCAGCAAAAAAGGAACTGAACTGGCATTTTGGTGGGCAGAGCAAGATATCTGTAATTTTATGAACATCTCCCATTCCCTCTCCACAGGATTTGTGCCTCAGCTGGCTGGGAAGCACCGGGCATGAATTGAGATGGAGCAGCAAAAGTGACTGCTCCTCGTATTGCTTCTGTCTTGCCCTTTGCAAAAGGGGGTACAGAGACTGAAAATTACAGTGGGAGGAAGGAGAGCAGACATGCTGAGCTGAGGAGCTGCATCTGCCTGCTATGGTGTCATGGGAGTCTCTTTGGGTGGCTCGTAAGACTTCACCAGTGCAGAGCTCACAGTGCTACCTCTAAACTTGGCAGAGCCATCCGCTGAGCACTGGCAGCCCAAATGGAAGTCAGTGGGCTGTATAAAGTGCAGACACAGGACTAAGGTGATAAACAGAACATAGTCTGGAAAGAATAAATATTAGGTGTCTAAACCTTACATTCACTTTGCCCTTGATCCTGCAGTCTTTACTGTTGCTCTTCACTACAGCATGAAAGCAACACTCTTCCCTCTTATGGTTCTGCTGTGAAAATAACTCCATTAATATTTTTAAAGCATTCAGGAGACTGTCATGATGAATGACAGCAAAAAACCCTCTGAGGAAATTAATAACTTCATCTTCAGTTCAGTAACTGAATAGGTTGCTGGAATTAAGGGATCATCTCCCTCCCCTGCTAAAAAATTACAAAGAGAAACTACGGAATAGGTGCTTAGTGAATGAGGGCTGTCAGTCCCATGGGCTACATGAGGCACCATCCTGCAAAGCTCATTTGTAGCTGTGTCCTTAGAGCCATAAAGCACCTCCACAAGGCAGCCAAGCCACACAGGCAGCTCTTCCCTGGCTGTGGTTTCAGTGGGGACCAGCAGGGAGGAAGATGAAGGTCCACATGCACAGCACTAGGTGACCAGCTATAAAAGAAACATTCCCATCTCCAGCATTTCAGTCTCCAGGTTGATTCCCAATGTAAAGCGCATCATCCTTCCACACTCACAGCCTATGCAAGGCAAAACACCCAGCACAAAACACAAGAAGCTCCGGAAGGGACACAAGAAGGCAACGGAGACAGAAGGGGCTGAGTGGCAACAGGCAACTCCCCTGGCCAGGGGGAACCCCTGGGAAGTAAAAACCCAGGGCAGCAACCCCATGGCACAGATGGGGAATCTCAGTGAGGCACAGGGAAGGGGAGCTGAAGAAGACAAGGACTGCATGGCCCAGTGCTGGAGGAAGGAGATGGAACAGCCAACAGTGGCCATAGGAAATCACACCCCATGGGAAACAAGGTATGCAGTTAAATGACACCTGAAAAACAATTCTCTTCGAGGCCTAAAAGCTGTGACAGGGAGGGAGAGCAAGACTCTTCTGTACAGACTTTTAAATTTTTTCAAATTACTCCCATTAAAAGTCTGAGCTATAAAACTCCACCTATTGATGCTGAAACTCTAAGGCAAAGCTGCGAGCACCAAAATCCAGGTGAGAATAGCTCACGCTGCAGCAGAGGATGCCACCAAGCCAAACCTTTCCCTGGCATTCCTGGGATCCCGGAGCTCCTCTCCAAGGCAGTACATCTTTCCCCTGCCTTGTCCTGGCAGGCAAGAGTGGAGGGAGCCCCACCTTGCACTTTGGGGCAGGATGCCCAGCCGATGCCCTCCACCAAAAAAGCCAATGATCAAAAATTAGCCCCCATGATAAAACCACCACGAGCTGAACTGAAAGAAGCCACGACCCCGAGCCCAAGAGCAGAAGGCCATTTTCATTTCAGGGGCTGGGTTTTTTTTCCCATTGTGAGCATGGGTAAGTTTTTATACACAGATCCCCCTTTCAAGAATGCCAGCCCTTCCCTAGCCCTGCACTCGGAGGTGATTGTTGCTATTTGTGAATGACTTGGGAATTAATTAACATGAAGCCAACTGGCTTATAAATGGCTGGCATTGTGAGCAGCCCCAGCATTGCCAGGAGTGCAGTTTATGTGGTCAGAGCCACATTCAGTGCTGCACGCCAAGGGAGAAGATTTATTATCACAGTAGGTCCATTTTCCAAAAGTTTGCAAGGGCTGTTCCATAATGAAGGGGCACTGTTCACAGCACAGTTAGCACCTACTTTTCTTTTTTTTTCCTGGGGTGTGTTATAAACCCCAGCTAGAAAAAGGAGATGGGAGAGGGTTATTTGACACAGAGGGCACAAAAATCTCAGCATAGGGAACAGCATAAGTAGTATATTTATTACAAAAAGAAAGGAGAAAACCCCCACCTTTTTCACAAAACAGACAAGAATACAAAGGAGTAAACTTATTTCTAATCTGATGACAGGAGTTAAACTCTCACATTACAGCTAATTAAATTAAAAGAGTCTACCAAGATGGATTATAGCCTATAAATATTTTTGGTCAATTGCCTCCCTCAAACTATCTAGAATCTAAAAATATCACAGAACAACAACAAATAGCTCATAATATGGTTTAGGCAGTTAATAATTAGAAGTGGAAGGCAGGAAAGGCACATGTACTTCCACATAAAAAGCCAGCTGGGTATTTTTGACTAAAAGCCAACCCTGAATAGACCAAGGTAAAATGGGTAGTGACAGTACCCACTCAAATCTTCCCTGTTGATCTCCAAGTGAAGGACTGAGGTTGTGCCTCAGGCACAGGTTCTGTTCTCCCACAGAGGCTGGTGGTGAAGGGGATGGAATTGCTGGGCTTGGCTGGTATCTCTGTTACCCCTTTTCCCAGCCATCACAACCCTCTTTCCACCTCCCCACCCAGTTGGGTCTTCCCTGCAACTGGAATTCCATAAGGCTCCTGGACATCTCTCCTGGGGTTTTACCCAGGAATTATAGTCTTGCAGCAATATCTGGATCGAGCATCTCTCAGTAAGTGCATATTTGCAAAGGTATTTATAAGGAGCATTCTATGATTTGCCTGACAAATATCACGCCAAGAAAAACATCTATATTTAATTCTCCCAGCTAAACTGCACGGGTGTTATGATCTCCCCCAGAAAGCTTCACTATTGTTGTGCTTTCCTGAAAAGACAATAAGAAACTATGATGATAGCAATAAAAATTATGATGCTGCATGTTCTCATGCCTCTTACAGCAAAATTCCTAGAGCCATTTAGTAATCATCCTGTATTTCTACAGAGCACGGAAGAAAATGAAAGGTAAAGTGAAAGAAGTCAAAGAAGTCCCATGAGGAAAACTTGAAAATTCATGCTTTTACCAAACCACAAGTGAGGAATCAGAAAGCATAATGTGTATAAATGAGAGCAGCAGCTCTATTTCATGCTAGTTAGACCATCAGATGTAGAGGCCATCATTGCCAAGAACTCCCATGCAGTTAGTTTTAAAAAGAAATCTCATATATGATGAAGTAATTTGCTGAAAAGATGTTTTTTGAATCACTGTCTAGTGGGTTTCCATAGAAGCCATCCTGTTCTCAGAGCAGTGTAAGAGTCATGTTAAGATCCTGACACTGTTCACAAGAGCCAGAAAATTCAGAAATTGAAGATACTGCTCTTCCCTTGGTCATACCATGTGCTCAATGCTTGTTTACATTCAAATACTATCTCTCCTTAAAGGAGAACGCTTACTAAAGGTTTCCACCCCTCTCTAATAATGATAAGGAAATAGAGGGGGAAAGGAATAAACACTGTAGAACTGAACAGCATGAAGGGCTTATCTCCTTCAGATACTTCGAACTTCATGAAATTTCCCTCTAAGGGAATTTCTAAGGGGATTAAATGCAGCACTTAAATAAGTCCTTGCCATGCTGCATTTGTTTTCTTAGAGCTTTGTGACCAACAATATAACCACACCTACCCTATAAATTATTTTTACCAATGAAAGCACAACCTTCCAGTGTCAAGAGCCTGAGCCACTCAAAGATTCTCTCCTGGAGACCCCTGCCAGTGTTTTACCATGCAGGTGCAAGAATGCAGCTTGCAAGGGGTCATACAGAAGCTGTGGGATCACTGGGAGTTTAAACCAGCCCTGGGAGTTCCCAGTGCCATCCCAGTCCCTGGGTGAGCCTTCCCCATCAGTGCAGAAGAGGAGGAAAGGGGCAGCGCAATGACAGCCCTCAAAAAACTACCAGCTCCTCTGCTGCAAAGTCACCTCACTAGAGAGAGAAGCAGAAATTTTAGCTTTGCTCTGCTATTCAGAAGCAAGTTCAACCAGCTGCCCTCTTCCTGAAAAACAAATAAACAAACAAACCAAAAGGGGAAAAAAACCCAAGAAAGACTTAACTGGTGTATTATCAGAGATTTGAAAGCATTACAGCCTGTTCAGCTGTGCCCTGGCTAACAGGTGTCCCCAGCAGTGAAATGCAATTAATATGGAGAGGATTTCTTGGGAACATGGGGATGGATAGGTCAGCCAAATAATCCCACATTAAAATTAGTGGGTTGTTTATTGCTAGTAGCATTTAAAAAATACCAAAAAAATGACAAAAGTACAAGCATTCAGGTAGCACTGGGCTTGCTGAAAGGTTTAATAATCATTAAGCTTTCCATGCCATAGTGGCACTGACACTGCTGTAAAACCCTGGAAAGGTTCCAGCAAAGACAAAAACTCCCTGCACCACAACATCACAAGCTAAAAGCCACTTCTGCCTCACCTCCCCTTCCACGTCACCTTCCAGAGCATCCTGGTCTTTACCCTCCTTCATTTCCTTTGATGTAGTTCTCAAGAGAGGAACATCTGATCCCAGTAATCTCAAAAGAGCAACAACAGTGGGAGGCCTATTAAATCTCATTTTCAGCTTGTTCAGAGAAATTGAGAGGAGGGAGAGGAGGAACAAGAGAATCCCAAGCACGGCAGTTGCTGTAAATAAGAGAAAACAGAGGGCGCATCAAAAAGACAAGAGGTTGAAGGCTCAGCAGTCCCAAGCTAGAGATTATTAAAGAGGAAAGAGACACCCCAGCTGGTTCTCCACCAGCAGCAGCAAGCTTTTGCTGTGAAGGAAGCATGAAATAAAATACAGGGCAAACCTGCACTAACATGACATGAGGATTGCAAGTGTGAATGCAAGGAGGCCTTTGAGGGCCATCATTACACGTCCTGTGCCTTAACACCGAAATTGGACTACGGCAGGAGTCAGAAACATGAGCCCCTGTGATTCCATTCCCCCACAGAGGCTCAGAGGCACCTCCACACCCAGGGCTTGGGTGTCCCTATTTCTGAACGCCCCAGAGAAAACATTTCCACTCTGGATTCAAACAGGCAGATTTACAAGGGAGAACCTTTTGGCAAATTAGTTCTATTGCACAACATTTTTAGGGAAATGTTAGCTAACACAGGAGACAATATCCAGGATTCCTGAGGGTGGAGAGGAGGCTGAAGCAAACTAATCCCTCTGTACTGCGGTACTGAATACACCTATTTACTAGGCATCAGGAAACCCAAGAACCACTACAAATTCACTAAACTCGCCTCTTGGTTCAGAGAAGGGGTTTTGTAGATTAGAGAAGACCACACAGGCTACTCCTGATCTTCAAAGGAAGTTTGGAGCTTGGCTGACCTATACAGTTGTGGCTGAACAGTCCTGGGAGGATCCTGACTCCGTACAGCCTTGGCACAAGCCTAAAAAGGCACATGTCTGGGACCCCATCAACACTTCCTCCCCTCCTGGGGCTGTGGAGGCAGCTGATGAGCCTCAACAACTTCTAGTAATTAAAGCACAAGTTGGAATAACATCACACTATCATCCAGGAACTTAGCACGCCCTTCTTTTCCCACTGCCCTCATACTCAGATGCTTTTCTTTTATTTCCCTCCTGCCCTCCTCCCCATATCCATCATGAAAATTTAATTTCCCTTCACTGGTATTCACAGGCAGGAGGGGAAGTTAAAAATAAACAACTTACATGTATTCATTTGTACAGGGAAAAATCCAATAATTTCAGGCTGTAGTGCATATAAAATTATGTAATCGTGTCCACTGGTGGTGTGGAAACATTTTAGCTGGCAAACAGGGCTGCAGAGCAGACATACCATGGGAAGCTTGAAATAGCAAGTGGCAGAGACTCAAATAAAATAACCATAGTGAAATGCAGAAGATTAGAAAGGGAAAGGACACAAACCAGCTCTGACTTGACCTTGGTTTCAGTTTACCCCAGATGAAACAACTGAGATACTTATAGCCCTGAGCCTCATCATTTAGTCAAGAACTGCCTGTGATGAAAGCAGTTGGAGGGAAACATTTTTGCACATGTTTGTCTGCTTTAATTTTCCTCCAGCTGCTGCCTTTCCAAATTTGATCTCCAGACAAACTGCACTGAGACAGGCGATCTAACAGACCAAGCTAGACCAAAGGTGTTCTGGCAGCCAGTACACAGAAGTGACACCCAGCTACCTCAGGTGAGGAGACCCCTGTGTGCTGGAGAACTGGGAAGGAGATTAGCTTTGGGCTCAGGAGCCACCTTGGACACTCTGCTTCAGTCAGAAACCCCACCAGGATCCTGCCTTGCCTGCTGCTCACCCCATGCCCTCCTCCCACATCTGGGGCCTCCAGGAAGGGCTGCAGCTTGGGATGCAGTGCCACAATCTGCTATGTCCATCTCAGACAGAGCTGCTGAAGAACAAGGCAGTCCTGCACTCCCTTCTCTGTGTTCTCTCCCCCTGGTCTTCTCCTCACCTCCATCACCTTCTCCTCACCACAGCTCCTTTGCACCAGGGTCCTTCTGACCCTACACAGACTTCAAGGAGCCCAGAGCACAGAAAACTGACCCTACAAGGGCAGACAGGGTGACCTGGCCAACACAGCCCCCTAAACAAAGGGCACAGCAGGAGAGCTGCACAGTGGTGGGGCTGGGAGGGGTCAGCCCCCACCTTAGATGAAGGCATCTGCTCCATAAAACTTGCCTTTCCACCAGAGATGTCCCCTGCCCACCGTGCAGCTGTCCATGGTCAGTGCAGAGGCTAGGGCAGAAACCCCAACACTGTCCTTTCATCCGGGCATAGCTTAACCTGCATCTTTTTCATATAAATAGGCACTGGAATGGAGCCAGAAGATGGGCAGATCCCTGATCTGAGAGTTACCAGCCAGGTGGTCCCCACTCATGGGAGCTGTTGCAACCACACACCATTCCACAGCCACCGGGCAAGGGGCAAAGCTCAGACTCCATCACTTTCATAAACATACCATACACTCACTTTTCCCTCTCCATTACTCCTGTCCCTCTGTAGCGACCTCTACTCTCCAGCAAAACCATCTCCACACCTGAAGGCGTTTGGGTGCAACCAAAGCCACACTCACTGGCACACAAACTTTGCCCCTAGAGAGTCCCTCAGCTTTGGCAGTGGCACATTCCTGCTCTGCTGACGAGCACAAGCCATGCTGTTTATCCCCTGCTTGTGTGGGAGCATGTTTGCATTCTTAAGAGCAATGGTGCAAGTCCCTTAGCCTGGGTATTACCATTAAGATGCTAGGTCACCCCCAGTCACTTCACAAGATTGCCACTTGGGGTTTTGTGCTGGGGCAGCAGGGGTGAGATTAGCTTCCCAAAGGGAATTAAATCCATAAAAGAGGTAGAGGAAGGCCTGCTGGTGCTATTCAGGGGCAGTGGGAAGATACACCCTTCTGCAGACTGAGCTTCAGAGGACAGTCCCCCTCCCTAACCTTTATTATTATTCTTTCACTGCCAGGGAATTTAACTGATCAAAGCAACCCAATTCTTGGCACAAGGGCCAGAAGCTGCAAATCCATTCAGACCCTGAGCTTACAGCCAGAATCCCCCTCAAGTCACTCCCAGGTTTTGCACTCAGCTGCTCCAAGGAGCACCTCCCAGCACCGCCGTCAAGGGCTGGTGGCAGAAAACACTGAGATAGAGGGAGGGAAAGGAGCCCATTAGACAAGCTCATGAGGATTTGATCTCAAGTGGGCCTGCTTGGCTCACAAAGTTTGGACAACTGGGATTATCCCAGCCCTGCGAGGAGGGAAGCCTGAGATGCCGATGAAGCACAGGAAATCTCAGGCTCCCCTCCAGCCTGACAGCAGCATTTTGTCATATTTGTTCTAGCACATGATGGGATGAGTCTCCAGCTAGGAGCCAAGGTGTGGAGAGGGCAAATGCTTCTGCTCTTCACCTGTTTCCAAGATGCCTCTGACACAACCTAAGCAACTAACTCAAAGCCACAGGAAGAGGCACAAAAATTGAGGATAAAAAACCCCATTCACAGGGACACCGAGGACACAGGTCTGTAACAGCAGCACTGCCAGGCAGGAAGGCAGCTCCTGGGCAGCGCAGTCACTGCAGGGACATGGTGGGGAGCCACCAAACAGAGCTTGGTGCTGGTGTGGGCAGATAGCAACAGCAGCCACTGGTGGCTTGGGCACTGCCACCAACCCTCCACTGTCTCTGCTGGCCCCCAGTGCCCCCAGCCCTGCTGGGACATCCTGACTGGGCTGCTTTGATTGCTGCCAGTATCTATAAAAACCAGCCAAATTACAGCTCCTTTTAAAACCCCAAACTGGTTACTAAAACAGACTGAGATCAAGAGCATGGCCCTGGCACAGACTTTGAAGCAATTGGCAGGGGCAGGCTTTTAAAATTACCTACCTAAATATGGATTTCTAAGAGAGAAACCAGAAGTTAAAAGACTGTAAACTGTTGTCATAAATATTTGAGTGAGTTGCAGACTGGAACAAGAGTCTTTTGGTCTGTTGGCTGCAAAGATGCCTTTTACACTACCAAAACATCCTCTGCTGCTCCCTTTCCCCACCCATTCATTGCTCTTTCCAGCCTGACTATATATAGAGCCTATGGCACCTGAAAGGAAAGCTGCCTGTGTTTTATGCTCTTCCTAATTTGCAAGAAAAACAAAGGTAAATCACATCTCACATTTGCAGCAGTGCAAAAGAAAACGTTAGATTTAAAGCTCTGATATGTACAACAGCAGAATCAAAAAGTGATTGGATACCAGACAGATTTGATTTTTTTTTTTTTAAGGTCTGCTAGGGAAAAAGAAAGGCTTGAATATGAAATACCATTTCCTCTTGATTCACTTAGTCTTGTTTTGCATTAAAAAGGAAAAAGCCGCATTGTATAGAGCATGCAGTGAGCTGTGTGAGTGGAGCATGCATGTTAAAGCAACATACTGAGCATTGGTGCTTATTTATTAAAATTCTGATACAAGGTGAAACTCAATTTAGTTGATGTCAGCAAGTCTCCTAATGAGGTCTCTATTTTTAATTTTTTTATTATGAAAGGGCAGCTTTGTGCCTCCTCTAATCAGCTTGACAGAGGACAAAAATGCAAAGAGACAAATATTACTGTAATTATCAATGAGAAACGCCACAGGCAAGTGCAGGAAGTAGCCACAGATCCATCTGCAGACGTAATGGCTGAATATCGTTACTTGTTCTGCTGGGGGAAAGAAGGGCATTTCATAAAGCATAAACCACTTTGATCAAAATCTCAAACCAGCACCAAATTTGCAGCTTTTTCCCCGCGGATTCAGACACATTCAGAAAGTACCTCTGACTAAGCATGATCTACTTGTCTGTCCCAGTTTGTGAGCTTTCTGCCAGGCCCACATGGGGCTTGCTCCTGATGCAGCAGATGAGTAAAACTGCCCTTCAGTCCCAAGCCCAGAGCTCAAACTGCAAAGCCCACAAAGAGCTTTCGAGGTGGCAGCAGCAGCAACATCAAAGGTAGATGCAAGGGAAGGTATTGCTACGAACCCAGGGGCTATTATGCAAATTAAATGATGCAATGTAAGGGTATGTTAATGCCTGCATTAAGCCTCTGAACATACCCAGTGTGAACTGTTTCCAGAAGCCTAAGCAGATTCATTCTCAGCTGGGGGCTTGTATAATTAATCAAGGCACCATGCCTTCTCTCCTGACCCAAGTGGCTGGGTACCAAACCATTTATAGCTTTATAGGTTAACACCAACATCCAAAACCATACTGGCAGCCTGCACAGACCCTGGCACATTAGTGGGATGTGTTCCCAGCATGAAGCACTACTTAGTAAGCAGGTCACTGCATTCTGCATTAGCTTCAGTTTCTGAGTGGGCTTGACGTATAGCCCCATGTAGAGTGTATTATGGCAACGGCATCTCAAAGGGACAAAAGCATGGGGAACTGCAGAGAAGTCCATTGGAAGAAGAAAAAGTAACCCTGTTCTCACTGGAGATAAAGGCATTTTGAAAAGGGCATCCTGGAGCATTCTCCAGCCTAACACACCAAAGGAGTACATGTGTTTTAGAGGGAAAGGTGGTTGTTCATTCATGTAGCAGAGCCCATATGGATTCAGCCCACTCCTGCCACTCCTCCACCAGCAACAGTCCCAGTTTCACCCACAGGAACATGCAGTTGAGCTTGTTCTCAGTTCCAGTCCTGAGCTAACCTAAGCTCATGGGACACTGCATCTGCACTGGAAGAGAGCAGAGAAGTGATTTACGACCCTACTGGCCCTTCTTTCCTCCAAATCAAGATTGCTGCTTGACAAGCAAAACCTTGTCTTGCATAGGTCTCCATAGCTGAGTGCAGAGTCAGCCCAGTTTTTTATATGAGATGATCCTGTAGGAACCAAGCTGACTTGCCAGTGTGAAGAATTAATTATTCAGCTAATTCTGTGCAGAAACCAATGTGGAATGTGCACAGTGCTAAATGCATTTGTGCAGTAACACATGGGCACGTGGAGATGGTCCCTACCAGCACAGCCCAGTGTGCTCAAGTTCCCTGGGCCAGATAAAGTCATAGTAAAGGAATGATCTATTGCATATGTAGTGCATTAGAGCTCTTCATTAACAGGGGGGCTAATCAATTCATGGAACTCATGAATCAGTAAAGCTGTTACTTATAATGATTATTGGCAAATTAACATATCCCAGTGTACTGACCCCAATCCATCTCCTGTGTACTCCTCCCCACCCACAGCCTGAAGGGCCCAGCACTGCCCTCTGCCCTCCCACTCCACTCAACACAGTGGATAAAACATCACACCAGCATCAGCCTCCAAGGTTTCCTGATCATACCTGGGTACTGACTGTACAGACAACAGGAAAGTAAAAAAAAAAAATGCTAAAGAATAAATGCTATAGAAGGTCAAGTCTTGGCCTCTGGGCTCAGGTTCTAAATCCATTCAAGGGTTACATACAAGCAGACTCAGTGGTGGAGTCCAACTCAAGAGGAAGAAGGAGATCCCCTGCCCAATTCTGATTCTGACCCAGCTGGCCACTTAATGCTTGGTCCTATTTTGGCAGTAACAATCTAGCACATTAATTGGGACCCAGCTTTAGCCTAACAAGGGTCCTATAGTGAGGAAGAAGATCCATCTACAAAAAAAAACCCCAACAGTGCAATGGCCCTGTGGGCTAAATCAACCCAAGAGGGACACATGGAAAAACCTCAATGCAAGAATAAAATAAAGTAAAAAAAAAAAGCATTATCCAACTTACACTCAGCCACAGAGTGCAGTAGGCCACATGTATGAAGTGATTCTTTATTAGCAATCCTGTGGCTTTAAACCAAAGGAGACACAGGCTTTGAAATCCTACAGGCAATCATTCCCCATTTAATTCTACTAGGCTCTCTCACTGAGGCTTTTTAAGTCTAAACTGACATTCTTCTCTCTATTCATTGCCACATTCCTGGCCTAAAAATCGTATGACAAGGGAAAGGAAGTGGAAAATTAGGTTACAGTGCAAACAAACATACTGAAAACATTGCACATTTGAAAATAAATTAAGTTTAACTATACTTCCCAAAGGTTAACTTCATAGGTTTTATTCTTCAAAAATATCAAAACACTGTTCATTTACTGCAGGGCTCTCCTGCCTGCTGCTTTGTTTCTGGGTCATGCAAGTGTCACGAGGGGTCAGCTCCACATCACTTACAAGCCACGCTTGCTTAACAAAGTAATCCACAATCTTTCCAACACTCACCCACTATTAAGCACACTCGCAGGTTCACCAAAACAAGGAAGCTCCTGCCAGCTGAACCACTGGCTCCCTGAACACACATGCAAAGGGCAGGAGAGCCCAAGCCCACCTTAAATCAACATTTCCTTGTTGAAACCAGAGAAGGCATGCTGCTCCAGACCAGTGAAAAGCCCACCCTTGACATTGGTCATATTGCTTTTGGCTGAATTAAGGTTTAATCAGAGGTTATCAAGGTTTCTGCTAATTCATTACAGCTTATTTTTGTCATGAAAGCAACAGCCTCACCAATGAAAAGAGCGGCCAAAAGTGCAGGATGTTAGTTCAGGGCTCTGTGTGCTGCTCTGCTCTAGAGAGATGAGTTTGGGATGTTGGCTGTGCTGGGATGCACCCTGGAGCTCTGAGCTGACGCCACAGCACCTGGCAGTCGCAGCCACTCTCTCCCTTACTCTGCTCCAGTTTTCATGGGAAAGGAGCCAGAGACACTTGCATGATTTAGCCACTTGGGAAGGTCAGATGACAAACTTCACAACCCACTGTGGGCCCTCTCCACAGGCCATTTTAGCATCTTTCTGTCTCCACTCCCTACATGCTAAATTGGCACACGTACATTTGAGGCTTTGCGTGCCTTGATGCAGTGGGGGAATAAGCCCAAGTTAGCAGAGGCAATGCATCAGACAAGATGACATAATTGGGGAAAAAAGCTCAGTGTTTAGAGCTTCACAGGGTCTTAATGGGTTTCATCTTTGTGTGAGAGTTAATTGTCAGTGCCCTGTCCTGCTGCCATCACTCCACAGCTTCCTCTTGCTCAAAGCTGTCCAGTCTCCAGACTAGCACGACAAACACACACTTCTTAATCATCACCATCTTTAATGGACCCCTCAGAGTAGAGTAAATGGCAGAAGCCCAACTGCAATATTTACTTTTCTACAATGAAAGTCCCCTAGGGAAAAAAAAAGAAGAGGTGGGGATGGGCAAGGGACTATTTCTTTCTTTGGAGCACTCAGTGTAATTACATTCCTAATGGTGAATTTATGATATCTTATCTTGTGCACAATGGGTGCTCTGTGCGAGTCACCAGATTTGATATGACACTAAAGAGAGAGAGTGGCTCACAGTTAAGCAAAACTGGATGGCCAAGTTTTCGTTCTGTCAAGCACCAACATCACATCACCTTGAGGGCATTATTTAACTTACCAATCCTTTTGGTCCTCCTTATTGGTAAGACACTTCCTGGAGAACAGGAAAAGAGGAGGGGAAAGGCACTAAAACACTCTAAGGACTTGAAGACATTTGTCCATTTTATTACTTATTTGTTCTTGTTCTCCCCATTGTCCTTCTCCCCATTTAGTTCTTATTGACATCACTCTTGTTATCTTCCTAAATTAGCTGTAATGAAGTCTTTCAAGCTACATGTGCACACCTTATTTTTTCAGTTTTTGCCTCTCTGAACTGTGCCTATTCACTTGCCTTCACAGTAGAGCCTCCCTTCTCCCAGACCACAACATGCTTTCCACTTCCAATCTGCTTTAAATTTGCTCCTTTTCACCTTTGGTTATGCTGGGGCCAATAACCAAAGTGCTTTACAAAATAAAACGCATTATAACTAACCCTTGCTGAAAAGTGATATACACACCTATGGATAAAGCTGAGCATCTAGAAGAGGAACCTTCTGAAATTTCAGTGCCCCAAAATACAAGGACAAAGACAGGAATCAAAAGGAGGTAACATGAAAAACCCCTGAAAGGGCATTTATAATTTCTGGCACATGCAAACAAGTCTAAGGGATGTTTGCAGCCATAAGACCACTGGACTGCAGATCACATAGCTGCACTACAGCAGCCTGTCTTGGCCACCTGATCATCACTTGACCAGATCAGAAGCTGGGTTTATGTAGCATCTTCGGTAATCACGGCGTTTCACAGAATGAGTTGGCGTACTACAGCTATTATGCACTTAGCAATAGTGCACAGACAACCTCGCACATCTAGAATCAATTTTATTGAAAAGATAAGGGCCAGGGCAGACAGGTTATTCTCTGCCTTTTTGTTTCGAGAAGTGCCACAGATCTTGAACTTGTCTTTTTGCAAGGCAGTATAAAAACTGGGTACATATATGTATTTCTCCCCCCCCAAACAAAAAAAGAAAAGGGGCATTTTTATCAAGTGATAGCTCAATTAAATTGGGTTAAAAGGACGCTTCAAGAACTGCCTCCCATTCCCTATTAGAATGATAAGAATATTTTCATTCCTGTAAAAAAAAACGTTTTTGTCATCCGAGATGTACAGAAGAACTTCCTTCAGAATAGACACAAAGTGGAATGATTCAATGGGAAGATGGAGATGGCCCAGTCCCTGAATGGCAGGTCCTAGGGGCAACAGCAGTTCCCGGTGCAGTCTATGATTTGTCTCACCCTATTAGCCACCTAGATGGATATTAACATGTTATTTTTACGCATGTAGGAGTGCACACGTGGACTCCACAGGTAATGGCACATTGTGTGGCACACCCTGGGAGCTGGGAACACCAGACCCATCCATCCTTCTCCCCTCTGTGCTTAGTGCAGGAGCAAAGCACACCACTGGCCAGGATCCCTTTGGGAAAGTGGGTGAGTGGTACACCCCTCTGACTTTCTCCTCCTCTGCAAAGCATCTGACACCATCCTTGGGGACAGGCCCAAATTCTTCTCCTGGAATTGGTCTCAGCCTCACACATCTGAGAAATTGTATGGGTCACCAGTAACTACACCTTCCTGGCCACTGTCCTGTCCAAGTTACACAGGATCCAACCAGCTGAAACATTCCAGTTGAAAGTTACTTGACAACCAATAAATCAAAACAGAAACCACAACTTTCAGCACAGGGTCATAGCGGGACCCAAAACTATGCTTTTTTAAACAGAAGTCCTTCAGCATGTTTTTTCTTTCTTAAACAGAAAGATCAGAACTTCCAGCAGGCTACTTTTGAATTTTCTTTTTTTTTTCCCCTCCCCTGAATGCAGGCTGTATTCAGAATTTTTCTTATCACACCGTTACACAGTGGCTTTGTAATTCTTGGTGTTTCCCAGGAGAGTCAAACACCTTGCAAGAGCTCAGCAATGTTTGTAAGGGTGATTATTGGGAGGGGACCACAACTGCTAACATTAGATATTCTTTACTTTAGAAACAATAGACACAAGAAAGGCAATATGGGCCAGCAAAAGGGAGTTGGAAGGACTTGCTCCTGTGTCTGTCCCTCTTCCTCTTGTATTTTGTCTAGCTCATCCATTTAAATATTAACCTAAGAGGAGAGTTGTCCCCCCACTTCACATGGGGCCCTTCTACGGAAGACCAGAACCCTTAGCATGACAATCATGCAGCCAGACTGATGGTGTGACATTTCCAGCCACACTGACAGTCCACTTTTAAATGATGAGTAATTCCTCCTGTCTATCTTGGATTATACATAAGAAAGGTAACTCTCCAGCTTGTATCATCATCACAGTGAAACTTTCAAAATAAATACAGCAAAGGAAGATGTTGTGACAAGTTACCTGCAAACCTGGAAGACAGTAGCTCTCTGAGGTCAGACTATTCCATTTACCCAAAAGAAGCATTAACTCTCACATCTGAAAAGAATATCAATGTCACTGCTCAATATGTGACACATTCTCTTTGCAGAAATACAAAGACAATCCGTTCATCCATTAGTGCAGGGTGTCACATCAATTACTGCCATAGATGCATCAGGGAAACTCAATTGCTCTCATAGATTTTTCCCAGAGTTAAAGCTGTGTTTGCCTCAACACCAAAGGAAGGAAGAGCATCCCTTGCTCATTATTTCAAATCTTCACTGCTGCACAAGTCAGAAATATCCACCAGCTTTCCCAACTCCATGTGAGCAAAATCCCTCAGCAGTGCCAAATATATCCTTACAGGAGCTGCAATCCTCAAGGTCTGGTTTCAACACTGCAGGTGTGAAGTTCTTCCACCACCCACCATGGACAGACTCCTGGATCCATTTAAACCCATTCTTTATTAGCCTCCGTAATCAGAGATGATAAAACACCACAGGCAAGGCTAACACTGCTTTTCCAGATGTCAGAGACACTCAAAACCTGGTGAGAAACTTCCATCTCACAACCTCAGAGATCTACATAACTTGTTCAACTTCTCCAAGCACAGCTCAGCTTTCAGGTCCTGACCTTGCCTGGAAAAAGGCACCACAAAGGCAGATAGGAGAGGCAGTGTTTGAGAAGCAGCTAAAATTTCTCAGAGTATGGAAATGCCTTGCTCACTCTGAATTCACAGCTTGGGCCTGAGTTTTATTCCATTTAATGTAGTTTGATAAAGAGAAGGTGTTCATATTTTACAGAAATACTGCAAAAAAGGCAAGGTGGACTTGTTGATCTCACCCACCCTGTGTCCTCCTAGGAGGACAGCTCTCCACAGAGTCTATTGGGATTTCAAAGGCCGAGTTGTGACTCCTGGAGCTGACTCCAGCCTGCATGGTTTGGGTGCCAGGCACATTGGCACAGTTGAAAAACACAGCCAAAAAACACAGCCCACAGCAGGGCAGCCCCATTGCTAACACTTCACCCTTTGCATGCCAACTGTGCCCATGCACATGAGTCCTGCTGCTGCTTTGCCACCCAGACACTCCAGCAGGCACATTCCTTCCAATTCAGGACACTATAAAGGGATTCAGAAGATTCATCTCACTTGTGGGCTCCTCTGCTTGAGGAACAGCTCCTTCTGGATTCCCCACCCCACACACCCCCAAGCCTTCTTTTTGAGGCTAAAGAGGGGTGGAAAACATGCTGTAGAAACTGGAATGACATCGTGCCTCTCATCCCACAGTCCAGTGAGTCAAGCACTCTCCCAGGAGGCAGGAAACCCACCTCCAGCTCCCTCCTCTGCCTCCACTACCTCAGATGATCCCATCCCAGAGCACCCAGTAAGACAGAGCACATTCAAGGATTCAAATCTGGTGGGAACCACACTGATATCAAGGAATACTCTGAGTCAGAAGGGATCCACAAGGATCAAGTCCAACTCTGAAGTCAATGACCCATATAGGGGATTGAACCCACAATCTGGTGGTATCAGCACCAAGTTTTAACCAACTGTGCTAATCTCAAATACCCAAATTAGTCCACCTGCTTTGGCAGGGCAGCTGAACAAGGAACAGCCATAAGAGGGATCTGCAGAGCTCTGTTACTTGTATCACACCTTGCCAAACACATTTTCTTAACTCCAAACTCAGTTTTGCCACCCGTTCATTAATTATTTGCCTCCTAATCAAGCACCAGCAAACAAGGCATTAAATAAACTGAGCAGCAGTACCAAGGCATTTGATAAACTAGAAATAACACATCAAAGGCTACAGTCTCATGGTAATACAAGTTCTAGTTAAAGGCCTCCCCATGCCTATATGCCTTGATCTGTTAAGGTTATTAAAACAGCAAGCACAGCTGTATTTTTATTAAAATAATTAGCTCCTTCAGTCTGTTTTGAGTGATGTACCTCATTTCAGATTCAATTTAAGCTCCATCCTATCCAAAGCAGCATAGGATTGCAAATTATCCTTATCACAAGTGAAAGTTACAGTGGTATTTAAAAGCTAATTATTAACTCAGTATTGTAATGGCCTGAGCCTGTAAGGCGCAGAGTCCTTGAAGGCCATAGTAACTCAGGCATCCAGGTGGCACACAGCCTTCTGCATCCCACCGCAGGAATGTCCCCAGAAGGCCCATGTCTGAAAGCATTTGACACTCCCTATAGACAGCAGGCGCCCCCCATCCACAAGTTTGTAAACTAACCCTGCTGCAGAGTTGTTCAAGTAATAATAATATTTATGTTCCAAAGAACACTGTTTAAATACACCTCCCACACAACGAAATTAACTATTTTCAGAAGGAAGATGTGTGCACAGCAGACAAAGCTAATAGCAAAGATCAGAGCAGGAAGCTTGAAGTCAAAACTCCATTTTTATGATTTTACTGGGGCTGGAGAAGGGGCTGTTTGATTATTTATTATTTAGAGGGTTTTATCACAGCAGCAAAATGGAGAGGGTATTTGGGATGTAATCACAGCTGGATGTTCTTTGCTTCTCTTCCCCTTGATGGGGGTTTTTCCTGGCTGGAAGGTCCCTGACCTTCCCTCATTCCTCACAGGGATATGTGGCCATCACTCTCTTGTCTGTAATAAAACCCCACACCCAGGGCCTTAAAACCAAACTCTTCACCTCAAGCACAGCCAGCAATCAGTGCTGGTGGAGCACTTTCCACAACTGGCAAATCTTGCACTTGGGCAACTTTACTCCCAGTCCAGAACCAAGTCATATCTTGCCCTGGATGATGTATCGAGAGGGGTAAGGTGATTACAGAGACTGTTGGAACAGAAAAAGTGACAGGTAATGGGTTCAACGCAAAGGCAGAAATTTCCAGTGGACAGGATTAACTAAAAGGAAAATAGGTTTTGCCTCTTCTTGTTGCTTACATTTATCGCAAAGGCACAAGAAAAGCTTACATGGACTCTCGGAATTTATTGAGACACCCTTTATGTATACATACTCATCTAAATTCACCTCAAAAGTGCTCTGACCCCTAAGCAGCCTGCCAAGAATTAATAAAATATATATATTTCTCTCTATTTACTCTTTTCTGCCAGTATTTCACATAAACAGACCAGCAGAAAGTCAGGGAGGGGGAACCACATGCACAAATAAAATGCTTGAATACTGTGCAATCCTTTAAGGTTTTTGGCTTCAAGAGTTTTGTAGCTGCCAAAAAAGAAAGGCAAAATGTTTTCACTCAAGCAATCAACCAGCACTTACATCTTATTTAAACTCCAGTGATGGACTGCCAGTAATGCTCTGTGCTAATGCCGAAGGATAGAAGACACATAGATCTAAAACTCCACTGGTTAGAGTTCTCTTCTCTGCTTATTTCTCACCAGCAGAGGTTATATTGCTCCTTCACACGCTAACAGTGCTCCACCTTTACAGCTTCCCACACCCATGAAAGTGTGCTCTGGTTCCCTCTTACTTATCCCAAGTGAGCTGGCACTGGGACTGATTTATTCCAGTCCTTTCCATGCCATTTCCCTGCAGACAGGCTGCACACACAGCCCTGCCCAGAGCTCCTGTTTTCCTTCACACAGCAGGTCATCCAAACAGCTCCTCAGTTTGTCAGCAGGCACTGCACACATACATTCAATGGACTAAACCTGACACATGACGGGAAATGCTGAAAAGATCAGTTTTCGTTCTAGAATACAACCCTGTCATATAAAACCATCACTGTGATTGTCCCAGAGACTTGGGACCATGACATGTTCTCTTCTGGTTTACCACCTGGGTCTTCTTGTGGTTATCCTTTCCATATCTCAACAAATGTAACTCCTCAGGAAAGGAAAATACCTAGAGGCTCATCCCTCCTGAGCTCATGAATGTTTCAAAAATAAGAGACAACCCTGGTGAACCACTTCATCAGAAAAAAACCCACCATACTTTTCTTTTGAAGGTTTCTGCACAGAACATGTTACCAGAAGTACGTTGGGGCAGGCAGGAAACATCACTACTGTGATGTGAGACTTCAAAACAGAGAAATATATATATTCTGGTTTTTGAAGTCCTGCTTTGTGTGTGTGTTTTCCCACTCCTCCCCACCAAGCTGCTGCAGTCCAGAGCTGTCAGCTTTGTTTCATTCATGGGTCCTGGCCCAGCTTTAGAGGACTGGGCTCTTTCTGATAACACTGGATCCTTTTTTTAGGAGACATTTAAAAGCTCCATCAGGAACACGGGGGTCTGAAAGCTTGCCAGAAGTATGACTGACTCTAAGCTCTATTAGTGGTCAGCCTCACCAGCAGGGTTTGCAAGCACAGCCAAACTGCTCTGGCTGCAGTTAGATGTGCTGTGCTGGCTCAGAAGTGAGTCCTCCCACCCCAGCTCTCCCCTAGCCTGTCACCACCTTCTTGTCAAAATTTACCCTGCCCCGTATTCAACAGAGCAGCTTCACATGCCATCACCCTCCCGGCCAGCTGTGGTCAGAGAAGCCAGGTTGGAAAACACCACAATTAGAAACACTTCAGCTCACTGAAGTCATATGGCCAGGAGCAGGACAAAGCAGCCAGGCTGGAGAGGCTGGAGCATCCTGGAGGACCAGGCAGGGTTTGGGGGCAGGAAAGGGCTCAGGGGGTCCCATTTTAGGAAGACCTGAAAGGAGGGGCTCTCCCTCTTGGAGGTTTCCATCAGCTCCATCCAGCAGAACAAGTCCCGCTCTGCTGTTTCCAAAAATACACAGCCAAAAAGCTTCACACACAGAAGCAAAGCCTCTTGTTATCTCCAGGCAGTTTCGGACACCAGGAAGCTTACATGAGTGTCTATTAATAGCTGTAACAGATCATCTAAAAGGAATGAAAGGCAGCTAATACTAAACTTGGTGCATGGGTCAGGCTGGAGACAAAACATGTTGCCTGCTTTGCAGTAACCATTTAGCATAAACACAAGATGCTTAAGGAACAAACTTCAACGAACTGTGCATTTGGGTGGGATTCTTTTCTCTCTCCCCTCCAAACATGCAGAGCTTCCCCACAAATTTCAGTCCTGCTGTTTCCCAAGAAATGTTTTGGACAGGAGGAGAAGAGAGGAGGGGCAGCATATCACCCCACCAGCATAGCCCCAGGCAGCTCACATGCCCTGGGACACACAGTGCAGCCCCCACAACATGTGCATTGCCACTGTAGGGTGGGCTAGAGGCACTGAAGCAGCCCCAAGGCCCCCAGGGATATCTATCTACCACTGAGTGATCCCTTCCATCCCTTCTCCCAGTGCAGATGCTTCTGCATAATTGGCTCCCGGTCTTTATTGGGACACAGCTTTAATGAGAAAACACACAAAGCAGACAAGATGACTCACAGGGAAACCTCCCCAACAATAAATACTCCACAGACGCTGCATGGACAGGCCATCTATCTCAACTATTAGATCCTTAAAAAATAAAATCAAAAAAATTTTAAAACCTCAAAAAACAAAGACAAAAAACAGACTAACAAAAAAAAAAAAATCAACAAAAAGAAAACACAAAAGACAACCAAAAAACTCCACACCAGAGAGCTGAGATGCAGACAGCCCTCAAAAGCACCTTTAGGATCTCCTCTCGTAACCTACCACAACAGGACTACTATGGGCTTGCTATGTTTAAACTGCTGCTTGGACTCATCTTTTTCTCACCACTGAAAACCTCATACAGAATAAAAATCCTGCAATCTCTTGCCACTGCGGCTCCCCAGAAGGGGACCCAATTCCTACCATGGTTGGAAAAAGCCAAGGAAATTATACAGCCAAAGAAGGTGACTGCAGTGTGGAGAAGCTCTTTCCTTGAACAGCCGCCATGGGACCTCCCCGGCAGTGAGGTGTAACCTGTTCCCATTGCACTCCATCTCACAGTAGAAGAGCAGCAGGACTGATGTCCCCAAGGGTACAGCATCCTACCAACCAACTTGCTCCAGCCTTCCCTCAGCAGCTTCCCTTCACACAGAGCAGCTCAGTTTTGAGAGGACCACCCCTCCCCAGCAGGGAGATCAACCAGCCATTAGCCCTTCCACCTCTTCACCACCAGGACAAAGGCAACACCTTCCTGGCACACAGGAGAAAGAAGAGAGGTACGTGATTTAAGGAGGTGAAACCACCGCAGTATTGAGCCCTGTGGCACCAGAAACCTCACCAGTTTGTGGTTCTGGGGCTAGTGACGGTACAACATGTATCAGCACGTCCAGCTGCGTCAGACACACTCAGACTGAACCTCTGTGTGCTACGAACTGCTGTCCTCATCCCAAGATGATTCACTCGGATGCTGAAACTTTAAATGTCACTCTTGTTAACTCACAGCTCAGCAGAACACGCAAGGAAGACGGGGAAGGGTTGGATTAGGAAAGTCTGCATGACAAGCATGAGTCACAGCTCATTTTGGCACCACCAGTGAATAGGCCACACACCCACCACTTCTTCACTGCCTTCAGGAATCTGAACTCCAAGGCAGGTCCTCTGAGCCCATCCAAAAAAAGGGCCAGGGCTGCAAAGCAAAGCCAAACCAAAGGAGTCAAGCAGAGCTCACGTGTGTATTCCAAGCCCACAGAAGGAGAGCTCAAAGAGCCTGAAAACATTTTACCAAGACAGTTTATCATAAGAGAAACATGACTTTCCATCTGTAGTCATCTTCATGGAGGTTCGAGGAGCTCTTGTTCACAAAGCCTACACCACCAAAGGCTGGATTTCTGCTCCCCTCCGAGTCAGGTACTTGTTAGAGCCCTGAGCTGACTTCTAACTGGACCTTTCCCAGTGCAGACACCCAAGTGTACACCCAACTCCACTCTTCCTCAAACCAGATTTGCCTCTTACATCAGGGAAGGTGGTACAGGTTCAACACCCACAACACTGGATGGACACTGAGTTTGCTCAGCTGACAGGATGGCAAGCATGCATGGCTGTGCTGGGAAGCAGACAATGCCTGTTGCTTTCTGTGGAGTGTGGGTGAAAAAGCAGGGTGGAATCTATCAAATAATAGAAATTGAGATTTTTGTGGCAATGAACAAGGAAATTATTGCTGTCAGCCAGAGAGCAAAAATTCATACCAGGCAAAGGATGCAGGCTAGAGCAAAGTGCATGGTTTGAAGAATACAGACAGAAGAAAATTTATGTTAACTCCAGGGTATGTCAGAGAGAGGGGAGTGCAGGGACAGGAGAAGTCCCTCATTCTTTTTCAGCTCTAACGCTGCTGCAACAACAATACAATTTTGCTTGACACCACAACCATATTACCAAAGGAACTGAAAATTTGGAAAGCTCAGAAGCAACACAGCACTGACATTCTCACATTTTGAAACAGTCTTGCCATGACAATAGGATACTGTCAGTAATTAAGTTGGATATAGTATCACTAGGCATGGCAAGGATCAAAGAAAACAGGGCAGGAGACAAACGTACTTGTTCAATGAGTAAATAAAACAAAGCATCTGCTCAGATAGATCCCCCCAGAGCCTTTCCCTGTCATGAAGCATAACGTCCAGCATTGCCCTTGGCTTTTGGATATGCTGGGAAGAAAGAAAATGGACCAAGAACATTTCAAACTTGTTTCCTGCATAAAGTCATGTCAGCAGCGTTGATATCTATTGCAGATGTTCAAGTTATGTTTGGATACAGATTCCAGCACCTCACAGCTTTCAGCCATGCACACGTTGACAAAGCCAGAGTCAAAATAGCTCAGTTCTAGTTTCCCACAGCACCAATGTCATTCACCCTAGCACAGATCAGCATTTCCCCAACTCTCAAGCATCAGCAATACGCTAACAGAGCTGAACAATCCTTGTGGCAAAAACTTGGGAAGAGAGGATTTCCCAAAATCCTGCATGAATTTTGGGGGCTGCTCAGTCTGTGTACCTGTCATCAGTTTTTTTTCCCCCTCTAGGGTAGCAGAAACCATCAATGTGCTAGAAAGTTGTTATCACTCTCCATGAAGGGCTGGCTTGTTCTCCGCTGTGCAGAGCACCAGCATGAGCAGCCCTTGAGCAGGTGCAGACCAGAGTGTCCTGTAAAGAAGGTGCAACCATCCCCCAACATCCCTGAAGTAAATGCATACAAAAAGGAGCTGCCATGCATTGCTAGGAGGTGGGGAAAGGCAGAGGGACATTTATTCCGTGTTGTTAAGTCCTGGAAAAGCAATTGGTTTGGTTTATCAGCAATGGATGGATTTGGGGTAAGGATCACCAAGACAGGAGGAATTAGAGTTCCCTTATTTCCAGTGTCCTTCTCCTTTTTATGGTGCCATTTCCACCTCCCCACTCCCCAAGTAAATTAAAAGTTGTTGCTGCAGTATTGCTGACCTCTTTCACACAGGGCATCAAAACTCCAAAGGGTCCCTCAAAGCCCAGTCCTGTATCCTATTAGTGCACTGACCCTTTGTGCATCCAGCAGAGCTGCTATACCAAAAGTGCCTTTGGAATCTCAAAGCTGCAGCACAAAGGCAGCCCAGAGGTCTGAATAGGGCACAGTGGAGGGGTTTTTCCTCCTTGGAGTGAGCTCTTCATGGCACAGGGGTTACAGCAGAGCAGGCAAGGAGAGATCTGGGCCCTTCAGCAGACAAACCTCTTATTAAACTGGAAATAAATCAGGGTTTACACCAAAGATTCTCCCAAGACAGAGCTCTTCCCAGCTGACTTGAGTTACATAAGCAGCCTCAGACATCACCAACTTCCCAAGCCTGGGCCACCATGGGAGAAAAACTCGGTTTGAATCTGGATCAGAAGAACAGGAGGGCATCCCATTCAGAATGCAATAAAGGGAGCACTTCAAAAACAAAGCGTCTTTCAAGTATTACAGCAAGGAAAGCTTTTTTTAAGCACTCCTTGAACTTAAAAGATGGGAACAGAGTGCCTCACTGCTCTATCAAGCTAATTTTAAATAAGTTAGTGTGAGTTGGTTTAGAAAGTAGCTTCTTTCATGTCTCCAAAAGTTTTGGAAAACAGTGGGAGATGTCCACACACAGAGGGCAAATAGATGTCCTAGACTATCCGGGGAAATCTCAAAATACAGTGACTGTTCTGATGAGGATATCCAACCTCCAAGAAGAAGAGTCCAGGATAAAATGGTCTCCCAGAGTAATGAATTTGCTCTTACACCCCATCTCAAGCCAAGAGCCCTGAGATTACTTATTTCCAAGGTCACAGTGGAAGACATAAGAGACACTGAGCATACTCCCACATCCCAAAGGCTTGTTTTTCTTTCCCTTCACCTGTCCCACCTCTGAACTCTTCATGCAAGATTGTTTTCTCAGTAAGGTATTTGGGATAGATGACCATCCTGTCACAAACAAGGGATCACATGAACAGAACTGTGTTTACCATTTCACTTGAGAGTTGTTGTATCTATAGTTTTGTCTCAATTACATTTCCCCTTCACAATCCCTACCAACAATACTTTAAATTTAAGACTTCTACTTTCTCTTAGAGCACTTCAGGTACAGAGACCCTCAATTTTCTGTAAAATATTTTTTAAGTGCTGCAAAAAAGATATTCTTTAATATTTAATCAACTTCAGTAACAATGTCTCATCATCAAAATAAAAATTAAACATGAATGGTCATGGATATTTGCAGCTATTATTTGCTCCCATAGGCACAAAGAAAACAAACCAAAAGTACCTATGTGACCTAAAATTTGTACTACTTATTGGAAAGTTAACTGCTTTAAGTGGAGACAGGAAAGATATGGACAAAAGAATATTGACAATAATATAGTGAAAATAACTGATGTTTTCTCTCCCTTCCAAGTATTTCTACTATCACCAAATAGGGTAGAACTTACAAACAGAGAGAAGGAGAGTTAGATATGCCACTACTCTCACAAGCTTCATCTCTGGACAGATGAACAAACCTTCCCTTGCTGTTTCTCTTTGAGCAGACCTGCCCTTACAGGAAGGGCCTGTCTTTGCTACAGATCTCTGCTCATGTAAACCTTCTCTTACAAGGAAAGGCTCTGCTCCCTCAACTCTTCTGGAGCATTTCTGTCCTCAAAAAGAAAAGGTTTGGACAGCAAGAGGAAGCCTTTTCAGTCTGCCTTTCAATTAGCATTTTTCCTGCCTGCATTAGCCCATGCAGCATTCATAGTATTAGTAAAACAGCCTGCTAACATCCTTGGAGGCAGGAAAACAAACCTGCTTTCAAGGTTCAGCTGGAACAGGCAACCAACATCAACTGCACAAGGCAAAACACACACAGAGCAGTGTCTGGAGCAGAGGGCTCCCACCTGGTAATGTTTGTTACCCCAGAACATCACACATCTCCACTGCTCCAGTTCCACAGAATCAGTACCATTTCCACAGCTGACTTCACTTAAAAGCACCAGTGTTGATCCAGCCCTCCCTTCCAGCTTCTCCACCACAACAAACCTTCAGTAAACAACACAACTTCACTGAGGGACCCAAACGGCTGTGATCTCACCCAAGTTGGAGCCTAGTTAAGAACTACAGTCAACAAAATCAAGGTGTTTCTCTCAGGGCTGATACAAGGAGAATGTAGTTCTCAGGAGTAATTTTTCCTCCATTCAGTCTTCTTAGTAGGCACTTACATGACTGATTACTTGAGGAAAGCAGAGAGCAAACCCACCTCAAACTCATCAGCTCCTGCACCCTCTATCTAGCAACTACTGCAGCTGGGTGTTCCTTCATTGCTGGAAGAGATGTATGCATTTGTTATCTCAAGGCAAGTACCACACTTGAGTCCCCCTGAGCTGAACAGTAACCCAAGGCCTTCAGCAACCTTGGCTCAGAGCAGAGGGCTCCCACCTGATGGCATTGCTTCCCCCAGAACCACAGGGCTGGTTTGGGGTTGTTTTCAGCACAGTCAGTTCACAGCTGCAGACAGGCACCACCGACCTCAGCATAGAACCAGTTTGTTGTCCCTGGCCAGATGCACCAGTTACCTTGGGGTTAAAAAAAATTGAGATATATATCTTGTGTGTCTTAAGAGCAAAGAGCCTGCACCTCAGAGCTGCTTCTCCTTTCTAGGTTATAAGAAAAATAAAGGAGGGGAAAAGCACAGGAAGGCTGACAGAGGGACACCTCTGTGATCAACACGGCTGAAAAGGATGGGGCAGTTTTCATCACTATCTCAGAGCTGGCTGCTGCAATCAGCAGTGTGCCATCCTGTCCACGACTCCGAGGCATCATCATCATCTCCGACCCTCCTCGGGGTGATTATCCTCTCCTACAGCTCCCACCACACGGGGTTTATCAGGTGCTCCAGCTGGGCTCAGTCACCATCCTGGTGCTCACATCTTATGCCTCCTTCTGAGGCAGAAGCCAAAAATAGCTTCCTCATCTTATTTACACAACAATCATGAACGCTGTAATAAACAAATAAGCTCTGATGAAGCTGCTTTATGAGATTACTTCCAATTTAAATATTTTGTCTTCCACCGAGAAGGGTAAGCAGAAGAGCTAGCACTATCTTTAAAACAACAAACAAGGAGACACTAACTGCTCAACTGTTTATTTCTAATGTGTGTGTGAATATTGGCAATAATCAGGAGCATGTAAAAAATCTCAGCCTTCTTTTTCCCCCCCTTCAATTCTTACTGTGAAGTATCAAACATTTAATTCTTGATGCAACATATGCATAAGTTCTACTGACCTAAATAAAACAGGCAAGAACTTGTTTTTTACCTTTCACAATTGAAGTGCTACACTCCAATCAGAGGGTGTAACCAAAAGCAAAATTCAAGTGCAAAGAAGGCAAACTGCAACAGGTATGATCCTGAGAGTGAAGGAATTCTGTCCTGGGGAATTTGTTCTCCAGTTTGTCCAGTAAATCAGATCAACGAGTTGAAGGTCTGCCAGGGAGACAGTCACTATGCTCCCACTGCATGCTGGAAAACTTCAGTTCTTCTGTTTGATGCCACTTCTACCCAGCTTACATTTCAAGAAATGGATTGTTTTTAAGAGAAAGATTTTGGAAACAAGGGAAGGAAGCTCTGAGCCACCCGTTTGTTCTCACAGACACCTTGAATCCAGATGACTGACCATGAACACCCTTACCTTATCGGGTAAATCTGATGTGGTTCTGTTTGGGACCAGGGCTGTGGTGAGCAAGCAACTGGAAAAGACAGGGTCATTCCTGCAGCTGGAAAAACTCCACTCTGCACAGACACAGTGGAAATACCACACCAGCTTGGAAAGAAGATCAATACCTGATTTTGTTCCCAAAAGGTGAGCAATCAAAGCCATGCAACATCTGAAAGCAGCAGAAGGAAGATCCTCATTTTATTTGTTGTTGGCACTGTGAGTGTCCTGATAAGCCCCAATTTAGGGGGAACCAACCTGTTTCCCCCTCCATGGCATACTCTAAAATTGGAAGTGGACTGGCAGGATTTGGGGGAGGCTGCATTTACAGCAGCTTCAAGCTTGGTGCCAGGGAGCAGACAGAGGGTGCTTTTGGTGGGGCTGGCAGGGACATCTGCTGCAAGGAGCGGGTCCTAACAGAGGAACCAGGTTTGCAAATCACTGAGCCATTCGTTTCCACTTCAAGTGCTTCCTAAAAATCTGAAAGACTCGGAAACTGAGCATTGCATTTGCACATTTCTGTGCCAGCACAACATAACATATGCTTGACACATCTAGAAACATTATGGTGCTGCTTCCATTTCCTGCCAACCACTACAACTTTCTTTGCCTTCCTGATTTTCCATTTTCTGAGCTGTTTCCCTGAAGGAAAAGGATGAATAGAAGAGCACTTTAGTACCTGGGCAAGGAAAGCAGCAAATCACATGCTCTTGGGATCAGCTGGAGGCAGAAAATACCAGAGTGTGACAAACTGAGAAAAGATCTTGTACTTGCTTGTCATTTGTTGCCACAACAGATGGGTGCTGGCCTGACTCAAATCCCCCATGAAGTAGCAGTCACTCCATGTGCTTCCAGATGCATGACAGCCCCGCTGAAGAATCAGCAGAGCAGGTACCACCAGGATGGCTGCAGATCCTCAGGGTCCCAAAGGGACCTCTCCCACTTCTTTCCAGGCTCAAAATGCTTTTAGTTTCCTCTACCACAAGCAACACTGGGGTTGAGGCACACAACAGTGTTGATAAGCTTAGTATGCAATTTTAGGAAGACCACAAACAGGAGGACCCACCCTCCCAACAGGTTCAGGTTTGGGAAAACAGTCAAACATCTGAAAGATCTGATCCTTATCTGAACAATTCAAACCAGCTAAGCTGAGCACCACCCAAGTCTGCACAAATGGACTGAACTCCCAGGAGAAAGCCCTTTCTCATGAAAGTCTGAGTATCTCCAACCCTGCCTTGGCAAGAAATTAACACAAGAGCAGACTCCCCTGTGGTATTTTGGTATTTCTGATTCCAAATGCAGCCAAAAAAAAGCAATAAGAACGATTTTGATAATTTAAATGTCTAAAAACTCAGACAATGGACTTTTTTCTGATGGCAAACTGATATTTAAGCACAGACCCCATCATTTTGACCCATGTGATGGCCCAACTTTACTATGCACTTTAAAGCCTGACTTCCAGGCATTGCTTGCTTCAAAAACTTAGTAAAAGCCCAGTGTAATATGCAGACCACTGCTCAATGGAAATGTAGAATTCTTACTGCTGCCTTTTACAACAAAAAGGCCTCTGCCTGTTCCACTACTGGCAAGGTAGATCTAGCAAGGGTTGGTGAAAACCATATACTCTCAAAGGTCAAAAGAGGGTCTGCCATCCATAAATCTCCAACCAAGAAAGCCAAAACAGTGTGATATTTCCCCCCAAAATATAACAAAGGTGCAAGCAAAATCAGAGATTAACACCCTCCTCTTGACTGGCTAAATAGGAAAAGCCACATTTTGCACAAGAATGAGTGTATTTATATCCAGCAGCTACAAGAACAGAAAAATGGTATTTTACCCAGAGTTTGATCCCCAAAGAGGCCCACAGTGGCAAAAATAGGATAATTACAAAATAATAGCTCATGGTGTTCTCACACTTTTTTTTTTCCATGCTGCTAAAAGCAATTCACTCAATCAGCAGTTGGCTATCACCAAAATTCCCTCCATCTCTGTATTCCACTTAGGGAGTAGCAAATATAGGGCACTCAGCTCATAACTTCTGGGTTTTTTCACACAAGAAAATTCTTCTAAAAATGAAATAAGTCTCTAGTTTAATGGCCATCAACTGAGCACAATAACTATGCTGGGAACAAGAGATCTTGAAAAAATTCCCTGCATGACTATAGGGCTGATTCTCTCACACCGAATGATCGTGGCATGATTCCACATGCAGAAAAGCCAACTCCTCAAGGATGGTTTGTTCTTGATTTTAGCTAATCCCTCCCAGGCTACAGAGCGTTCTGTAATAAACCCATCAGCAAGGGGGCTCCCACAGTGCAACACCTCGCTTCTCCAAACCTGGATCTCTACCCAGTCACGCAAACCCTACACCAAGGCATGCATTTGTGCACCCACTGCTCACTTCCAGCAAACCTCTACCATGGATGTTCTGGGAGAGTGGTGATCTTGCATCTGCAGTTTCTTTTTTCAGCTGGTCCTCATTCAGTTGGCTTCCCTGTACGTCTGTTGATCACAGTCAATATTTCTGCAGCAAAATCTCTAAGGCTGCTTTAACCTGGCATGGGTCTGGAAGTTTTCTACTTTTCCACAGCGTCTTGGACTAAAGGCTATTCCTCCCAAAATATACCAGAGTGACCCAGCCTCAAAATAATTCAGGACCCAACCATCTCATTAAAAACAAACAAAACTAGTTAAAAATAGAAGGTAATTATATCTTGCCTTTTTTTTTGTTGTTATAAACACATCCAGCAGACACATCTGCTAAATCAAGGCTAGAGAGATTTGGGTTGGGTCTACACAGCAAAACAGCTTCCTGCAATTGCAAAGCCCAGCTCTTCTATAGCAGTCATCACCTGGGCCTCTCTCTTCAGGTACCCAGTCAGTTTCTCCTTCCTGAACCTTTATTCCATCTCATTGAAATAACTGCAATTCTACTATGTCTTCTTGCAGTTTCCATGCACAAGATATTCCTCTCCTCCTCTCAAAACATTGTGACATTATTATGCACAACCAGCATGTTGTGCTCTGTCTAACTCAGCTGAGGCCTTTGAAGATCAAGAAAAGGTACAAGATAAAAGTAATAATAACATGTAACATTAATTGTGTCCATACAGCACCAGTTCATCACTGACCACATGAATTTAAAACTGGGTTGTACCAACTTCCTGCTCCAAGTTATCCCTTGCCTTCCAGAGATATCAGGAAATTAGCTGGAGCCTGGGGAAATGGGGGACAGGGGAGGAATCTTTGACCACACAGCAAATAACACAGAACAAGGGGCTCCTTTCAGAACTAGCACCCTGTTTTTGTGGATCCCAAGTGTTGCATCTCAATGTACTCCCTCATTCTTCTGAAGTCCCAAGAGCTGGGACACATCTAAAACAAGGGGTGCCCCGAGTCAAGTCATTGTAACACCAACACAGCTCCAAACTCTGCCAGCACAACCCACCAGAGCTGTCAACATTTCACCTTTCCTTCCCTTTTCCCTCCATGACAGCCCACCAAAACACAACTGGTTCTGAAAAGCCACTGAAAGAGATGGTGCTAATGGAGCAAAACCCAGCCAACAATCCCAGCACTGTCACCTGACCAAGCTGACACACACTGCACTGGAGCTGGCTACGTTTACCCATAATTTGCAAACATTCTTAATTCTTAAATCAGCAACAATTCAGATGTGATTATTGTTGCATTACATCATTTTCTAAGAACAGCATCAATGCAGCTGCTTGCTACATCTGCGAGTATTTTACGGATAGCATCCACAAGTCAAGGAAAAACATCATCTGCCAGGACCCACCAATTATTAACATGCTGAGAGAGTAAAGGTAAGCTAAAATGAGGCCTGCTTTACCCTTCACCTCTTCTGAGTTACACTCCTCTCTTACAGCTCCAAGGGAAAGAAGCCTGGCACACTGACAGTCCATTTGAATTTCCACCCCCATATCCCTCCTTTCCAATTTGGCTCAGTGGGAAGGTTCTCTGCAGAGGTGCTGTACGAGTTGCTGCAAATCAAGACTCAGGTGCTTGGCAGGTTTCTGCATCCAAAGTTCAGGTAACACCTGGCTGTATGGTCCTGCCTGGAGATTGAATGATGATTCCCCATCTGTCATAAGTTCAAGAGAAGCAAAAACTCAGATTCCCAGATAACAAGCAAGCAGCAGATTTACAGAAGCCACTGGGTGTTGAAACACTGAAGCAACCAAATCACAGGGTGTGCTGAGGAGGCAACCAGCTAACATAGCTTGAACTATCTCCCTTTTCTTGTTCCTCATTAATCTGATTTTCCTACCAATTATTTTAATAGTATCTGCTGAATGAAACACCAGGTTTTCAGGATTTTCCTTTAAATAGTCATATGATTTGGGTGTCTCAGGTTTAGCTATGCAATCCCCCTTGGCAAATTTTCTTTCAGAGGTTCTGGAGACAATATCAAAACTATGCATATACTTATGATTATGCACAAAGCTGGCATTAACAACAGCAAGTCTGTAGCCAAGAGAAGAATGGAAACTCCCTAATCCAAAGATGATTTAAAAGTAGTAATTCCTTTCAATCACAAGATCTGGAGCATCTCAGGTTGCCCTTCTCCCACCTGGTCATTCTGCTTTATGTCTCTCCCTGTGGACTGATACACATGGGCCACCCCTTGATTCTTGTACCCCTGCCCATATATTTAGGCTGCCATTACCATCCCATAAGAGACCAGCTGGAAGAGACACATTCCAAGGGAAGTGGAGCCAGAACATCCCCCTCTCCACAGCCAAGTCCACAGTGCTGCCAGCACATCTGCTCCCCACCAAGCCAGCGAGCATCACAGCTGTTTGGGGGCCTGCATCTACATTAGTTGGTGGCACAGAGCACCAGCAGTGAAACAGTGAGGACTACACAGCTGAAACCTGCAGTTCAGGGGCCAGCCAGCCCCAGGGCAACCCCCCCAAAACCAGAAGGCTGACATGTAGTCAAGGACCTGAGAGCCCAGAAGGTCCCTGACACACTGAAATAGAGCAAGCAGGCACAAAAAAACCACCACATTGAGAATGTGGTGGTGATCCTATGAAGTCCTTCCTCCAGTTTTGGCTGTGCCTTCACTGAGGCACAGCTTCCAAAAAGAAAAAGAAGACATGGCCATGCCGTGACTTCAGACCATCAAAAGTAAGCCACGGTGAGAGCCCGAGCCTGGCAGAGAGCACCTCATAAAGCTGCCTTTGCATAAAGAGAACAGGCAAGTCCTGCCACCCAGAGCTCATCCAACCCTCAATGAGGGGCCAAGGAGCTCGTGATGCTGGGGATCAGCTAAAAGGCTTTGCATGAGGGGGACAAGGAGAGCTTGGCCTGGAGCAGCTGTCCCCTGGGTGTGGGAGGACACCTGGGCAGCAGCATACCTGTTCCCTTCTGGCAGTCAGGGCTGCTTTAGAACACCTACACACTCTGCTTTTATTACACAAACTCATCCTCAGCCTCACTGTGCACAGCAGGCACAGCCTGAGCCCCACAGGGTCAGCACCTGATGGAACAGAGTGGGGAGGGAATCCCAGAAACAATGCTACTGCTGGAATTGTTTACTCCATCATGAAATAGGTAAAGACTGTACTTAGGGAAACAAAGCAGTAGAAATCCTGAAACATAAGTAGTACCTTAAACTGTACTAAAGTTGAAGTCTAAAGTCCCTGTGCAAAACTTCACCAGCACATCAAGACCACCACCAAGTGAAAAAAAAAAGAGTAAAAGACACTAAGGAATAAAAATGGTCATTTAGGAGCCATCATCAACAGTTTTTCACATCCCTCAAATTTCCCTGTGGGTTACATCCCCCAGCCAAGTTCCTCTCTGCTGTGGGTGGCTGGAGTGAACAGCAGAGCAGAGACTTGGCCAGGACCCAGCCCTTGGACCAGAGTGGGCATGAAGGGCTCCAGCCACAGCTGTCCCCACAGCCTGATCCTCCAGGGAAAGTTCTGCCACTCAGCCAGGTAATATTTTAACATCACATTGGAATTGTGTGCAGAAAGCAAGTGCTTTGCACTGTTACTTGTGCATAGACTGAAAACAGGTCTGGCCCCCTAAAAAATAAAGTATTTCAACAAAAAATTTGGTGTAGCCCTCCCATAAAACCAACAGTCTATACTACCCACAAAACCATAAGCTTTTTTTGGAAACTGTTTAAAATTTTAATTTATATAATCACATTGTTATTGGAGCCATTCTGTACATCAAGAATCTGATCAGGCCACAATACCTACCTGCTGCTGGATAGTCTGATTTACATATTACTGTTCACAGGCGCATAAAAAATACTAAGACATGACTCAAGCTTTGGATTGTAGACATTTAAAATTTAGATGCCAACCTAAGTACAACATTATTATACCATGAATTTATAACCAGTTTGTTGTCTGAATGTCCCTTTCATTCATGTCATCACCTGAAAAGAAATATGGCTTTCATTTGCTTTGAAGTCTATTCCAAAAACATACAGGTCACAGTTCCACTATTGCATCTTGGACATAGTAGTAGATAATGGAAAATAGTTCCCTTTTTTTACTGAAGAAAGTACACTTTTGCCAGTCCTCATCCTCAGATATCAAATGGCTTATATAAGCATTACAGCTGCTGATTGACTAAGAATTATGCACAGCAAGTAGTTCTCTAAAACATCCTGGTTTTTTGACACTTCTCAGTTCCACTCAGTTGCCTGCCAGTCAGACCTACTCTAGGGGCAAGGAACACCTTTTAACATCCACACAGAACCAAGACCAACAGAGGCTCAGGGCAGGTGGATTCACTACACTACTGCAGTATGAACAGTAAACACCATAACACCAGTTGATAGATACAAAAAGTAGTTATGTCACACTAACAAGTATCAGTTGTGGTCCTCATTCAGGGAAGCATTGCCAGGTGTTTGCTTATTCAAAAAAAAAAAACAGCTTTTTATCAAAAACACTTAAAAAGAATAAACCTATCTTATCCAAGAAGTGACAAAGAGAAACTTTGAGGACTGCTGTTTAATTCTTACAGACCAAGCTGCTTTTAAGAGAAAACCAGTTAAACCCTGGAAGGTGTCCAAGTAAGGACTAGGAGTATAGCAAAATCCCTGCACTTGACACAACAGGAAAACAAGTAGACAAAATTACTAAGACAGCTCCTGCTCCCAGCTCTGATGGACTGTCACAGGCGAGGTCAGCTCATCCTGCAGCCAACAGCACACCGATGATTTCAATTAAGTTTCGGTGGAAAAACTCAGCATCCAGGGCAGGGGGGGCAGGGGAGAAGTTTCCTTCAGCTATTGTTTCCTTTCCAAAAATCACTTCAGCTAAAAGGACACGGAAGGGGAAAGAAAGGGACTGGGTGAATAATGCTCTGTGACTAATAGCTGTGGTCTGACCAGTCTGAAACAGCTTCAAGCACTCATGACCTTTGGAAGAGCCACAAGTTAGATGCTGACAAAAAACACAGAACACAAACTCTCACACCCCCTTCCTTTTATCAGATGGGCATGGAGATGAATAAGCTGACAAAAAACAACATGGAAGTAATCTGCTGAGTAATTCCTCTAGTGTTGCACCGTGGGCTGGCTGGGAGCTGGAGGCACAGCTACGAAGGCGCTGCGCTGACTGCGTTTCAGATGACGAACTCTCCTGAATCACACACAAACACTACGCACTGTTCCACAGCTCACACAAATGTTCTCCCACACCAACACCCAAATCGCTGAGCCCTCCCATGTGTCTCATGACACAGCTTCTCCAAGAGGACACAAAAGCTCCCACCCGACTGCTCCACACATCCCACTCCCCATCATCATCCTACGGGATTTCATGCAATGCACGCACTCCCCCCACTGTTTAAAGGTCTTCTGCTCCCAGGGGGTGGCACACCACATAGCTGCTGCGGGGTTGTCTCATGTACCTCTTCTGTCCATCAAAACAAATTCAACCAAGGTCACAGCATCATTGGATCAAGCTTGGCAAAAGCAGATAACAGCAAGATTCAACTTTTAATATAGTATTTCAGTACTTTTCAGCAGCAGACCTTAAACAAGGTCACCTAGACTGTACAGAGGGTGCAAGATCCTTCTGTGGCTCTTCCCTTGAGATCATCACCTGCAAGGGAATTGCTGAGCATCTTCCACATTGCTAGACCATAGAGACATATTCCTAAAGCAATACATTCCAGTCCTAGATAAATGGTAGTGCAGTAATTCCTAGGAATAAAACTTTTCAGTCACCAATAGACAAATCCATCACAAAAACTAATTATTGAAAGGGAAGGAATAATTCTCAGGACAAATCTTACTTGTGCCATTTTTCAACTCACAGGCTGTATCTTAGTCATTATTCCCAGATTTATTTTAGCATTTGAATTTTCATATGTCTTTATTCCAAAATCACTTTTAAGACATTATGCTTGACTTATTAATATCTACATTAAATGATCAGGACCACACAAAATGCTGTTTTATTTCTGGAGTAGAAAAGTATACAATTCTGGCACAAATACCGAAATTCACTGAAACATTTCTTGAAACAGCAAATGCCAGAAAGCAGTATGAGCCATTCTGTAGAGAAAAAAATGCTATGCTGATGGCATTTTGAACACACTGCCAAATTATCAAATACTTGCATGATAACAAAAAAAGGTGCATACCATTAACTAGTTAGCAAGGGTAAAAATCAATAAAACTTAATAGAAAGTGCTCAAAACTCCCAACTAAATCATTTTGTTCACTGAAGAAAAAAATCAACTCACATTTGAATAGTTGTCCAAATATTATTCAGCCAGCACTTGAGAACATTATCTACCTTGGGGGAAAAGCAGCTTGGGCTGAAGCAAGAACTGCAATATGATTGCCACCCAAACCTTTGGGGAAAGGCTGGCAGTGCATCCAAAGTTCACACACAGAGCATGCTTATGTAAGTCATAATCCTAAAATCTGGATGCAACAACTGAAACTGAAGGGAAATTCAGGTTTCAGAGCAACCCCATCTAGAGGAAAACTCATTTATAATTTTGAGAAAGGACCACAAAACTGTGGAAAGGCAGTGTGCGAAATTCCTCCAGGGACAGAACTGATTAAAGAACAAAAGAGCAGGCTCAGGTACAGCCTGAGCAGTGAACACCAGAAGCCCAGACCATCCAGTGCCAGGGAAAGCTCAAGCAACCTGAAATAACACAGTGGCAGCACAAACTGTGGGCACCCTCTCAATTGCAGACTCGTGGGCAGGAATAAGAAGCCATGGATGAGAACAAAAGAGGGACAAAGAAATGAATGTCTCAGGCACTGACAATTCTGAAGATGAGAGGTGACAGGAGATTTTGATGAGAGAAGTAAACAGAGTGGAAGTCACAAACAGGAGAGCTGACAGCCTGAAACTGCTTGGATTTTAAATGAGCTCAGTGGACAGAGAAGGGGAAAGATCATTGAACTGTTACCCATGAATGACAAGGATGGAAGTGGAGCACTCCGAGAAAGAAGACATCCAGCATATTTGGCAGCAATAGCTTAAGGAGGGTCTTGAATGGGGACACAGTGGCAACAGATCCAGCTTAGTCTCTGACACTTATCAAAGAAGTGGGAGATGGGGGTAAATGGAAAATTGTCCAGCATAGGAGGAGATTAAAGAAGGAGCAGAAAATTCAGCAAAGAAAAGAGGAAAAACCCTTGGGGCATGTGCAGAATTGCTGATGAAGTGTTTACTGATGAGTGGTGAAAGAATCTCATGTCAGCTCAGCAAGCTGGGAAAAGCACCTCAAGACTGCAAAGGAGCAGCACAGTCCCCAGCACAAAGGCAGCAAAACTGAAAAAGGAGCAAGACATTCCCAAGACAGCATTTCTAGTACAGCATGGGCACACTCACTGAGCAGGGATGCTACAACAGAGTGCTTAGGGAACACAGAACCAACTCCCTTTTTCCCACCCACCCCAAAGATCACCTTCTAAATTGAAGACTAAGCCTCTAAACATTTAGAAAGGACATAAGGGATCTAAGGAATAAAGAGGACCTAAGCAAACTCACATGCTGTGGCTAAAAAGCCTTTTTAATTCCTCAGGAAAGGTCTTGGCAAACACCAGCTAACAAAGGTTAGCAGCAGCCAGAAGCATGTGCAGAGCTCCAGCTGACCCACCACGCAGTGTTTGCTGAAGGAACACATTTCTCAGCTATCACTTGCCAAAAGGTTTCACATCCACTGTTTGTCCCCTCAGAGTCATTTCAAGGTGACCCTGAACAGCCAGATATCAAGCAGGAGGGCTGAGACCACCAGTCTCTGTTTCCACCATAGGTGCAGTGACATGCTTAGGAGAGGAAGAGCCAGGAGTTGTCCTACAGCAGCCACCAGGCCATTAGCCACTGCATGACCACACCAACACTTCATTTTTGAAGTGCATCAACTCCCCCCTGACCTGGTGGTGCTGGGCCTGTGCCTATTCAATAGGGAATGCTGCTGCTGTCAGTGAGACTCACCAATTCTGAACCTGGCTTACCTCTGGCAGGGGAGAAGGTGCTGAGCAGTCAGTGAACAGGAAAGGGAAGAAAAGCTCTGGTTTCTCTAACAAGAAAGCCAAAGTGTTAGCTGTTACGTCTGAAAACTTGGCTCATGGTAGTCCACTGGGAAGATCCAAGGGCATCAAATAACACAAGACATGTGCAAACACCACCATACTAAAATGCCGAGGCACCTGAACACGCCACACGAGCTGCATCAAGCTGTTGCAGTTAATAAACCTTCTGTCCTGACTGAGTCTCCCAACCTCTTGTGGCACCCCATGCCATGCCCTCCACTGGGCAGGAGTCACCTCCATCCCAAGCCAGCAGGGCCCACTCCTGAGCTGCCAGGAGGGCTTGCAAGACACCCTGAGAAGGTGCTCCATCCTCCTCCTCATCCCAGAGGAGCCACACCATGCTGAGCTAGGGAGAGCAGACACCTTTTCCATGGATAACAGAGCCCCTCAGCCTTACAGGCATCAGGCACCCTGCAAGAGGAGCACAGGAAAATGCAAGGTGGTATTGTATCATATTAATGTCACTTAATGGTAACTGTCAACGATCATGATGGAATAAATATGGAAAAGGAAATTACTGTAATTGATTGACAGTCTGGAAACTTCCACATATGATCTAATGAGAGACCTGCGAGAAGCTGCTGCTGTAGAGGCTATTAATGCAAATCATATGCACCATGCCTGCTCTCTGAATTATGCAATGCCATGTGAATGTCTAATCCATTTCACCAGGCTTGTTTCTATCCAGAAAGAATATTCCACTGACACACTGATTAGTATATTAGGGGAGTTTTAGAAGTTCAGTGCTCAAGTGGGTACCATCACAGTGTTATTAATTTAGCTCAGAACAAAACAAACAGGTCTGCAAAGCCATCAAAATCACTACATAGGTCTGCAAGATAAGTTTGTCATGGCTGATGGGAATCCGCAGGAATGCCTTGTGATACATGTTAGGACTTCAGAAATAGATAAAGAGGGTATCACTTCCCTAGGAAACTGCTGTTGAGAACTCAGGAATTGAAGACAAGGCAGAAGGCTTGATACAGCTCCAAAGGACACTGTGATAAACAGGAGGGAAACTTGGAAGAGGTAGCTGGTGTATTCATTTTGCAGTAGTGCTACAGACACACAAACTAGCATACAAATACATTGGAAGATGGTGTCTGTCCTGAGGTTTCTGGGTTAGTGTCATTGTATTTTCCCTCCAAAAAAATATCCCAGGATCAAATGCCACTCAGATCAATGCTGGAAATTATCTTGATGGAGTCATCTAAGTCCCTGCAGACCATTCGTTCTTTGTGCAAAGCAGTAACACAACTAGCACTACAGTGTCTGTTAAAGAGAAGCACAGGTCTGGACCACAGGAGACTTCAGGAGTTCCAGATCAAACTTGGGGATGTGCAGAAAGCTCACATAAAGCCTCCTATGGCTGTGCTGGCTGTCTCTCCCTCATTTCCATCAGAGGGAAAAAACATCCAACTTGAATAAGAAATTGAGAGAAGACACTGCAATGTATGTAAGTTTCTTCACTTCTTCATAAAAATAGCCATTTTACAAGCCTTCAACATAACGCAAAAAATTAAACCCAAGGCGTTCACTCTGGTTAAAATCAACACTTAGAGCAACCATTTTGCCCCAATACCTGCCAGCTCAAAGGTTTACAGGCCACCTATGTCTAAAGAAAGGTGGAGAGGCCATGAATCCAGTAACAAAAGTGAAAAATGGAAAAAGAACAGCTACTGTTGCTCTCCTCATTATGCCAAAGTCCTGGCCCTGTGAGACACCTTGGCCTTTTATACCCACCTGGCACCTGCCAGGAGACAGGCAGGATTCATTCAGGACAACTGCAAGGACATGGAGGGCTCAGGGCAAAGCCAGGTTTCCCAAGTAAAACACTGTTGAAGGCACTTCCTGTAGGGTCAAGAAAAGCATGTTTTGCACTCCTCCTGGTCACAAGAGGCCCCAAACAGGACAGACACCACACTAGGGATCCTCAGGATCCTCTCCAGTGTTTATACTGGATCACTGTTTGCCAGCAGTTGGTCTGCCAAGCACAATCACAACAAACCCACTCTTTAGAGCAAGTGCCAGGATTTCATGGAGTTACTACTTGTACAATGACCACCTCTGAGGATTTGCATTGGGGCATCACTTTTGCAGGCAGGTGAAAGGCTGCCTTCACCCATGGCTGAGGAATCAGCTCCAAGCCAAACCCCAAACAGCTGGACTCGGCAGGACCCTGGGTGCAGGGATGCCTGCTTGTGCTCTGGGACTCAGCAGCATCATGGGTGGCTCCACATCCAACCCCAATGGACCGCAAGAGACATCTTTGCAGGGAAAAATCTCAAATCTTTTCCCTTGGGATAAACATGTCTGGCAGCCAGTGGTTTAAAATCCCTTCAGAGTGATTTCAGAGGAGAGATAATGCATGTCTGCAAGCTCTCAAGAAATCACTGCAGCTTCCTGGCAGCTACTCAGCTCACAAGGAGGCTGCAGGCACCCTGGAACCCGCAGATCCCCAGCTGGGACAGGAGTGCCTACATTGGCAGCACACGTTTCCATGGTTTTCCCTCTTTTCCTTACTAGTTGCTTTGGTAAGGCAAAGATTAAGGATGTTTTGATCAGACTTGCCTTGCTAAAACGAAAGGATTAACTCTCCATGAGATTTTGATGTTTTGAATTCACACCACAGAAATTCATTAATTTTTCTTGGGAGGTTGAATTTTTCTAGGAAGGATGCAGGAGGGGTTTTGCAGGAAACAGAAGGCTTCTCTAGCCTTGGAGGAGTTATTTGCCACCCAGGGGCCAACACACTCAGAGATCAATGTTTTAAACACAGAAAACTGAGGGGGAAAAAAACATTGCACATGTGTGTTTTCAGCATCCATGATTTCACTACTTTGATTGCAGAATAGTCAGACTCTTTCTGTGCTCATTCAATGCAAAGTTTGCTTTTGGGCAGGACAGGCCAGAAAAGCAAAACCTTGGTCCAGATTTCAATAGCTCCCAGAAGTGCAGGCACACGAGGTTTCAGACTGGTGTGTAGCCAGTCACCAGCTGTGAGTTACCAACCCTCTGACACTGCAGCATGCCAAGCTTCCCCTGGAAAACCAGTCCTACACCTTCAACGAGGTGGCACACCACTCCACAGAGCCCAGTAATGAAGGGGGACAGTATTAACATTCCAATCAAAACATCCAGGAGGAGGAAAAGGAGAACTGGTACTTCCAGTGTCAACTCCAATTAGGAGGAAAGAGAAGGCACAGATGAGAAACAGGAAGCATCTGTATGTGAAAGCATACTTAGCTTTGAAGTTGGCATGGGAATATTGGCTTAGTCCTTACTTTCCCCAAGTGTTATGTCATCTCATGTGTAATGTTGACACTTACAAGGATTACTTATTAAATAATTCCTTTACAAACAACAGGGAATAACTCTGGCCTTTGATAGAGGCAGATTATGATCTCAGATGCTACTATAAAGATCTTATATTCATCTTAACAGGCTAAGCACATTAGGAACCAGGGAAGAAAATACATGAAAGCAAAATATGGAAAGTAAACCAAAGAACAGGAAAATCAGAAAAGCCATGTTAGCCACAGGTTTTAGCACCAGAGAAAGGGAAATTAAGAGATTAAATCAGTCTACACTAGTCTTCAATTAAGAAAAAATTGTGTTCCATGCCAATCTGGGAAAAAGGCCCTTTCTCCCCCTCTTTTAAATTAAACAGTTTTCCATTTTGGGACTGCAAAGGGAAAAGAAAAAGGGTTTAAGAACAGCCTGCAGATGTCTAATTAACCTGACACTGCCCGTGGGTCAGGCACAGCCAGCTCCTAATTACCTGCAGGTGCTTTCTGCAGGTTGTGGATGAAGCCTGGCAGGATGCAGAGACTCCAGGCCAGCTCTGATGGGTGCAACACTGCACGTACACTGCTCTGCTGCTCCTCCTCCTCAAGCAGCTCAGCCTGTCTCAAACAGCACAGAGCCTGGGGTGATAGCTTCGCTGGGCCTGAACCAGCTCTCTGAGGAGCTGATGTAGGCACCCATCACCACCTCAGTGCTGGGAGACTTCCAGTGGTTTCCCCAGGGCTGTCTGTCCCAGGAGGGCTCATCACTCAGGCAGGGGGATGGAGGAGCACAAGCCCACCAAGCTCAGACCTCACACCCCACCCAGCTGTGTCTCTCTGCATGTTCCAGAGTGCAAAGGAACTTTCCCACCATCTGGGGCATCCAGAACAGAAACTAAACAGCTACAGCCCCTGAGCTGGCCATTACCTGTGCCCTGAGTGCCAGAAATGAGACCTGTGGTGATGGACAATCTGAATTCAGTGCTCAAATCAGACATGACACAGCTGCACTTGCTGTGTCTGGGCAACCTGGACCAGTCTTGTGGTCTTTTTTTGGAGGTCTTTCTGCATGAAGTCCTGACTGAGCAGAATCGAGGGATCAAATGATCCTCTCCCTGTTAACAGCACATCTTTGCTTCAGGGAAATTGCACTCAGGGTCACCTTGGCACCAACCTTTTCTTAGTGAAAACCAAAAACACCAGCCTATCCTTCCACTAGGACATTTTCTCAACATGTCCCCATGTAAGCATCCGCTGTAACATGGGTGTGGGGGAATAACTCCTTTAGAAAGTAGCTGAATTAAAGAAACAGCACTAATATAATTTATTTTCTCAAATTGCAAATCCTTGTACTTGCACATGCTCAAAACAAATGGGGCATTAGAGCTGAGAAAATGCATTCAGGCCCTTCAGTAGCACTTCCTTCAGAGGAGTGAGAATAGGAAAGGCCCTTTTCATACTGTCCCATTGTGCCAGCCAGCCCTAGGTGTTCAGCCCTGGAGCTCCAACAGGCAGCACGGTGTGGGGTTACCCAGGGCAATGAACAACAAACAAGTTTAAACTTTTCCATAAATCTGAAAAACAGGCTTTTTATCTCTGCACCAAAAAGAGTGCAGAGCCTCCATCCCCAGAGCCCACTGCCCCAGTGTGATCAGAGCAATCAGGCTGATGGTGTGACAGCAGATCTGCAGCAGGCAGCACAGAGGAATCACTCCAGAAATCCTCCCCAGTTGCTGCTACAGAAGGGGAGGCTCTCCCCCTGAATCCCAGTGGAATCCTTCCCAGCAGGAAGGATCCTGCTGTTGCTTCTCCTGCCAGTCTCACCTTCAGGAGGCACAGCCCCCTCAAGCCCTCAGGGCCACAGCAACATGACAAAGGCAGCACAGGACCCACGATTAGTTTCCAAGTGCTAAGGAGAAGTTCTTGCTCTACCAAGGAAATCAAGCCAGAACCACTTTTTTTTAAGCAGTGAATGGAATAGCAAAGCGAGAACTTTTGCAGCCTCAAGAGTGGCACAGAGGAGAGAATAAAGAATGAAATGACTGAAAGCCCACAGTACATTTTATAAAACACTTATTCCCCCTCACCCCAACAATGGTACTCTGTCCCTGCCATGAATCAAAAGTGTCACAAGGCAGTTGGGTGAATGCTGGGCATTGAGCTGCAGCAGCTGCAGGCAGACTTTGTGGTTAACCCTGGGAGACTCTCACTGCCTCAGCTGCCTTCGGGTCCATCGCTGCATCCGAGCAGCCACTGCTGCTGCTGAGCACAACCCCAGCCTTCTCACCATCTGCACCTCACCCCACCACCAGCATCACAGGGCCGGCCCCATGGCAAAGGTGGCACACTGAGATATACATGCACAGACATATTACACACAAGCCTTCTGTCTTTTAAAGTCTTACATTTGGGGTGCTAGGTTATTAAAATATATAAAGCATCATATGACCTGAACTCAGACCTCATTTCACCTTGCAAAACCTTCCAGAGCAGAATAAATCACCTTGGCCAAAGGAACATCTCTCCCCACACCACTCATAAGCCCTCTTTTTTTCCGAGACCACTACAAGGACACCTGTTGTTATCCCTTCACAATCCAAAGCACTAAGATGAGCTGCCCATGAGCTCTTCCATCCAACTCTACAACAGGACACCTTCCCTGAAACTTCCAGCATAAATCATGAAAGCTCTCTGCTTCCACAATACCAACAGCAGAAACCAACAAGGCAAGGCAGTGAAGATCAATTAGTGAAAAGCAAATATTTGATATCTTAAGCATCAAGAAAACTCCTGCAGTTTTTCAAGCTGTTGTAAGAAGCCTACCTCATCTTGAACTTGTCTCACAAACTTCTCTGCCTGAGAAAACCTCCATGCAGAAAAACAGTAAGGAAAACAGAGCTGAAAGGAAAGGTGTTATTTTCAAGAAACTGAAGCCTGTTTTTGAATTAAAAGTCACTTTTTAACTATCCGTAACCAGCTTCAAGAACCATATCTTTTCCAAGAAATCGTTTTGAACAGAGGTCTTGACTAGTACCTCTAAATAGGTTCAGAATGGCTGTAGTGATTCTGAAGCAAACCCCTCATGAACAAAAAAAATATGGAATTGGTTTTAAAGCCTAATCAAAACAATTCAGCTTAGTGCAGTAAGTTGCATGTACTTCTATGCACCAGTGCAAATCCTTGCATACCGATAATTTTCTTTACAGAGTTAAAGGCTACCACAAAGACAGTATACTGAACAAGAGCATTCTTGTACTGGATTTCTGTAAATAAACTGAAAAACTTGCAATTCATCACAGATTTGCACATACACAGCAACTTACTTATTGAGCCCAGCTTTATGCACTGGTGTCAGCATAAGCCCACAGCCAGGTTAACTAAGTGGAAGATCTGTTCTCTACCACAGAATTGTTTTACAACAAAGGCATTATGTTCCCCAACCTGTGATATTTCCAGGAAATTCTGCTGAGGTCCTACTTTGCGATTGTGTGAATTTTTCTGTTCAGAGCAGGCTGGGCCTCCCACAGAAAGAAGGCCACAATAATAATATTTGGAGGCTTTTTGCCACTGCATTCATCATAATTCTCTCCCAGCTCTATCAACCTGCTGTCACCACACCCCCTAAAGCTTTTGGATTGCACTTCCCTGCAGCAAGCATTGTCTTTCCCATACAATTATGCAACAGATATCTTCAAAAGCAAGGCACTAGAAGACAAATAACTTAAAACAGAAGGTCCCTCAGGTGTGGCCTCTCAAAACACCAAGGTATACACTAGCAACAGCAGTCACCCCCACTTTGTTCCCAGAGTTTTTAACAACAGAGGCAAGGGGGGAAAGTCTAAACCAAACTGTAAATTTAAATGCAATCAAATTGCCTGTGAACACAGTGTGTGTGCAGGATGGCAAGGCAGGCAGGAGAGCTCCTTGTCTCCATCAGCCTCTGCTCCACCTGCCAGTACCTTAGCCTGGAGCACACCTAAAGGCACAGCACACACTGCCCACCAGGAGAGCAGCCACATGAAAAGCCCCACAGCATCATTAGGTCACAATTTGTGCTAAGTCCCCAAATTCCACGGGAAAATATAAGCGCCTAGAAAATAGCCTGCCTTTGAAGGGGAGTGCTCATGGCTGCATACAGACCACCTGTCATCCTTGGCTTAATCTCCCACTCATCCCTCAGCCTCATTTTCTTCCCACTAGGAAAAAGAAATTTAGCCCTCCTTCCCTAATTCCAATGCAAGCCTCCCAATAGCAAGAAGCATTGCTTTAATAAGCCTCAGCAAAGCACACCCATTTTTAATCACAAAATTGGGGACATTAATAACAAAATAGAGAGGAAGAACAGAAGAAAGGGGGACTCTGGGCTGTGCAGGTTGATCAAAAGTGGAACAGTGACATGGTAAAAACCTGGGGAACTGCCTATACCAAATCCAGTCTGTGCTGTCCATCAGGAGGTTCCAGCCTAGAAGAAGTCTAGACCAATTATGCTGCAAAGGTTTCCTGCTACAAGCTACAGGGAGAATATGTTGGCCAATCACACGTGAAAACAATGCCTGAGAAGCAGGAACTTCTTCAACAGTCATAAAAGAAGGGGAAAAAAGAATAAGAAATTCCTCAAACTCACACCACTGCAAAGTTCTGCTCACTTTTCTTTGTGATAACAAGAATTACCCAAATCCATTAATGCAGAGTTAAACTCAGGAGTATATGCAGATACTGATATAACAAAGATACATTCCTTATCTACTTCAGCTCTTTCACACGCTTGTGAAGAAAAAGTAGCACAACCCTCACTCAGAGCTCGGCTGCTAAGGAGTGTTTCTGCTTGGCTATCAATAAACAGTAATAAACTCAGAAGTCTAAACACGCACTTGTGTTTTCTGTCCCGTAGGTGCAAAGTGCCTGCCATCAACAAATTATTGTTGGCAGCCAGGCCTCTGGGACATCACTGCAACAGAGGTGAGCAGCTATCAAGAAGGGCCAGAATCCCACAGAAATCAGCTTTGGCTATTGAAACAAAAAAATTCATATGTCTCCATTTCAGTGCAATTGGGCTTTCACAGCAAGTATTTTCTTGTGACTTGCTGTATTATATCTCTTTTACTTAAGTTTACCAAGTTCCAGGGACAGCGTGGCCAAGAAAAATACCTGCATACAATGAAAGCCGACAAGGAAAAGTTTCTTTACTTAAATGAGGCTTGAAAGGCAGGGGAGGGCAAGTAAACCTTTTGCTGCTTCAGATCAGACAGAGCACGCATTTGCCAACTGCCAGCAGTCACACCTCCTTGGACCCTCTCACAGCCACCAGTGGAAAACCCAGATCCCCAGTGCCCCCACAAGCTCCCCTGGCACACGCTCTGCCAGGGGAAGGATTGAGGTTGGACTTGATTTACCCAGGAAGGTCTTGTCCCAAACTCAGCTTCTTNTCTAAAGCATCACTCACTTCAGTGGCTGGAAGAAAAACACAGTGGGGGGAACAAAGGCTCATTTCTTTGCAGAGTTGTCACCCCAGTGCCCCCACAAGCTCCCCTGGCACATGCTCTGATTGAGGCTGGACTTGATTTACCCAGGAAGGTCTTGTCCCAAACTCAGCTTCTTCCAGCAGAGGGGCATCAGCAGTCTAGGTGCTCCCGAAGAACCAAAGCTGGTCAAAGATCAATGGGCTCCAACGAAAGGACAGGAAGCTGATGTTCTCACAGTAACTTGTTGGTAAAACACTGACTAGTGTCATCAGAACTGACAAAGGCTCTTTTTTACCCCTCCTCTTACTTTTCTTTAATTGAGGATCCAGCTGAGAGTTATCATGTAGTTATCAACAGGCCATGAAATGGGTAAAAAAAAAACCAGCAAGTGCATTCAACTCCTTTGTCTGCTCCTCCAGAGCAGAAGCCTCAAAGTACACACAGGGTGAAAAAAAACAACTACCCACAATAGAAAAATACAAGGAAAAATCACAAGCAAAAATACAAAACTGCTAGGATTAAAAAGTAAGTATTCTTAAATCTCAGGATGTTTTAAAAGTGAGTTAATATGACTGACATCAACGAGGATGCTGCTGGAAGAAGGGCAAATGTGCATGCAGGCATTTTTCTCATCACCATTGAGCTATGGGAACCTGTCATACAACCTTGTCCATTAAAAATAATACACATGAATATTTAGGTATATCCTATACATGGTGTCCATGATATGGATCTCATGCATAGACAGATCTGCAATGCTGGTGGACAATTAAAATGCTATCATAACTAATGCCAAGTGTTTTGCAAACATGTTTTTGCTCTCCCAGGACCCCCTTCACAACATCCTAAATATAAAATTTCCAAGTCCAAATTCAAAGCAAAGCTTTGCACAGGGAAAATTGTGATTTCCCTTGAAGGCTCGAAGGAAAAGTCAAGATTCTATGAAAGGCAGGAGGTTAGTTACTAGTAATGTTGTTCTTCAAAGCACTATAGAAACTGAGAGGACTGAAGTCATGGGAAAGCCAAGTAATTAGTGAAAATGTTTTTAAACCTTTACAGATCTCCAGAAGGAATAAAAGAAAAGAGACTTGGTAAAGTTTCCTTCCCACTTGTTTTGTGCCAGAACTCAGTCCTCTTTCTACTCCTTTTAATGAAAATTGACAGGCCAGTGGCTCAACCAAGGTGGCTTGCATCAGGAATCGATCACATTTAGCAGTGACTCACTCCAAATAAAACACACACAATCATTTAATTTTACTTAATAAAAGCATTGCTTCTGCTAGCCATATATATATCAAATTCTATACATTTCTTGGTGTGGTCCTGGTTACATGTCACTTCAATTTTCTCACCAAATAATCACACAAATCAAAACTATTGTCTTCCAGGTACAGTCAGGATGCATTTTATATCTATAGATACATAGCAGCAAAAATAGCCATCCCTTAACATGTCTGAACCTGAGTGTTCCTTCTCAAACAGGAGTTTACTTGACAAGGTATTCAGCAACAGTTATTACACTTTAAGTGCATATCCTGCCTCAATCCAACAGAACCTTCAGCTTTCTATTGAAAGCATAACAGTTGAATTGATCTTTTATACAGGGGGACAAATTTAATTTTCCGGCTCCAATTTGGAAAAGAATGCCTATTCAAGACAGCACTTAAGCCTCAGGGAAGTCAATGGGACCTAAACACGTGTTTACAATTAACCATGTGCTTAAGTGGTGGTCTGAACTGGGTGAATAAATGTGAAGTCAGTAGGTCTGATTGCATAAGAAAGAATTACCAGTCTGGAAGAGAATTACAGAATTTGGCTATAAGAGGCTGGAGGATTAGTAACAAATGTGTCATTCCTGTAAGTAATTTACTCAAACCAAAGCCATGACAGGACCATTTCAAGTAGGCATTCAGATTAATTTGAAGGACAGACTTAGAACATAATTACCAACCAGGGACAACTGTAAATTTATAATATATAAGAATCACCAACTGACTTTCAAATGAAACCTACAGAACTGTACATCCTGCTCAGATTTAATGAGCTCCAGCCCCTTCCAGAGCTCCGTTGTGACTTCACACAGAAAACCGAGTAAGTAGCAGTGCAGGCCAAAGTAGTAATTGTGGCTCCAAAAAATGAAATCAGAGAGTCTGTGAGAGTCTCCAAACCTTTCCAAAGTTATTTTTTGCAGTAGTAGTTTATGAGAAAAATATGCAAAGCCATCAAGAGATCTTAAGGGGTTTAAGCGCCCAAGACTCACTGACTGATGAGGGTCCTGTAAACTATCAGACATATCTTAAGATACTTAACAGTGAGGCTAAATCCCTTTATTGACCACATTTAAAGAAACTTCTTAATATTTCCAGGCAAGTTTATCATGGACATCACTTACTGAGAAAGCATTACTGACACATCTACATTTGATGAAGCTTAAATGCTCCTGTGCTACATGTGAGAGGAAAGGGAATCATCTCCAGATGTAACTCTGGTTCTGTAAGATCAATCAGAAGTTTAACAATTAACAACACCCAGATCAAACAACCCTTATTGACAGGGTTGGGTTCTTTTTTTAAAATCAGTGCTCCTCTTGCACTTTTAATGCATTACAGTCATAGCAGGCTATGGAAGGTGACCCTCCAAACTGGACTGACACCAGTTTTTAAATGCCAGAAGCTAAAATTGACAACAGTGCTCAAAGAGCTGTGTGTGACTATTCTAAGGCCTTACAGGTAATAACCTGTTTTATTAGAGAGTTACTAATTAATTCACTGAAGCTGCTCTGCCTTCTTCACTTCCTGGTAACTCTGTGGGTTGTTGGGCTGATGAGTGCATGGCTCTGAGGCATGAAGAGAGAAATGCTATTTCCTCAATTTTTCCTCTGCTCAACTCAAGGTACAACACTCCAGAAAGCCAATATATAAAAATAAACATTCCTTCAGATGCCTGCCAAGCACCTACACACATAAGGAGCAGTGATGGCATTACTGCCACTGAGGTGATTTACACAGACCAGAGCACTGGGAGAGCTGCTGCTGCATTTAGACACATCCCTGTGTCTCTGGCTTCCCAGGACAACCTCTAGCACCGTGTCCTCCCAAACACACCCAAAGGGCAGGCTCACTGCCTGCAGACTTCTCCCCAGAAAGGGGACTGCTCAGCTGTCCCAGCCTCCCAGGAAAAGCATTAAACCTCCAGTCACTAAACAGGTACCCCCACCCCCAAGCTTCAACATTACACACACAGAGGATTACAGCCGGGCTCAGAAACACAGGAGAACTAAAACACCTGATACTTTCAGCTTTCCACAGACCAAGAAATACACCCAACGAAACAGCAATAACATAAAAAAATCCACTTACCTGCTGCTATTCCTTCACAACACAGAGATGCTTCTGAGGCCAACATCAGTCTTCTACAACACTAGAAACCTTTCCTTGCCCACATAGGTCCAACAGTCCTAATAAACCATTCCATGTAGCACCAATCCTGCAGACACTGCACTTCCTGAGAAGCCTCTTTTAAACGTCACCACCTCTGTTCCAGCTGCTCCACATCATCAGCGTTAAGAGGTGATCAAAGTCCCAATGCACATCACCTGTTGCTTAATTCCCACCACCTGAGGCCAGGAGAAGAGGTCAGACTCCATCCCTTCACCCCAGGATGCTCTGCCCTGGCGTGTGATCGTCAAAACATCATGACCGTTGTTGCAGGGCATCAGGACAGGGGCAGGCATTTCTCCTGGTGTTTGCTACAGGGTTTAGATCAACACAGAGTCAAAGAGCAGAGAGAGAAGGCAAAGAAGGCCTGGCTTTGCAATCTAACGTTGGTGCACCCAGTTCAGTATCAACCTCCCCATTGTGCCACAGTGCACTCAGGACAAACTAGAAGTCCGCAAAGGTGGCTCTTCATATACCCTCCCATTTTAGGGAGGATTTGCTGTGCCAGGTTTGGACGGAGAGCAGTGTAAACCCCCCCATTTAAGGGCTGATTGTCACATCAGGGTCAGTTTGCTCACTGGGCACGGGATGTGAGCACGGGGCGAGTCCTTGCCCCATCCCTGCCTCGCCAACCCAGCCTGTGTGCTGGACCAGCCGTCACAGTGGAGCTGCACACCCTCTGGCTGGCTCTGGACACACCAGATGCAGCTGGTCAGCAGCCCGAGCAGCAGCGTTTGGCACATGAGCTCCCAAAAGCCAGAGAGAAACCACAGAACACTGCTGGGAATATATGAGTTGTCAGCACCACAGCAGGAGAGGAAGAGATGGGGATGGATGGACGCCTGCGAGCTGGTTCAGTCCATGCCTGCACACACATCTGCCAGAGGACAGACCAATGTGGGCAAGGAGAATGGGGCATGAGGAGTTGGACAGTTCAGCCAAGGACACGTGGTGAGTTGGTGGCACAGCTGGGCCCAGGAATTACATGATGGAAGGAATATAATTCTCCTGGGCATGAGTCTGCTCTCCTCATCTGTGCACAAAACAGGCCCTGTGGCCATAGCGTGCCTTTCCTCAGTTTGCTTCCTGTCATCCTCATTGTAAGACAGGGCCCTGGCTTCCAAAATGCAGCATCCCTGCTCAGCAGATCCCATCCCTCAGCCATCTGCTGCCTTGCAAACCCCTCTGTGCCAGAATGCCACACCGGGCGTGTCCCACTGCCACAGGAGCTGCTGCCATCAGGGCTGGCTGTCACTGCAGGAGCTGCAAGCAGTGGGAGGCTTGTGGCAAGCACAAAGGGAAACAAAGCAGGGCCAGAGTGGCAAAGCAAGCCCCTCTGGGAAGAAGACCACTTCTTTTGTTGGGTTGTGACGTGTGACACCGTCTGCAGCATGGTTTGGGAGTAGCAAAGGGCATGCTGGCATCAAAAGGGAAGTCATCAGCTCAGAGTGGATTCTCAATATCCTCATTACGGTCTCCTTTTTCTTTTCCATTTTCTTCCTCTTTTGGGGAAGCAGACTTCATGACTCATAGCGTAAAGTGAGCCAAGTCCCTCCTGATATGACTGGACACCTCCTAGAGCTCCTGTGGCTGAGATGACTTCACATCTTTTGAACAGAAATGCAGCCCATGGACTATCCCACCTTCTGCTCTTGTGTTATGTAACTCTTCTGTACTTGGAATCCACCTGTAAGTTCTCCTGCTGTTCTGTTTGGCATCAGCTAAAGAGGGACAGACTTGAGAAGGAGGTTGTCTCCTATGCCTCCTCTGCAGCATTATTTTGGATGGGTCCAAAGCATCCAAGCATGCATGTAGCACTAGCACACACTGGCCAGTACAGGGCATGCAGATCACCCATTAGTGTTGGAGCCAGGGAACTCCTTGTCAGGGGCTGCTGTGGGCACCAGGGTTTGGCATGGGTTCAAGAGGCAATCATGGAAATTCGTAGCAAAGACATGCACAGAGGGCTAACAGCTACAATTAAACTAATCCTTGGTCAGGCAGTCAGTCCTTGAGTCACAAATCTCTGGCTACTGAAAAAAAGCTGTGCACAAGTGGCATGATCTGCTCGCTGAGCCCTCCTGCTGCATCCGCGCCAGCCGTGCAGGGACCAGACACTGCACTAGGTGGACCAGGGCTCTCTGTGAGGAAGGAGGGACTTCAGCCAGCATTTTTCCAGTCTCTTCTTGTTCCAGGCAGGTGTCTTATTCCCTGGAGGCCCTGGGAAGCACAGGAACTTTGTAGTCCTGCCAGAGGCCCTGGCAGCACGAGGCAGGGGAGAGCGTGCCCCTGCACACACGTTCCTGCTGCGCTGTGCCACCCTCTCCCCTGGGGCAGTCAGGGATGCAGCTCTTGGAACCACTGCCTGCTGCCAGGAGGATGATGTGGATCCATAACAGGGCAATTTATCAACACTCTTTTGAGGCAGCTCATGTCCTGTGAAGACAAAAGAGAGACTTGAGACATGAGATTGCCAAATTTAGGGCTTGACTTTGAAATAAAGCTCCATCCAAGGGAGAAAAGCGAGGGAATGACACAACTCTGTGCGTGCACGTGTGTGTGTGTGTGTGATCCAGGCAACCTCCCTTGGCTTCAGACCACCAGCTCTCACAGGATTAGGCACATTTGGGGGCTTTAGGATTTGCATCAGCCATTGGGATGTTTTATGAAGTGGAGTTAGTCAAATTTAAGGTGCAGACCTGGGTTATTGGCATGGTCCTTCCCCTGCAGACTGGGGGGCTGGCAGGCTGAGCAGAGGGGCCAGGGATGGGAAGGACCCTGGAGAACAGACCTGCCAGCTAGCTTTGTTTTGAGTCACTGCTGGGCACATTTAACACCGCAGCATTTGGAAAGAGCCAATGTGGCACATACAGGCTATGTTGGAGATGCATAGAGCAGTTTTCTGACCAGGGAGCAGGCACAGGGCAAGTGCACTAACCTAAATTTATGTATGTGTTTATTTATTAAGGTTGGCTACTTATTTACTTGCCTGTCCCATTCTGAACAGGATCTTCTTCAGACTAGTCATTTGCAGTAACCCTGACAGGCAGGAAGCAGCACGTTCCCACACTGGGGACTGACCATTACCTCGCAGCAATCAATAGGAAACACTTCCCACGGCTGCCCCAGTAGCTGCACATTGCCAGCACACACAGACCAGCCCACTCAGCACTCCTCTGGGCAACGAGGAGCCTCCCCAGTCACACACTCACCACATCCTGGACAGAAGGAACCTGGGAGTATTTTGTACAGATGCTCATTTTCTTTCACAGATTCTAAGCAAATCACAGATTGGATGGCCCCAGAACATCAGCATCACAAGCTAAAGCTCTTGCTTTCCCTCCTGCCTCCAGGGGGAAAGACACAGGGATAGTGAATATCATTTATCAGTCAGCTCGTGCTGAGACACCCTGAATCCTCCCAGGAGCGAAAACAGAACACGACGCGTCAGGAAAGAGGTATATGGAGGTGATGGAAACAGCCTGGAGAGCCTTTCAATGGTGAAGTCACTGTTCTAAATCCCAACCTTACCAAGCACAGTCACCACATAGCACTTATTTCATGGACTTGAGCTGGTCGTCAGGCTTTTTAGGTAGCAGCTGTTCACACCATTAAAAATACCACTGGCAACCCTGGCCATCTTCGCAGAGACATTGAGGATTTAATTGGAAAGGACACCATAAATATTCTCCTTTTGTCACTCTAGATGATCCGCCTCGACCAGGCCTAAGGCACATTGATGGAAAAGCTGCTGCCACCCCACTCTGCATCTGGTGAGCTTAGTCACGGGGGTGATGAAAGCAATGCATCAGGGATCAGTCTCAGGGAAGTATTTCTTTAAGTGGTAGAGAATCCCCAGAAAACTATTAGCTAACAGCTGCTGAACTGCTGGCAGCTTGATTGATCTCAGTGTTTAGAAAACTGTATGTTTAAGAAGAAAACAGCAAATGAGAGCTGGTATGTGAAAATACTGGAACTGAGGGCTTGGAGCAGTGAATTCTTGATGCAAAGGACAGCAACTGCTTTTTTATCATTATGCAGGCCATTTTTTTTCTGCCGCTTTTTGCGGCATCCAATCCTGGATGACTAGTCCTCAAAGGGACCTTGCTCTGGTAAAAGTGAGAGTCAATAGGGGGTTTTTGCCACAGTAAACTTCAGACTCCTGTCACATTATCTTTGGTAGTGTCTCCCACTCAGATCTCTGTCTGATGTTTCAACTCTTGCGCTTGCTCTTGCCTTGAATGCTCAGGAATTTAGTGTTCAAGGATCTGAACAAGAAGGCTGGGAGCTTTCTCTCTACAGAAATAGCCCATAGCACCCAGGACCCTGGCTGAGCCCAGAGCATGCCCTAGAAATCATTAGAATTGACACAGGGCAAACACATCCCCAGCTGGCACCCCCCAGCAGCTGGCATGGCTTCAGCAGCCACCTCAGCCCCCAATCCTTCACCAGCACCCATCCCCTCGTGACACTCACCCTGCTCCCCGACTGTACCGGGCTGTAAAGCATCTCCTGGGGCACCAGTGCTACCAAAATCCCTCTTTTTCAAGCCCAAAACTTGGGCAGGGACCAGGCAGATGGGTAATCTTGGGTACATTCTGTCTTGGGGCAATCAATGGGCACAGCACATCCTAAGGGAAGAAAGCAGCAAAGGAAAGGCTTTAATCTTCCTGTGAACTAAGCCAGACAGGGCCAGCACTGTTGCTGTGAAGGAGGACCACACGCCCTTGTGGTTGATATCACTGCTGAGACAGGCATTCTTAGGGAGGTGACAACTTTGTGCCAATTCTTATTTTGCTTCTGGTTTTTTTTTTCTTCCTTCGGTGATGTCTTGCCTCTCCATGTGCTGAGGACTGAGCTGAGCAGAACCCAGCAGTAATTAACACACAGCATTGAGCTCTGCTTTTGAGATGAAGGTGAGGAAACTGGCTGGCTATTATGCAGAGATCACAGAGTGAAGTGAGTGTCACACTAATGAAGACAGGAAGGATGGGGAAATCAGGCTCAGTAAAAGCACTGGGCTGGAACACAGCAGCAATTTTACTCTAGTTTATTCAGAAACAAAAATTGGGACTAAAAAGATGCTTATAATGAATGGCACCCCCACTGCAGCCCAGCAGTGTAATGTGGAGAACAGGGCAGGGTTAGTCACTACTGGAGTAAGGAGCTGCAGTGGATGGTGGAGCCCCACAGACTTAGGAAAACCTTAAGGAAAACCCCCTTGAGAAAGGATAGAGGCATCGCATCCCTGACTGAGAGCTCTCCCTGAGGCTTATCATCAATAAAATGTAAGAGCAATAAAAAATGGGACAGCAATTTGTGCATTCAGCTTTTCATTCTGGCCAGCAATAACCCAGGGCAGTGACCAGCAGTCCCAGCAGGAAAATATGAGCTGACCCAAAAGGGAACTCTTCCTTTCTGCCTTTTTTCTTGGCAGAGACACCTACACGGCGAAATCACTTATCTCCCCGGCTCCCTCTGCCCCAGCACGCAACAGAACTGGCAATTCTTCTGTAGGCATTAAGGTCCTGATCTTGCTCCCAGCAAAGTCAAAGGCAAAATTCCCATTGTATAAAGGATCACAACTAATTTCCGGCAAGCTCACTGAAGTAGTTCGAGTCAGCTTCCCAAAACAAGCCAATGCATTTTTAAAACCACAGCTGGGGATCTACTGTATTATAACGTGACCCCAGAGAGGTTAAAAATTGCTGTGAGGTGAGTGCTCATGGCTATTGTTTTCGGCTGCTGACTCAGGAACACAGGGCCACCTTGTTTCACATCTGAAAGGACTTTTCTATTTGCTTCAGGACCACACAGGCTAGAAACTGCTCAGAGTTGTTGGTTTGTGGGTGGAAGGAGGAGTGGGAGGTTTCCTCCATCAACACAAGTCACGAAGAAACTCAGGGGTCATGAAAAGCAGCTTTCTGGTGCCCTGGGACAGTGGGAGGCCATCAGAGCTCTTGCCAGAGCTCCTCACAGGCCCCAGGACTGGACAAGAGCGTTCCAGGGAGGCAGGTGCAGCTGGCACAGTGTCCCCAGGGCAGCCGAGTGGTGGGAGCGTCATTCTGGAGAAGGTGGGAACCAGATCAGAGGGCACAGCACAGGAAAACGCTGGAGACAGCCAAGCTTGGAGGGGAAGCCAGGGCTGTGGTGGGCGTCGTGCAGTTCATCTGAGCCACTAATTAATGCCAGAGAGGAAGGGACTCAAGCCGGGATGCTGTTTAAGGGCCCCCCTGCTCCATGGAGGGCAGAGGAGGGACTCTGATGATGTCCCCTTGGTGTGAGCATCTCCAGAAGGCTGGCTGCTGGAGAGGTCGGAGCCACAGTGTGCCACTGGCACAGCCCACTCCATGATTTCCTCAGGTCCCCCCAGCACGGGGACCATCAGGAATTCCTATCCAAGCAGAGACCGGTCAGTGGACTGCAACCACTAATGAGGGAGCTGCTGCCCGAGTCTGTCTGAGCAGCCCTGAATCAGCCCCCGCTCAAACACACACGGAAATAAAACGAGCCTATTGCTTTGCTATCAGCAATTTATGGAACATTAGAGTCTGAATTGGCAAAAGTCCCACTTTGCTGAGAGCAAGATCGGGCGCTCGCGCAGCACTTCATGTACAATTACTTTTAACTCGGCTCAGTTACCAGTGAACTATTATATATGCAAGGATTTTTAAATGGATCATTTTGTCAGTTTTCCTCCTTACACTTGGTCTGCCTTAGACACTTGTCACCAATTTTATTTAATTAGCACCACAATTGTATTAACACCACATTTTTTTAAATTTAATTATGCTCCTGCAGAACCCCAGCTTGTTTTGTGCAATTAGCGCTCTACTTTCATACAAATTAATCTCCCTGGAGAACTGCACCGAAAATAGAGAAAAAGAAGAGACCTCATTTAATGGAAATAACAACATCAACTGACTATGTATGTATATAGCCCTCATATGTTGCCAAACACGCAATTTGAGATTTGTGCTTCCCGTACACATGAAATGATCACACAGTTTTCTCAGGAGCGAATTCGGTAATTTAATTCTGTCATGAGCTTTCTGTCCCGGTGGTAGCACAAAGAGTAAGCTCTGTCTTCTGCTCTATCAGGCAATTTAATCTACAGAGGACAAGAGGAAGACTGGTTCCACTATCTGGTAAACATTTGCTTTATCAGGGAATCTAAGAGTACCTCTAACAGCCCCTTTCTCACTTTAACTGCAGCCACAGAGAATTTGATGTGAATTTAGGGTATTTAAAGCCACTGACTGCTCGGTCTCTGTGATAGCCTTTCTCTGCTGAGGTTTGTTTACTGTTTTGACTGCCCTCCGCATAAATGGAGGTGTCGCTGAACCACTAAATTATATTCCAGTTTACTTACACAGCGAACAGCAAACCAGCTAATTCCTGAGGCAGCAGAAGCAGCTGAATGGGGCAGCTTCAGTCATCATCCATCTTCGTGGCATGGTGTCAGAAGGGAGCAAGAAGCACATCCCAGGAGGGAGTGATCAGCCCAGTTATTTGCTTTGAATTTTTTTTTTTTTTGTACCCACTTTTACATTAGTTTGCCATCTCCTGCGCTTAAAGGTGTTTCATCAAACAGAGAAGTTGGTGGGAAGCCTCGTGAGAGCAGAGTACAGTCAAGCAGGTGCAATGGAGGGGTATAACCCATCTGGAGAACCACAGCTAAGGGACAGTCTGCAGTGCCAGGGTGATGAAAAGACAACGAGGGTGATGGCATGGTGACCAGCCAGGTAGTACCCATTCAGTACAACCCAAAAGCTACTTCCAAGCTCTATGGAAAAATCACAGAAATTGGACCTAGAGTGGACAATGGAGACCATCCCCAAAATCACCAGTAAATCTAAGAAGTGATGCACTTTTCCATGTTTTCACCAGCTGGGTTTTGCAGGAGCTGACACCCTTGGCCCTGCCCTTGGGGACAATTGACCATGGCAGCAAACCTCTCCAGACACCCCACATCTTCTTACATCTTCTTAAATCACCTCCAGCTATCCCTCTTAGAGACACGCACTCCTGGAGGCCCAGGTTATTTGCACCATGACTTGAGGGTCCACAGAGCAAACCAAGCAGGCTTGGCTGAGAGATTTGTGGTGAAAAAGAGGGAGGAATTTGTGCCTGAAGCATGTTCACTCACACTCTTTCCATCCCTGAAGTCGTGGTGCTTTTCTGCCAGCCTTCAGAGTGATTGTTTGAGGAATCCCACATTGGGTACTTGTAAGAGGTTTCTCCTGCCAATGCTATTGATGACACAAAGGAACTGGAAATAACTGCAGAGAAGGGGAGTTTGGGCAGTTCAGATATTCCAAATCTTTTTTTGGCCTTTTTTTTTTTTTTTTTTTTGTACCATTTGAACAGAAATACTATAAAAATACCCTTGCTGTTATGGCTTCTCCTTGCTCAAACTGTGATGCAGAACAGATACATTGAGAAAAAATGCACAAATGGAAAACTGCTAAAAAAGAGTGGGGATGAGTCAATCAGCCACAAAGAACTGAGAAGAGATCAAAGACTGTACCAATGATTAACAGGAGTACATCAGGGGTTTTTGGTTTTTCAAACTTACTCTCAGCCAGCTTAAAGTGAAATGTGATGTGCTACAACCTTCTGGTGTGTTTCAGAGCTAAAGTCCTACTTAACATACATCAGCGAACTACAGGCTCAGTTCTTCTTTTCACAACTGGCTTCTTGAAACTTTACCCTCTAGACTGTCAAGCAGGTCGTTTGACAACTCTGCCCTGGTTAAATCAAATTAGCCATCAAAGAAATAAAAGCCCAGGACTTGACTGGACATCTTCTGGGATAGCAGGATATTAAAATAATGCCAGAGTGACACTGGACTTTGTCCTGTTGCCACCAACTTGTATTTTGTTCGTTTGGCATCTTTTGTTTTCAGGCATATGAGACAGATGGAAATTTGCCATCCCTCGTTTACTTGGTGACAGGGAGGATTAATAAGGCAGAGAGATTCAGACTATTGCAGAAAAGCAAACAGAAGTTCAGCCAATGTCTCCCTCACCATCCCTAGATACTCGCTGGAGGACGCAGATGCTGTGGACAGCTTGGAGAGAGCAACACCAGCACCATTCACCTGTGGATGAGCCAGGACTCCTCCAGCACAGCCCTTGCACGGGGGTTGCCTTGTGCCTGTGGCAGAGGCAGAGGGGCTCTTTGCTGCCCACCTTGGGCAGAGACCTGCGTTCCTGAGCTGTTCCAGTGGGCTGCAGAAGCAGGACATGCTTTCACCCTGGAAATCAGGAAAGACACTTTTGCTTTTGTGCACCTCACAGGCTATGCTATGGTTTGACTTTAAACCAGCCTCCAGTCCTTCTGCCTCTGTGATATCTATCACAGACAGCTTCTCCCTCTGTTTAACACCCCTCACTCAGCCTACAGCAGGGTTGCCAGCATGTGTTTTTTGAAGAGGGTCATGCAGGGCTTTCCTGCTCCTGGCCAAGGTAAAAACAAAGGGACCATTTTCTGGGGTCAGTACGAAATGATTCCCATGTTTCCCACGGCAACAGTGTTGTCTCCCTAAACCTTATTACCTGCTAAGTTTGAGTGGTCCAGTGGAGGCAAAATGCCCACGTGTTACTGGCAGAGCCAGCATTCCCAGGACAACCTGGCACCTTCCAAGGTTCCCTGGGTAGTGACTCTCCATCTTCCCCTATTTACACCCCCAAGGCAGCACTGAGAAGGATGACTGCACCAGCATTGCCCTTCCTCGGGGTTCTTGGTAGAGCAGAGGTGGGATTTAATCCTCCTTCTCTGCTTGCCAAGCTGAGGAGGGGCACATCACCCCTACATTCCAGGCAGCTTGCTTCCCAGGCCTTCCTGAGCGCACCACTGAGCACAAAAGGCTGGGGCTGTGTCACAGCTTAGCTGTAATTATTGCCAGGAGACAATCCACAAGGGCCTCATCTCTCCTGGGAGTCTGCCTTGGTCACAGCCAGCTGCAGAGACCCAGACACTGCCAGAGCCCCGCTGGCACCTCTGTGGCTCATCCCGTGGGGACCAGCCATTGGGGGAACCCTGATTTTGGCAATCCCATACGGGGGATGCGGTGGGTGTAGGATGGGTGAGGGTGTTGGATGGGTGAGGGTGGTAGATGGGTGAGAGTGGTAGATGGGTGAGGGTGCCAGCACTGCCAGCACTGGTGCCTGCATTGCCCCCAGGCAGGTGTCTGTGCTGCTGGTTGCTCCGATTCTGATCACAACCCCGGTGCCCACGGGGCTCTGTCACCCTCACAGCCTGGGTGACACCTCCAGCTCAGGGGTTTCTTCCTAGCACACTAAACCCCCCTTGTTAGCACTTGCTGTATGGAGCAGTCGATCACTTCGGCAGCAGGACAAGTTACTTTGGAGATTAATGACACGCTCCTTCAGCTTTGTCCTTTCTGTTTGTTAACCAGTTCCTTCTGCAGATAATAAATGCAGAGGGGAGAAAAGGAAAAATCCAACCCTGTTCTCCAGAACACCACAGTGAGGAGACAGGATTAGAATGACATCAAGTGGCTTTCAGTGTGACTTTGTGCAGTGTCAGGGTGGATATTCACGCTGCAACACAATTATTCAGTCAAGCCCACTCCCTGGGAAGTCAATGGATGCGGTGCCAGGGACTTCAAAGGAAGAAGGATCGTGCCCTCCTGTGCATTTTAGGGCTCTAACAGAGGTTGCTAAAAGCAGTTTTTAAACAGAGTAAATCCCATTTATTTTCCAGATATGCATGCAGAAATGCTAGGCTTGCTAGCTGCTAAGGGAACTCCATTTTTTTCCACTTAATTGTGTTCCTAAGCAGAATGAGAACGAAAACTAATATCATTTTTTTTTTAATCTTCTGCAAAATGAAAATTCAAAAAAATGCAAAGCTCAGTTTGGATCAATGAAAACCTTGTCTTTCAGCAACATCAAAACATGCTTTTTTGGTTTGGATATCTGCTCCATAAGAGATTATGTGTTGTCACAGAGCATGCAAAATAAGAATTTCAGTGATGTTTTAGTTAAATGAGACCCAGAACAGTCCAGTTTGACGAGTTCTGTAAGGAATGTCTGGATCACATTGCAAACTTCTCATTCTGTTGTGTTTTATTTGTAACTGAAATCCAGAATTAATTGATTTTTCATTCTCTGATAGAGATATAAATGAAGGGGTTTGGTAGTTCTAACCACCATCTACTAACTCACAACTTAAGGGAACATTTATAAAGAATTAATAAATGACCAACAGATACTACAGACTTGCCACAGACAGGAACTATTATAAATTATTATAAATGCTCATATGTACAGAAGTGTTACAGAAATTGAGAGAAGCCCGCAATTAACCATACACTAACTCACCAGTTTACCCTGCACTAACCACGGGTCCAGCTTACTCTGTTGATAAAGCCTACCCCTCATGTAAAGAGTGGCCAATTGTGTGAGAACTACTTTGCACCGGCACCAAGGGTGATATTCCAGATGTGAAGGCCAGGCTGCACAAAGGCTTCCATAGAACCATAGAACTGGAAGGGACCTTAAAGATCATCTAGTTCAACACATCTGCTGTGGGGGCCATGGCTGGCGGGGGGGGG
>VWZG01010401.1:252714-345745 GCA_013396735.1 Grallaria varia
GGAAGTGCCCCAGGTGAGATGCCAAGTGCAGTGCCAGGAGGTGTTTATACCCCTGGGCTGGGCATGACACTGGAGGAAATGACAAATGCAAAGGGCATGGGAGCAGGCGGGAGATTTACCCACCAGCAGGTCACAAGCCTGGCAGTTCTCACATTGTCCAACTTAATGCACTGTTTTAAGGCCACTGCTTTAGCTGCATCTGTGAGACACAGAGCTCTGATGACAAACTGGCATGTAATAATTTATGTACTTCTAATACAAAGAGCCAGCTCCTTTCTATGCCCTTTTCAGATACTTCTCGCATGAAAATGGAAACAGGTGATCACAAAGCCTGGGGGGCTCTTGGGGCTCCTCCATTCAGAAGAGCCATTTCCTACCCAGCCAGAGAGGGAGGGAAGGACGGAGGGAAGGAGGAACGGAGGCAGAAATAACACACAGCACAATTTACTGCCCCAAAACCAACCTCCTCAGCCGAAGACACAACTGTAATCACCAGTGTGAAAATACACTCCCCAGCAACATGTGAGAGTGATTTACAGCGCGGCTCTGTTCTCAGCAAAAGGGTTTTGGCAGCCAGGAACACTAGGCACATCAGCTCCAGGCTGCATGCAGGGTAGAGAGACAGCTCACAGAAAGAGGGGTGCTTTCTCCTCTGCTAGCCTGTCACTCTACAGCCACAGCATTTCAAAATGCATCCCATTATAACACAAATGCGGTGATGAAGAACAGCGCGTTGAAATAGTTTTAGGGTTTGAGATATCCCAGTGAATGTTTCTGATTTACAGAAACCTGAAGAAGCTTATTGTATTAGTTCTGTTTCCTCAGTTAAGCAAAATCAGCTTTAAATCACTCTTCCCCAAGAGAGGCAAAAGGAGAGTATAGGTGGTGTGTATTAGAGAAGCTCAGATTTTAGCAAAATCAGTTTAAATTAACACTTTAATTTTACTACAAATATCTGCTAACTGCATATATCAGTTTAAATTGAGCTCTCATAGAGACTTGCTTCAGAACAAACTAATAGAGAACAAAGTAGTCAAATAGACTGCCATCTATTCTAAGAATTGCTAAGGTTATCATTACTTCTAAACCGGACAAGACATGCCAGGCTCAGAATTCGATCTGCTGCTGAAGATGGGAGATGTCTAATGTCATCTTTCAGCATTAAATACCAAAGGCATAAAGGTGGGTATCCTGAGGAGGGATTGCAACACATGCAAAGCTTGACAAAGAGTCCCTGGAGAGATTTAATTCAATCAGGCTTTAGCTTTCCTAACCTGGTCCCTGGCTGCTTCGACAACTTCTCTGTAACTACTTTGTGCTGATCTTCAGGTGCTCTCCTGCTGACCTGTGATCTCTCTCCAGGCTCTGGGCATCTATTGCTGGCACTGGCATCAGACTGGTAGAGATAGAATGGATTGAGGTTCCCCTCCCCTGGAAACTTTAGTTAAAACCCTCCTCGCCAGCTTGGCAAGCCTAAGCTGAAGTTGTTCATCCCCTTCTGTGACAGCCCCTAGAAGTCTCATGTCTAAGCAGCCCCTAGAAGTCCCATGTCTAAGTGGCAAACCCTGTAACCATTTATTGATTCAGTGGATTCAACTGGCCCTTTCAAACCCTTTCCTTTTGAGTGGGAGGACCGATGTAAAAACTACCTGTGCTTCAGAGTCCCTTGTGTCACAGTACCACGAACTGTCAGAGCTCTTCCTGACACTTTGCAGGCAGGGATCACTATTTTTGCATGGACAACGTGGCTCACGTCAGTAAAAATAAAGACACTACTTAAGCTTCATTTAACAGCACCACTAACAGCGTGAGGAAAAACTCCCACAGAAGAAAACAGGAAATTAAGAGCAAGGTGGAGCTCCATTTCCTAATTCTCAGTAGTCCATACATAAATCTCCATACATTCCCCCACCAATCAGCCCATACTCTGGCTAATTCTCTAACTTATTTTGCTGCAAAATTATTCCCATTTTTTTACAAAAGGGGAAACTGAGTTTCAGAAAGACAAAGAGAGGGAAAAAGAGCTTTGCCCAACTTGCAAGACTGCGCTTCAAAGAATAGATGGCACATTTCCAGTCCTAGAAGACACAAGGGTTATAAAAATTATCCATATAAGTTATTTCAGAATTTCAATGACCAGCTGCTATTGTTATCATATTAGGGAAACTGTTTTACTGCCACGGGCAAGTGGCCTGAAGTGCAATACCAAGAGGCATCAAGACAAATGTGCTAAGAGCTTGCAATGAGCAGAGCCACAGCTCCATACCAGAGGTTCTGGTCCAGTATGTCCCATCCAGCTACCTGCCTTTCTCTAGGTATTTCCTGCACAAACACTGTCATGTATTATTCACCCTAGAAGTACTTTTCTTCTATTGATCCACTTATCATCTTTCTTCATGAAAAGATCAGGTGATTGGTAATTCACAGTTACATTTAGAAACAGGTAATCATCCCACCAACAGAGCAGAGGTGGCTCAGTCAAAGATGCAGCAAATGGAATTAATTGGGGCCTGAATGGGTGAACTAATGGTTTACTAGATCTTAATAAATCATCTTCTACTTCCTCATATAGGTCATGGGAAAAGTTTTAAAGATGCCTGGAGGGTCAGATTCCCTCATCCCTGGCAAAGACCACAAAGAAAGCTGCTTACAGTTGAAGGTCTGGGAAACAGAGAAGGAAATGGCAAGGGTGGGTTATCACCTAGGGTCAGCTGTATCCAAAACTTGGGAGAGCCTGCCATGTGGGTTCTCCAGGCTGCTGGGACATGAGGGAGCAGGAAGACACCTGTATGGCATGACTGGACTCTATGAAAATCCTGGCACCTTCCTGCATCATTGGGAAACATCACAAGAATCAAAGAGAGAAACACCAAAGTGAGCACATGGTGACTGGAGGTTAATTGAGGCCATCAGAGATGAGTGGGTACATGGACATTCCTGTTTTAAATTAATGAGGCAGTTCTTAACTTCTACAGTTCTTTAGAGAAGAGGTTGTAGAAAAGCATGGGATATCTTTAAAAAAAAAAAAAATCAAAACACTGTTTTGTCTTTTGTATGAGACCACGTAAAGCAGGCAGGGATATCTGTCTGTGAACAAGAAGCTTCACTGAAGCTCTCAATGGACTCAAGAAAAAAGTGTTGATCAGAGCCCACTGTGTGCTGTTCAGGACACCAAATTATTATTCTTACAGAACATTTAGTGCTTCTTAGGAGACTCCAGAGAAAGCAGAAAAAAATGTCCATGAAAGCCCTGCTGCCACAGCTCCTTAATAAACATCCTTTGCATGATGTGAGCTACCTATGGCGGGCATGGCATCAGCTGGACATCATCATAACCACACTGATGTCCCCTGCAGCCCAGGAAATCAAGTCTTCCTCATGCTGCTCATTGAAGGAATGAGACCTCTTCTTCCTCCTCACCAGTAAATTGATGCCTGCTGTTGGCAAGGCAATGGGTGGACTTGCTGGAGAGTGACACAGTAGTTTAGTCAGTCCCTCTGTGCTGCACAGGAAAGTGATGCTTGTGTGTTTAGACATGAAAAAGCTTCTCTGTCCTGGACTGCTGCTGAAAACCAGAAAGATGTTTCCATGCAACCTTTTTAGACCAGCCTTCCTTTAATGTTTTAATTCTGTTTGATGACTTAACTCCAGTCTGCGATTTCATGTTCCTGGAGGTACCGTAAAAGTATAAAATAAAAAGACAGGCCCCGTCTCAAGGAGTTCACAGTCTAAACATAAGTCAAAATGAGAACAGATGAACAGATGAAGTAGGGAGCACGGCTGAGATTAACCAGGGATAAGATACAACAGAGGAAGAAGAGGGGATAAAAGAGACAGCCCGATGAAACCCATACGAAAGTTGGAGGAAGATAAGAAGGTCCTCCAAAGGACATGCTGAAGGAGATTAAAGAGGTACGGGGAGAGGCAGGAAATGATAGCCCCACGGAAGCCAAAGCAGAATAAGGTTTCCAGAGGAGCAGCCCCAACTGTCTCGACTGGGTCACGTTTTTCAGTGAAAGTTCAGGAGTATCTATTATTACAAACCTTCAAGGGGAAAGGGGCAGTTGCTTTGGGGATTTTGTTTTATTTCTTTGTAACAGGCATAGGCCCTGAGAGATTCCCTACAGCGTATTCTCTTTATAATCCTTTTGGGATTAAATAACTCCAGACACATTTCCCTGAGGGCTGGATCCCCTTTCAGTTTGGCAGGCTGGATAGGCAGCTGCAGCCTCTCCCCACGGAGGGGGGGGATGTTAACTATCTCCCTGCCACACATTGCGTGCCATGCCTGATGTCCCTCAGCCTGGGATCAACCTGACTTTGACCCTCTGGGCCATGCCTGATGTCCCTCAGCCTGGGATCAACCTGATTTTGACCCTCTGGGCCATGCCTGATGTCCCTTAGCCTGGGATCAACCTGACTTTGACCCTCTGGGCCATGCCTGATGTCCCTTAGCCTGGGATCAACCTGACTTTGACCCTCTGGGCCATGTCTGATGTCCCTCAGCCTGGGATCAACCTGACTTTGACCCTCTGGGCCATGCCTGATGTCCCTTAGTCTGGGACCCCCCTGACTTTGACCCTCCAGACCCCCTTGGACACACAGAGCAGCAGAGGAGTGTGCTGCCATTGCAGGAGGAGGAGGCTCCAGAGGACTGTGGCTGCACTGTAGCTGGTCAAGGAGGGGAGAGTGTTGCTGGATAAAAGCACAAGCAAAAAGTGTGTGTATGTGAACATTTCCTTCTGTAATATTCATATATTCAGGACATCTAGACTTTATTAAACCTCTGGAAAATGAGGCTTGCTTTCCTGGGATGTGGAAAAGAGCAGAGGAATCTTCTCTCCTGCCCTGACAAGACAAAGCACTCATGACAATGTAAAGCCATATCATCTCATCAGATATGGAAGCTTACTGATTTATCCCAAGTTGGGAGGGTTTGGGATGCTCTGCTGTACGGCACGAGCGCAGTCCATTCCCATGGATTTCATGGTGTAACTCACTATGAGTCAGCCTTGAAACCTGAATTTCCCCAATTCAGAGATAGTCAGATTTCTTTCCTGATTAAAAAAAAATAAAAAGCTTCTACTTGCTTCAGTGATGAGAAAGCCAGTCTAACCCAAGTCAAAACCTCCTCCCTAATATCCCAGTCTTTCTATTAGCAGCCTTGTTTTACCCTTCCTTTCAAGAAGCTCCATCTTACAACGTGGCCATTCAGTTTCAGTACTACGTGTGTAGCTGACAATGAACCTGTCCAATACCTGCTAGGAGAAGGGAAACGTGACAAACCAGTAGTGGTGATACATTTCTTTTTGTGGGGACAGGATGGGTAGTGGAGCAAGAAATCATCTACCAAGACAGCAAGGGGGAATATCCCTCCACATGAGACCTTGAGGGGAGCAGCTGGTATAATAATTCACACAAGTCACTAAACTTCACTAGTGGAAGAGTAAGGAGACATTGGTGGAACCTGACTGGACTCTGCTCTTTGCTGCTTTCATTTGGAGGGCTCACAGCATTGGGAAAGAAGGAAGCAGAAGGCACATTTTTCCCATTTGAACTGGAATGTCCCCACCACATGGGGACTCCCATCTTTCTTCTCACTGAAGCCAAGCTCCCATGCAGCGTGTGTGGGAACTCAGCTATCACTGCTTCCCCTTTACTGCCAAGATGGGGGGAACCATCTGCGAATTTGAAAAAAAAGATTAAATTAAGAAGATAAATGTTTCAGCAATACCAGCCGTGCCATGTGAGGTGTCACACACATGGCCTAGCGTATCAGTCATTTGCCTGATGTTCCCCTTAGCATGGGAAGTCACCACGAGCCTTGTCCACCTGAAGCCACAGGGCTGTGACTTCCTCCTGGTCCAGCCACACTGGCCAAAAAGGCTAGGATTGCTTCCCGGAGCTGATTCTGTCTGATGTGCTTTTAGGGAGTCAGCACACTGAGCCAAGAGGGGGGTGAATTCGGCATGGGAGAAAGAATGGGCTGAACAGAGTGGCATGGGTGGGCACCCAAAAAGATGCCCACAGCCCATGCAGCCTGGTTTGATGCACAAGGACACGAGTGCTCAGGCCTTCCTGCACCAAGGTCTGCTCAGCCCTGCTCTGCCTTACAGACTCCCTGCAAACAGCACGATCTTTGTGGAAATGGCAGAGAGATCTGTTTATCCTCTGTGGGCACAGAGTAAATCTAATTAAACCAGGAGGCTTCCAAAGTGCCATTAAGGTAAATTGGTGAAACGTATTAAATTGCACTCCCCCCGTTTCCCTGTGGTTTTGGCCTCCTTGTCTGAGGGCCAGGGGTTTAGGGCACATAAACTTATGGAAAGTTCCTCAATCTCCAAGGAAAGATGGGAGAACGAGTGGTCTGTTCACATTTTCCCATAAGTATCACAGTAGCAGTTTGTGAGGGAAGGGTTTATTTTAGGAAAAGCTATTTTGAAAGCTAAAGTGTCACATCCTGGCTGGCTCTTCTCATGGTGTTACTATAATCATCCAGTTATGACAAGCTTAATGCAGAAAAAGCAACCTTTTTTTCTTTCTTTTTTTTTTTGAGGGGGGGAAGAAACAATGTCACTAGCATATTTTTGGACAAAGGCTGTCATTTTGCTTCTTTTTTTGGTAGTCTTTTTGCTTTTCCCTGTCATCTAACACTATTTATAAAGCACCAGCCGCTAGATCTAGGAACTCTCTGTCCCTTTTTGATGCGGAAGTCCATGCTGGCAGCTCTGCCTGGCCCTGCACACTGCAGAGGGTTTTCTGAGCCCAGTGCAGCGGGTGCTTTTGTGGCTGTCACAGGTTTTGCTGAGCTGCCCTGCTCCCACCCGGGGGTAGGAAACCACGGCCGCTGAGAGCTCAGCATCTCCACTGCCCGGGCCAGAGCTTCTCAATTTCAAACGGGTGCACCCAAATATCAAAGCCATCCTGCAGGTGCCTGCCCCTCTCCCCACGGAGATGCAACGAGGCAGGCAGGCATCTCGCTGGGAAGCCAGAGCTGGAGGAGCCAAGGCTCAGCTTAGCAATTGTGAGATGTGGGCAGTGAGCACTGGCTGGTCCTGCTGGTGCCACGCACAGAGGCCAGGTCTTACACTTCCCTCCTCTGCTCTGCAGGCTGGGCTCCAGCTGAAGGCCAGAGCAGCTTGGAGCAGGACTAAAAGACTGGGTGCTTTCACGAAATGAAATTATTTTCGCAGCTGGATCTGTAGCACAGTGGCTCATTCTGACTTAAACTGCATTTTCCACAGAACAGACAGACAAACAAGGCAAACACGGACCGTGTCTTCTCTTGTGCTTAAGTAGCTCCTGCTTTGAATTCAAAGGGCGTAAGTAGGAAATTGATATACTTTCTAATTTATTGGAGAGTAGATAACTCTCAGAAAACCAAGGAGGCTGCTCTCAATTTATGGGAAGCTGGCGCTTTTAAACAGTGATCGAGCAAATGTTGAAAGAGTCCTGCCTATAGAGCTTCATGCATTTAATATTCAGAAGACTCACAGGAGATGCTAAAGTGCCCTCAGCTCAGAAAATTAATAAAATATTATCTCATGAGTGAACTTCAAAAGCTTTGGCAGTTCCATTCATTCCACTTCAGATAAGCAGCCAAAATATTGCAATATCCTGTTAACCTGATGTGAAACATCCAGCTTACCTTGGCCAGTAACATTAAGCTGGAAATGTGTGAACAATCTTCATTACTAAATATTTAGCCATTTCATCTGCTCTGTTGTGCCTCCCTATGCCCAGATCCAGTAATTCCTGCTTCCAAATGTGGATCTAGGCCCCGATAGTCAGTTGGGCATTGACAAAACAGCAAGGGTCTGAAGACAGAGGATTTAAAGACTGTTTTTGTCAAACCTTGCAGCTCTGCCTCTAAGGGTGGCCTGTTCAGAGATATCTCTCTCCGGGGCAGGAAGACCCTATTTGGCTGTGGGTAAAATGACCAAGTCTGCAAAAGATATGTCAAGTGTGTTACACCATCCGAGGAGGGGACACTTTAGAGAGATCCTACACTTTGGTGGCTTTGCTCTCTCAGGAGCAGCTTGGACAGCCTTGGAGTTTGGCTCTCAGTTCTTTCTTTCTCCCTTCACAGTTCTGGGGTTTTTTTTTTTCTTTTGCTTTCCCCAGACTCATCTTACCACAACAAATTACTGGCGCGGCTAGAATGTGAGCTATTGGTAGAAGCCAAAGCTTTTAATTTTGAGCCAGCAGGTGGCTGTGCCCTGAGGCCAATGCCTTCCAACATGTAGGTTCAGTGCTTGCTGAGGAGGCAGGTGGGGGGACTGACACTGAGACCCCAAATTCACATGATGCCTGCGGGACTCAGCATGCACTGAAGTGTTCCCTGCTGCAACAGCGACTCACCAACCCAGCAGTGGGATGACACAGAGCTGGGGAAGGGTCTGGAGCATAAGTCCTGTGAGGAGCAGCTGAGGGACCTGGGGGTATTTAGGAGAAAAGGAGCCTCAGGGGAGACCTTATCACTCTCTACAAGTACCCGAAAGGAGGTTGTAGCCAGGTGGGGGTCAGTCTTCTTCCAGGTGACAAGTGACAGGATAAGAGGAAATGGACTTACACTGTGCCAGTGGAGGTTCAGGCTGGACATCAGTAGGAATTTTTTCATGGAAAGGGTTCTTAAACCTTGGAATGGTCTGTTCAAGAAACGATTGGACATGGCACTTAGTGCCATGGTCTGGTTGACAAGGTGGCAGTCAAAGTCTGGTCTTGATGATCTCAGAGGTCTTTTCCAACATAAATAATTCTGTGATCACCAGTGAATGATGCTTTGGTACTTCAGCATTACTCTGGTAATGTAATGCAGGACTGAGAGATCCTGTGCTCCTCACCTTCCCTTCATTGCTTCCCAGATGCCACTTCCCAGCAAACTTCCACTTTCTGCTGGAAGATAATACAATCTTAAGCAGTGGTGAATAAATCTACATAAATTCCCCTGTCCGTGACTGGATGCTGCTGGGAAACAGGACAGAGATCCTTTTCTTGGCCACCAGTTCAACAAGAGGCAATAACAGCTAAAAACCAGCATCACCTCAGGGCTGCCTGGTTATCCCCGTGGCCTCAGTTATCTCTGTTAGCCTGGATATTCACTTCACCCCAGCCCAGAATGACACTCTCATCAGAGTAGTCTACAGACAGAACAGAAATCAAATCCCTTCGGCATCTGAATCTCCTCTCATCTCTGCCACCAGTCCCTCCACACAAGCAAGGGAGCCCAGGGGAGGCTTTATTAGACTGTCAATGAACTGAAAATGATAGCGCTCGCAGGACTGTCAATCCAGCACAAGTAATGAGTTAAATATATATATATATATTATATATATATTTGTATTTAATTGCCAATTCTTCAGTAATTCCCGACAGATGGAATCCTTGTATTTCAGGTCAACTTGACATCGCCAGCACTCCAAGTGGGGATTGCCAAATTTAATGAGCTGCAGTAACAATGTCTCCACATTATTGGACTAATTACTAACTTCTGAAAAGAAAAGAGGAGAGGGGGAGGAAGAAAAAGAAAATCCTCTAAACAGATGAAAAATTTAATTAACAGCATTTTGAGATGTTACTTATTACGAAGCAAATTCCACTTCAAAGGGAAAATAGCCTCTAGGTGGATAATAGATCTAATGTAGTCGATCTAATACTAACTTGTTTCATATATACAGCTTTAAGTCTTCAGAATAACCAGACTTCATGGCAACAGCCAGCACACACTGCTCCTCGTGCTGCAAAGTCTCTGTTTTCACCAGCCATGGACCATTCAGAAAGGTCTGGCACAAGGGCAGGTGCTGCAGGTGGGTCCCACCTACCACATCAAACCACAGCACATGGTGTTGTATCTGGTGGTGAGTGAGGCAAAGCCCTGACAACTCCAGTGGCTTGTCATAAATTTCCAGTGCAGGATTTTTACATTAAAAAAAAAAAAAAAAAATCACTGTTTTCATTAAGAGTTGTGGCTACAGCCTTGGACTTCCAGGTTGAACATACATGGTTCATCGAAACCAGTGGAAAATTTGCATGTTAAGCTTGTGGAACTAAAAATTCAGCCTCAAATGAATGAAGCAAATGCCAGACTAATTTCTTCAAATCAACTTTCAGCAACTTCTGTTCCTCTCTCTCTCATAAACACACACACTCATTCATTCGCTTATCTAAACAGACATGGAAAAAAAATTAAAATCCCAGCCTTCAAACCAGTCAAAATATTTTCCCTGTGAACTGAGCAGGAAGAAAAGGAAGAGGTTTGTTGCTATTTCTATCTTCAAATTGCTCAGATGTGCCACGGTGAGGGGCCATGTCAAATTGGCTAGATCGGGTGACAGCAGGCTGGAAAAACCTTTCCTCATTCTGTAGAGACCTTCATGGATCTATTCATGCCTTGCCCACCTCACTCCCCGCCACAGCCACCTTTATAAACCCTGCTGATGGGAAGGGCAACCACAGCAGCTCCGAGCAGGCTGTCACCTCCCCGCGGAAATCCCCGTGATCCAGGCTGTGTAAATCACACCGGTGTGTGTTGGGAGATCTCTGCTGGTACAACAACATTTGCGTGCATTTAGGGGCATTTCCATGGCTGGGATCCACAGAGTGACATTCAGTGCCCCCCACCGCCACCCTGCACAATCCCACGGGATTCACCCAGCCAGCCACTGCCCCTTGGGCAGGAGGCAGGGGAGGATAAAACTTGGCATCCTCTGGCTGTACAGAACGCACACTTGCTGCAAGTGGAGCTTAAATATTGTTGGGAGGCAGGGGAGGGGGGAAAGAGGGAGGGCAGAGAGGCAGCAGGGTTGTTTAGGCATAGGGATGTATCTCAATTTACCCCTTCTCACTCCTGCCCATTATTTCCCACTTCAGAATTGGCACTTTTGCCAGCAGAACATAAAGGCAATAGTTAAGGAAAGCTGCAGCCCTTGGAGAATTTTGTGCCCCTCATATGAAGGGACCTTAGTTGAAGGTGTGGAAACAAAGAGCAAGTGCTCTGCTGACAATATATGGAAACACAGAATTTGTGTTTCCCAGGATGCTGCCAAGGCACCCAGCCTGGCAGGGTGAGGGAGAGTGAATTCCACACCCCCGGTTCTGCAGGGCTCTCCTGCTCCCCTTCAGGGTGCTCTTACTGCCCTAGCCATGCATCACACCTTCTTACCTTGTGTTTTCCCCTTGCATAGGGCTCTGTCCTTCCAAAGCAGCTTGTATTAAGTCCCAGCAAACCAGACTAGCAAAACTTCTGCCCTTTCATAAAGGCCCAAGACCTCATCTACAAAGAGGCCAGTCAGAATCCAAAATGTGACAGTCTCGTACGGAGAGTTCACTTTATCATCACCTCTCCCACCTTCTCCCTCCAACAAAAGCACTTTAAAGACAAAAGAGGCAACAGCCAAGGAAGAGGCTGGTGGCTATGTTTAGCTGGAACAGGATTTGAGATTTTGGGGGAAAACCCCTGGCTGTGGAGCACTTGGCTGATGCAATTTGAAGAAGAAATAGGCTCCTACCTCTCAGAAGAGGGATCCTGACATCAGTGGGCATGCAGCTGCTTGGTTACTGAGAAGAGGAGGATCACAGGACCCACAGACCGAGGCGGACAACAGAACATCTCACAGAGCATGCCTGTGTTGCAAGGGGTGGCTTCCATGCTGCCCAGCTGCACTCAGACCACAGAATCCAGTGGCCCTCGTGGCAATCTCACTGCCTGAGCCCCCAAAATAACTCCTGAGTATGTCCTAGTCAATTAAGCTATGATTTGCCACGTAGCAACTAAATGATGACAACCACCATTTGGCCACATGTGGCTCGACTCCTGCCGTGTCCCCAGGCTCAGCCCAAGCCTCTCACCCAAGCCATGCCAGCCTGGCTCTGACATATGAACCCAAGGTTTCCTTCAGTGCCTGGCTCAGGGGCTTCTGTCATCCTTCGTGCCCGTTCTCCTGTGTACATGGGACTTGGTTCCTTGTCCAGGCAATGCACTCTGTTCCCACACCCTCAAATTTACTGTTGCCCATGACTTTTAGGACACGCTAACCACCAGAATGGAACCCTGCATGACAGCCTGTGGGGTACAGGCAGCTGGCATGTTCCCAGGCTTTTGGATGTCTTTTGTTACTGGAAATACCCAAATTGCCATATTTTGTTACTGGAAATACCCTAATTAGTTCATAATGCATTTCATTAACCTGACAGCCATCCACCTTACCCCATATCTGTTGGCTTTTTTGAGGCTTTTGTTTAAAAGAAAAACCCCAAAACACCAATTTCACTCTGCAAACACCTCTCCCAACACTGCTCGCTGCTGAAGGTGGCGTATGAAGATTCTGCACAAGGTGGGTTGGAGTCGAGAGCAGGACATGGGCCTGGTCTCTCCTACAGCTGTCCAACCAGGCCAAGCAATGCATCTACACCTGCAATTCCCTTTCCCTGACCAGGAGCGGGTGGGAAGCAGGCGGTCCTGGATGGGAAGATCTGTCAGGTGTCCTGAAGGTCCCTCAAAACACCCACTCAGAACCTTCACTACCGAGGCACGTTCTCTGCAAAGAGAGGAGGTGAAAACTCACCCAGGAGGAGCACTGAGCCAAGCAGGCAGATGATGTGTCTCAGCAGGTATAAGCAGAGGCACTGCCAAGTAACCAGGCAGAGTTTAAGCCCTAGGACAATTAAGAGTCCTGTGCAGTAGAAATATCCTAACTTGCAGCCATTCTTGTACTTCTTTCTCAGCTTGATACACTCAAACACAAACTTCTCACAGCGCAGAAGAACAACATGTAAACAGCCTTCTCTTATCCTCACTGTTGACGTTTACAAGCAAAAAAAAAAGTTTACAAATTAGTCTCCCTCACCAAAGAACGAGTGAGAGAACTCCCCAGTGCAAAGTGTTTCTCCCAGCCCTCAGGTACCCAGGAGGCAGAGCCCTGCCATCAGGGTATGAGCTTTAGCAGCTGTTTGCAAAATTTCCCCCAGACCCAGGTTCATGTTTCAAGCTTCTCTCAGAGACTGTGGGTCTGAGACATGGATTTGAGTCCTGTCTAGTCAGCTCTTAACCCTGGCTTGCTATGAACAAGGGTAAAGGGAAAAGATTAAAGGAGGTGCCTGCGCCTTGGTTTACTTCAAATCCTTAAAGCCAGTTATCAAGGGTAAAAAAAATTAATAAAACACACAAAAAAGCAGTAATAGAAAGCAACTATTGCATCCAATTTTTCTGGCCAAAAAATTAAGGCACTGGAAGGCAGGCTTTTTTAATGGCTATCATTCCTCCTGTGTTATTTGAAGATCCCCTTGTAAACGGGAATCCTGGGTCTGTTTTGCCATCTGTTCCCTCCACTCCTGCCTAGGAATCCTGAAAGGGTATTTATTGTATACACAGGTTCAGTGAGGCCCACTTACTATAAACAAATACTGCATGAAATATGGTGGGGCCAGCTTTTTCTACAGTGCCTGTATTTATGAGGAAACAGTATAAAAACAAATATGTAATCTGGAAATAAACCTGTTAAATGAATAAAAAGTCCTATGGAGCAAAACATAATGATTAGCAGAGCCATTCAGGGAAAGACCCTGTTAAGGGAACACATCTGCTGTCATCCACTTTGCATCAGTGCTTTTCCCCCCTGATAAAAATCCATTTAAAAGCAGCCATCAGAAAATTATGGGGGAAGGGATAGAGGAGAAGGAGGAGATGATACAACCTAAGAGCTACAAAGCCAACCATGGCACTTTTGCTGATTCTTGAAATGCCTCTTGAGTCCTGCACCCTGCTGTCCACCAAATACAATCTATGTTATTTACAGCATGTACTAGGTACAGATTACAGTCACTCAGTTGAATGAGGGGTGGAAAGGGAACCAGAAGTAATAAAACAAAACAAAAAAACACCAAAAAACAAAAACAAAAAAAAAAAAGAGAGAGCAAAGCAATTGAAAGCCAGCATGGTGAGCTGAACAAAGATTCAAATCAGGAACTTGCAGTGCAACACATTTGTGCACACATGCATAGAAAATCGTATTTTGGTTTTGACCAGTTGCACAGAGCCTAACCAGGGGCTATGTAGAAGAGCAGCACAGGATGAACTGCTGTGGAAATGCCACTCAGCCGTGAGCTCTGACTGCCAGCTCCCCCAACGTGCAGGATTACTGCTCAGATGCAGGAAGTACCATTCTGGCTACCTGTTCCTGTGTACTCTGTATTTACAGACCTCGAGTGAGATCACAACCTGCTATACACCCACTTCATCCCACCCACACAGGCAGAGCCACTTACAGAAGGGCAAGGAGCTGCACTTGCTGTCACCCCTCTCCCGCCCTGATTTACATTTGCCCCACGATGTTCTGCGTATTTCCTATCTCGGTTTCTGCTTTCCACTGTGGGTTGCCTGACCCTCCCCATGGAACCAGTTATTAATACTCCAGTCTCCACCAGCAACACAAACCAAACAGCAGGGGCTGATGCAACTCTGGAAAGTGCCATCCCAAACACTGATGCAACGTCCCCGAGGGCTGCGATGGCTCCCCCAGAGCGCGTGGGATGGGGATGCCCTGCTTGCTCTTAGCTTGACTCTTGCTTTCGCCTTTGCCTGCTGGCACAAAACCCGATGTAACTCATGTCTTCCCAGGCTTTGGAAAGCTCTGGCTGTACCCTGTCTCCATCTGTCCCCAGGTAAAAGCATCACGCAGACAATGTGCTTGTGGCTTCACCGTCAAGCTGAAGTGCATTGCCTTAGTCCTGTTTTTAGCATCGGGATTGTTTCTTCCCCCTTCCCATCAATCAAAGTAAAGCAATAAAACCTTCACCCTCGCAGCGAGGAGGGCAATGCCTGAGCACCGACCGGAGAGCTGAGGAGCAGATGATGGGGCTGTGGCTTCCCTTCCCCATCCAAAGCATGGAGGAAGGCATCACGTAGCATAATTTGAGTACTAATTGGCAAAACAGGTGTAACAATTTGCTTGAACACGCACTGCGATGCTGATGTATTGTTTGCAAATTATTACCCAGCATTGACTTGCTGTCTTCAGTGTACGTGAGCCATACGTAAAAAAGCTTAATGCATTTATACCACCAGAGTTACTACTACTGCTCACTGACACACTTTAGTATTTTTATTGCTCTTTCATAGCTGACATGATTCTGATGGTATGTAATTAAATATTTTACAAAGATAGGGTCTGATCTGACAACCCTTATGCACATGAATAATCTCATTATGTTCAATGCCTCTACTCATGTCCCCAAACCAGGCAAATCTGGATTCCTACTGCTACAAAAGTAATTTTTTTTCCCACTTCTTTATTCCTCTTCTGGGATTTTGATTGTATTAATAAACGGGGAAGGGGGTGGGAGGAGGAAGCCTTAAAAGTCCTCCGCATTTATTTTGTGCATTGAAACCTTTAGGATTTAAAGAAACTACAAGCATGCTGTTGTGGCAGTTATGCTTGGCCAGGGATGGAAAGAAGTAAGAGTTTATATTTTGTCAGAGACTGAAACACATATTGCTTTTTTTGCCAGCCTGTATCTCAGTGTGGTTTCCTGAGACTGATTAAGAGTTTGAAGGGGGATTTTTTTTTTTTCAAGAATTCATGACTCACTTTAAAAATGTGGCATATTTCAAGCACGAGGGGGATTGCCCACATGTTTGGCTTTTTTAATATTACCTGCAACACATGTCACAGTCACATGCTTCCTTCAAACTGATACATGTGCAAAATGCTCATGCACCAGTCTTACAGGCTGGGAACATCCTGTTCCCCACTGACAAATGTACTTGTTCACAGGGACATTTTGCTTGGCTCCAGCAAGAGGCAAACCTGACCCAAAGCAAGACTGGGAGCTGAAGATCTTACTCTGTCATAAAACCAGTTTTTCAAGTTTGGATTCAGACCCTGAGCCTACAGGCAGACTTGTCCCTGGTGCATTGTCCTCCTGGCACATTGCTGCTCATCCAGAATAGCCAAAACAGTCACGCAGGAGGAAAAAGGCACCAGGGGATCTCGGGGTTTGAAGATTTGGATTCATTTAGGAGAGACATATTTAAAGTACTGCAGCCATTACCAAAGCACAGGCAAAAAGAGAGGGCATCTGGGCCACTGCGAATCCCATGAAAAACACCAACCCTAAACCAAACTTGTCACTTGGCAATGCCTCTGCAGCTGAATGAAGGTAATTTTCTGGTTTCCCCACAGCAGGGAATACAGGAAGGCCCTGAACTCAGCCAGCGAGACTCTCTGGTTGTTTTGTGCACACACCCTTATTTACTCCTTCATGGACCCCTGAAAAAGCCTCTCCCCTGTCTTTGGGCTAAAAGGAAACCAAATATGAGTCTCCAGAAACAAACAGGCCTTTTAAATTAAATTAAATTAAAGCCTACAAAATTATTAGCCTAGTATGAAAGTCAACATCGCACAGTTACACCCAGTCTGTGACTGGGAGGCATTAAAGCCCATCATAGCCTTGGCCAAGCAGGAGAGAGACAACCATGTGGCTTCTGGGGAGCTCTGCTGGACTCATAAATTTGAGATCACTATATCTCAGTCTGTGACAGGGGATGAAACCTTTCCTGCATGTGAAGTGCAGGAGAGCTTTAGTGCCAGGACACAGAGGGGTACAAAGCCCTCTCCCAGGCCTGTTTCCACAGCGGAGGCCACACCACAGGCACATCCCATCACCTTTCAGCTGCTGCATCCTTTGCAGCCATTCACTGAGTGCTTTGGAACAAAGTCCAACCTAAAGCTAAACTCCACTCGTGGCAATGATCACAAATGTTTTTCAAGACTCAAATTGAAAAGGAAAAGAACAAAAAGTCACTTTGAAATTATCTGATGCAGCAACCTCTAAGGGAGCATTACCTGCCCCAGCAGTTAAGCCCAGAAGGAGGATTCATCAGCATAGAACAATTGAGCTCTCTTCCTCCATCATCAACTGCTTTTCCAGGATCTGGTTAGAAAAAAACACATCTACCAGTCCCCTTCTATCTTGCCCATCTTTATATTTTGGTTGGGGTGGGAAAACAGGCTGTCAGAGCTGCATCTCCTCTCCTTCCCTCCCCTCTGGATAGAGTGCAAGCTTGGGCTTCAAGCCTGCTTCCCTTGGCCTGATGCTCTGCAGCCAGGCTGCCATCAGGGACGAAATCAAGAGCACTGAAATGGCAGGAGAAAGCTGATCCCACATGACGCACTGGGAAAAGACAACACACACCAAGGCCCCTGGAAAACAGACTCCCTGCTGGCTTCCCAGCCATGTGCACATTTATGAGGTTTGAAGAAAATGCAGCTGAAGCTTGCAGGCCAACTACTGCTTGTCCAAAATGAACTCAGTCACTGGACTTTTGTCCATTTAAGAGCCAACTGATGCCACTCTGCACTGCCTAGGTTAAGCCCTGTCCGTGTGTGAAATACCTCAAACAGCATTAACCCTTCTGATGACACCAAAATGCAGGTGAGCTTTTCAAAACACGTTTTAAAACACGACAAAAACGCACAGATCAAGACGCTGTGGTGACCCCAGCACACGGATGGGTTACAGCCCTTTGAGAAGACAGGGGCAGCACGTAAGAGAAGCAGAAATGGGTAGTTAGTGAGACACCAGGTTGACTTGCCCATGTGCACCTACGAACGTGAACATATGGATTTTTTTTACATCCTGACACCAGAGAACAGGCATAAAACTTGAAAGTTGCCACATGATTTCTGAGATTCCTTTTAAATTTAGGGATTAAACAGCATCTAAACCCACGTGCGTATATTTTTCTGTTGCAAATAGGCAGCACAGTTGCAGAGCGAGGAGATGGGTGTGAGAAAGAGGATTCCAAGTGACCCGGGGGAAAAGAAATAAAGGGATGAGTTTGGGCTGCCAAACAGCTGGCTAAACCTCAGCGCTCAGTTTAAAACTGTTCTGAGGCTTGTCTACCCACAGCAGAAAAAGCAGCTTCTCCTCTGCCTGCCTTTGATTCTGCACAGCTCCCCCAGCACAGAGAGGCTGGAAGATCCCCATGCAGCAAGATCAAGGGGTGCCTCCTCACCTGAGTGAAGAAGCAGGGTGTTTATAAACATGGGATTTGGAGAAAGGTACAGGGGTCTATTCAGATGCTTTTAATGTGTTACCACTCCTTTTTTCAGCTGTTGCTGGCTGGGTCTGTTCACTCTGCTAACCCGTGGCAGTGCAGCCTGTGGTGGGGTTGTTGAGCCCATCTCTGCCCACCACTGCCTTCATCTTGGCTGGGGCCCCAAGAGGAGACTGCAATACCTATTAATCATAAACCCTGTTGATTAAGCCCATCTAGCTATTTCACTTAGCTACACGCAGGGGCACATGCTATCCTGCAAGCATCTCACTGCGGTCCAGCTGCCTCGCTGCACACGCAAAGCCAAGGAAAGAACTGGGTCATCACCTCTGCTGGATTTGCTGCTGGTCATGGGTTTTTCACCTGCACATTGCCATGGTCTGACATTGCCACGTGTGAAATTTGTCAGGATTAGAGGAGAAGCAGAAAACTCCCACCGAGCCCTGAAGGAGCCTGTTAAATCCATCACTGAACACACGCAGGGGTGAGTAAGAAAGGAGGGACCCTGTTCCCATGCTGCAGACGCCCTGGGAAAATGGTATTCCATGATCTCAAGCACAAGTCCAGAGCTGTTTAGAAAATGAAAAGTCTCCCGAACATTTCTTTGTTTCTACTCTTAACTACAATTTCATTTGCATTGATGTTTCCTGACCAATTCTCTCCTCAAAATAATTGATGGCGAAAAGATCAAGAGATGTAATTAAAAGAGAAACAAACAGAAAACAAAGGGAAGAGGGTAAATGGGCATGTGACTTCGGCTCAGGGAAGGACCAGGAGCAGGTGGTGGAACTGATGAGAGAGATTTAATGAACTGCGATTGACTTCGAATAACAAAGGAGGAGGAACCTAATCCTGCTGTTGGATCTGTACACATATGGACTTACCATAACAAATGGTAATCAATCCATCAGCCTTAAATTCAAGATAAGGTGGGCAGGAAGGAAGGGATGGAATTTATTCCCTCCTTCCTCTCCCTCCCCACATCAAACTAAATCTGTTTGCATGTCTGTTGTCAGAATTAGTGTCTGTCATGTTTCCATCCTCAGCCAAAGCGGTCACCTTCCTGTGCTTCACCATGCCACTGCTGGCAGGTGTCTTTAGAACCTTCCCCAGGAATTCAGGACCCTGGTTACCCTGATTCTGCTGTGCTCTGACACTGATTAAGGCTCAGCAGCCTCAGAAATATGCTCGTAGGACTCTGCGTGTAAACGCTTGCTGAGCTTTAATCAAATGCACATCACAGAGAGTCCTGCGTGACAGAAAGCAGAACCACCAGCCCTCAGACCTGCCAAGAATAGCCTCATCTGCAATACAAGCCTTTTTCCTCTCTTGTACCATTTTGGTCCTTGTTTTCTCATTCTAATACAAGCTGCGCAAACATTCTGGGGTTTATGTGTTATCTCCTTGTTTCAAAATGAAGGCAAGTTCATCACATTTTCTAAATGCACACCCCGGGTTTATGTATCCTCACTAAGTTTTCTAGGCTAAAGCTTCTATTTTAAGGTCTGGATCATCCAAAGAGCTGCACAGTTGGACACCCCCTTGCCATACATTCAGGCAAGCGTGGCTGTGCACATGGTGTTCTTTGCAGGGTTTGCCCTGCATTTGGCCTGGTGGGAAGTTTCTGCCAAATAAAATGCTTCCATCCTGGTGTCTCCATGGTCAGCAACTAGCATTTATTTCTCCTTGAGCCACAGGCAGCAAATGCATGAGCAATTCATAAAAGAGTGAAAGTTTGTGATTTACAGGGTAATATCAGGAGCTAGGAAATATAATTTTCTGCTTCTGCCATAACCTTCCTATGCAATTTCCCAGCATGATTCATATTTCAGTATATCCCAGTTATTCCAGGAGAATACTGCCAGCTGGGCTGAGAAGTGGCAGGGAGGGGTTGCTCAAACATGCAGAGTGGGACCTGTTTGGAACAGGGGGTGGGTGCCCAGGAGAGCAGGGGGCTGGCAGAGGGAACACGTGGAGTTCTTCCCTTCCAGAGGCATTTCCACAACAGGTACTGCATGAACAGAGCATTTGTCAATTCAAATAATTCAATCAGATGTCCTGTATCCCAAGGAAAGAGCAGGGCAGGCATAGATGGACAAGGACACAGTGCAGAGCCCTGCCACATTAAAACAGGGAATGGGGAAGAGAGGGGTAAAGAGAAATTAAATTCTTCTCCTTATTTATAATTCTACAAGATGAGCAAGAAGGACACAACCCAAGCACCAGCTCAAGTGCAATCTTTCCCATTTCCCTGCTGGCTCAGGTCCTCTTAACCTGTGCACTGATGCCGGGTGTTCCAGCCTCACAGCAGCTGAAGAGTCCCCACCAGCAGCACCACTGAGGTTGCCAAAGCAGAGAGGAGCATCCCTCACCCTTGGCACACCAGCAGGTGCTCAGCCTGCTCAGGAAGGACCTCCCAGCCTGAGCAGGTCCCCCATGCTGAGCTATTCCTACCATCAGGAGAGGGACTTGGCATGCTGGGTGGGAGCCGTGGGAATTTGGGATACTGTAGGCATGTGACAAGGAAGTACAGCCAAACACCTGAGAAGCACTACACCCCATCACTGTGGTATCTGGGCTCTGCCTCTCCTGACTTCCACATCCTAAATGGCACTGCACCTGGAGCATGGATTTGCACCACGTGGGTGTTCCCATTGTTTTTTGGGTACTACGAGGGCCAGTGAAAAGCTGACATGGCACACCCCAAAATCCCTTCAACAGGGCATAGTGAGGGCTGCCTGCCCCACTCTGGTCTCATTACACCTCCATCAAAGAGACAGTTCCCCTCCTCATGCTGAAACGTGACCACGGAGCATCCCAAAAAGCATCACTTGTCACCACTGGCTCTTAAGAAGACAGACATTTTCCAACAAGAGAGCAGTGCAGCATCACCCCCCTGCTCCCTCTGGAGCAAACTCCAGGGTCTGTGAAGGAGCCACCAGACATATCCCTACACACACGCACACACACCCCAGTAAGTCACCAGCTCACCACCCTCTGCTTTCTTCTGTTGGCAACTACAATTTTACTCAGACTTTTTGCCAAAGGGTTTCTTCTCTTGCCTATTGTTCAAAGGTGGCTTGAAGCAAAGCGTGTCAGTGGTGAAGGAGGAGGGAAGGGGTCGAAGTGGAGCTTGGTGGTACACAATTCCCCTCTCAGTTGGGCAGTTTTGGGACCTCTCTTGTCTTCTTTTCACCTACGAAAGCCTGGCTGCTTGCCACAGCATAATGCAGCAACGGGGGAAAGAGAGGAAGAAGGCTTAACTTTTATTTATTTTAGTGCGATCATTAGGATTATGTCAGGGGGAAAAAGCATTAATACATAATCTTTTCCCTGTGCTATACAACACTGGCTGCTTTTAATTTAGAATTAAATTGAAACACTCACTCAGAGCAGCTTTGAACAGCAGCCAAGGCCTTCTCTTGTATTGTGTGAGCAGCTGGGTAGCCTTTCCACTCTGGTTTTTTTTTGGTCCACGGTGCCCTTTTTTGAGACCTCTGCTGGGTGTGGGTCACTGAGGATAATTGTCACCCTTCCACAAGTGTTAAGGGTCCCCTTGGCTTGGAGCTGGCACAGCAGCCACAGGGAGAGGAGGAAGCCCAAAGCACGTGAGTGAAGCCCCCAGCAGACTGAACCTCAGCAAATAAAGCTGCACAGCTTTAATTTCACAAATTAAAACAACCAGGGACATATCAAAAAGCACATCGAAATGTAGATTTTTTTAAAAAACACTAAATAGCAGTGACTTATGTTTTTTTCCTCAATGGCACATGTTGTTTCACGCGTCTTGTCACACCTGACGAGGCAAGTTCACACAAGAACACGGTTTGGAGGTATAAATAGGACAAGGCTGGGTGGGGTAAAGCCAAATTTAGAGAAGTGAACTGGCCATCCTGTTTTGTTCACGCAACAGGCGTGCTCCAGATGGTTCTCCCCAAGCCAATGAGAAAGGTGCCTTGGTCTCCCTGTTCATTTTCATCTATATAAATACCAGGTTTTTGTCAGGCTAAAGAATCCAGTGCAGACTCAAGCGTTTTCCTTAATTATTGGTATTCACAGAAAGAAAGAGTAAGTTTAAAGGGGGGGAGAGAGAGATTGCCACCCTTTCAGTGCTGCTTTGAAGGGAGCTCTGCTTATCACAACAGGTGCAAAGGCCACTCACAAAAACAGGAGCGGTTCAACACTGAAAGGCTCAGAAATTACTTATTCTCTTTGTCAGCTGCTCACACAAACAGGGTAAAGGCTACTTGGAAGGAAAGAGAGAGGGTAAAAGAAGGGTTAAAGTTTGTGAAAGAAAGAAAAAGAGAGAAAGAAAAAAGGATGAAGTACATGAGTCCAAAGGTTCACAGGAGACCCTGGGAGATATAATGACCTTAAAAAAATATATAAAGAGGAAAGCAGAAACAAAACTACATCCCCCCGTGGAGCAGGAATGCGCAGCACCACCAGGCTGGGGATGGGGGAAGTTTTACCAGTCTCCCACTCCAGCTGAATGGGGAGGGGAACAATGCCCACTGAGAGCACAGCATTCCTGCCCTGGCGCCCCCACAGAAAGGAGCTTTCTGATGGCTCCCTCTAATTACACCTCCTTGTGTATGGCAATTCATGGCCAGCTCTGAGAATGTCCTCGTTCCTTGTCAGACACCTACAGAGTCAACATATTGGGGAAAAAGTTATAGTAAAAAAAAAACCAAAAAGCAAGCTTCCTCAATGAGAAGCACACAACTTTCAGGATACTGTTATCCCTTGGGTTCTTAATTGGGTTTTATTTCTTCCACTCTTCCCCTTCAGAGATAGGGCATCAAACACAAAGAAAACTAGAATTTCATTTTATAACACCCCTCATTAATCCTCAGGTCTCTCTCAAGTGCTGCATAAATCTCCTCCTCTCTCCCCAGAGCTCACAGAGGTTGTTTAACACCTGGTGAATCTTATTTTCTAAGAAGGATGGTTGTGTTTATTTTATCCAGACCTAGGATGATGTGCAACCAGCCATGCCTGTTGGATGCTGAGTGTTCCCAGAACCAGATGGTCAAACCTTCCCCTTTTAAGGCAGCTGACTTGAAACCATGAAAGAACACACCAAAAACGAAAACAATCATCATGGACAACATCAAAAAAAACACACTGTGGTGGGAAATAAAATATTTTTGTATTGGCACTGAGAGACACAAAAACCTCAGAGAAAAGCAACAAGTTACCACCAGTGGAAGGTAACAGGAAGAATTCCCTGGTTTAAATGTGACAGATGTTCATACCTCTGCTGCCCAGAAGCAGTTAAACCCCCTGTGGTTATCCTGACTACCCTGCTAAATGAATGGTGAGTTGAGAGTCCTAATAAAACACAGTGATATGAGTTGCCACTGCCAGCACCTGCAGGTTCTCTGGTACCCAGCAAAACACTTCATTTTAGCACCATGAATAGTCTCTTGCCCTCCTCCTGGTTCTCCTATCCTTCCCAGGCCTTTTCCATTGACCACTGGTCCTAATTTCACAAATTTTGGCTTTGCTCTAGTTCTGTGGAAGACACTGAGGGGTCTTTACTGGCACACTGTGGAGAGAATCACAGCACCTTTAGCACAACCAAATTTGCCTGTGGCAGGTTTGAGGCAGCCAGGGTTTCTGTTCATGAAGCTGCTCCAACCTAACTAAGCCTGAGAAATCCTACACTGAAGGTTAAATCAGCCCAACATCAGGTTTCAGGCAATCCCGTCTATGTACAGCTGACAGGTTCGTTCTGGTTTAATAGAACCAGTTCCCTGCAACCTCAGGGAGGGAAAAAAGAAAAGAAAAAATCAACATATTTTTACACCACTGTAAGAAAAATGAAAAATAATTTAAAAGAAAAATCCATGTCAGGTTATAGACAGAAACAAACAAGATGCCACAACACAGCTTGTGAATTTTCCACACGAAGGTAAAAATGTGGAGCACATTAGATGCCCTGCATAGTGGATGGCGTTCAGGCTCTCACCATGGTAGACATGAGGTAGTTTTTCCTTCTTCCATGTCTTTCACCTCTCCAGGGGGAAATCAGACACACAAGCTGCCTAGGGACCCTGAAAAGCCAATTTCTCATCATAATTTTTCGTCATAAGAAATAGAGAGCTATGCAAAGAGATGCCTGTATGCCTTTCACCAACTACTTTTCCTTAACTTTCACTGATATTCTGTAAGAAGTATGTGATCTTGACATGAAAAGACTTTGTGAACATCTCAAGACAGACAGAAAGCACATTGCAAACATCACAAGGAGAGGAGGAGCTTCACCCTTTTCCAGAGTTTCTCACTCAATTTTCTGCAGTTCTTAAAAGAGGTCAAGTCAGAGTTAAAGGATAGGTGCTCTGTAGAATGATAGAAGTCTTTTCCAACCTAAAAGATTCTAAGATCATCAAAGCCAACCATGAACCCAGCACTGCCAAGTCCACCACTAAACCGTGTCTTTAAGCATCACACCAACATGTCTTTTAAATCTCTCAAGGGATGGTGACTCCACCACTTCTCTGGGCAGCCTGTTCTTCCACTCCTGTGTCTGGGCTATTGCAAACTTCATCTAAGCACAGGACTGGATTTAACAGAAAACATCACTTACAAGGCTGTTCATACTTGAGCTAAGACCAGGTTTTGAACCAAGTTCAACTGCAAATATTAAACACACACTCAGCCTCAGCACCCCATGGCACTGGGTTGTAGGAGACTTTCTATTCACACGAAAGAATTTTGGATAAGGCTGTTACGACTCGTTCCTGCTCACAGTTACAGGTAGAAAACCTGAGTTATGCACCTCCTCATGCAAGTAAGCACCCACAGATGGCAATAGCAGAAATAATTGCACACCCTCATGAAGTATCTCAAGGTGCACTGTCGTTTAAAAACCAGACTCCCAGCACACACAGAGTAAAAAATGGCAACAGGAGAAGTTTGGTAGATGATGCTGCTGACAGCGTCATGTCTGCTCAGGACGGAGGGTGGAGGTTCAGGACGTTGGCAAAGCCAGACACCGGCACAACACATGTTTAACAACAAGGACCACATACCTGGTGCAAAAACCACACATTCCCCAATGCCCCATGTGCTGGAAAAGACCTTCTGCACCAATTGGCAAGGACAGTTGTAAACCCGCCATCCCTTACAAACCTCAGCAAAACACAAAATCCCTTTGCACTGGGGTTGAAAGGGACGTATAGAGGGAAGGGGTGAAACAGAAATGCTGGAACTATAATAGGGCTTGGGTAAAACTTCAGATATCCTGTAAGGACATGGAAGAAGCCAAGGAGAGTAACTGGTAATTAAAATCTTGATACAGCAAGTCAGTTGAGTTTATTTAAATAGGTACTTAAAGATAAACGCAAAGCATTTTACTCAAACATTTTGAGAAATATGATCCTTAAGGAAGATTAACAAGTATTTAATAACACTTGTGTTATGAAATGTCATTATAATCAAGCAGTAAATCAATAGTACAGTAGCACACGCTGCAGAACACACAGGCTGTATTTTGCAGAACAAAGGAAAGGGCAACCTCCTCATCTTTTATGACAGTGATACATGTTATATATACACCTACACCTTTCACACAGTGACATTTTGGTGCCTCTAATCACCCATGAGGCCACCTGTCTACATGGTAAGGGGTACAGAGAAAGGGGTGGTGATTTTTTACTTTGAATTACCCAACCTTCCAAGCAGGTTAAAGGCAGGACCTATCGCTGCCAAACGGCTGCCCACACTAGCGTGCCTTCTTGTGTTGCATTCCAGCTGCCCTGACCTCCTCTTCTCGCAGCCAGACCTGGCTCAAGGCTGCTTGGAGGGCTCAGGGGGAGCCCCAGATTCTCCCCCAGCTCAGAGCTGTGCCCACGCCAAAGCACCAGAGGGGCATGCCCAGCCAGGGCCCGAGTATGGGGGCAAGGGCAGAAATACAGGAGCAGAGATTTAGCCTAAACTGGAGCTGTCAGAGCTCCATCCTGGTGAGTGAGACAATACATGCATTCCCCTGCCTGGCCCAGACCGAATGAGCACATCTGGGGCCCACATTTACTGCTGCTTTGGAGCACCTCTGCCATTAACACTGAAAACACATCCTGGAGGACATCAGGGCTCAAGATGAAGGAGGTGAGAGGGGAAATAAGACACCTTGCCTCCCCCCTCACCTTGTTCCTCCCTCCTCCCACATGGTTCCAAAAAACTTTGCAACTTGAACGTTGTCAGTCTCCTTGTGAGAGAAATATATTTATAGAATCCCATCGCCGAGGCTCAACCCTTTCGTGGGACCAGACGTCAGAGAACATGAATTTGATAAAATAGAGCACAGTCCAAGAAAGTTTCAAAAATTATCTGCTTCCCACAGTGAGAATTACAGCTTCTCCAACTTCCACGGGGCAGTGCCAGTTTGTCCCCGTGAGAAGTGGGGTTGGCAGGCAGGTACACACATAAATAGTCTGAGTACACTGTCTGACCAAGAAGACATCTGTCCTTCACAGGAGAGACTTTTCTAGAAAGGGTTAATGCCTTCTCCTTTGAAATATGATGTGGCAGCTGCAGAAGACACCAGATTTTCTGTCATACTGTCTTACATCAACACACACAAAGCAACCAGGGAAGACTGCTTGAGACTGTAACTAGGGCAATGGTCAGCATTATCACCATAGATAATATCATTAGCGATTTCTTGATCATACAGTCGGGTTTTAAAATAGGGCTCTCTTCAAAATGTCAGGGTATATGCAGACAGAGCAAAAGCACCAAGGGTCCAGACACCTTTCTGGTAATCAATCCCCAAGAAACACATGGATCCCAGGTACCCATGTGAAATCCACCTGTTTTCAGCTAAAGCCAGCAGCTCAGAAAGATGCCAGGGTACAGAACTGAAGCATCTGTACAGCTATATTTTGGCACTATGCAGCAAAGCCAAGGAGAAGTAGGTTAATTAAAATTCGTCTGTCATTTCCATTTCCTCTGCATGTCTACAAGACTGTTTATTCTCACCATCTGAAAGAGATTCTCACCATCTGAAAGAGATATTAATTGCTGCTCTTGGTTAGTGAGAATAAACACTACAAGAGATCAAGTTCCCTAGTGAAGCCTTCTTGGTTTTGCTTTTAAACCAAATGGAGCAGCTTGAAGGGGCTGCTTTTATCTGTACAACAATTGGCTTAGGATGCAAGCCCAGGGTGAAGTCCACTGCCACTTGTCCACCAAAATCCTGCTGACAGACACTAGATCAGCATTTGATGCCTCTTTCCATCAGTCACAGCTCAATGTAGTAAGAAGATTCTGTCCATAGGTAATGTTTAGGTGATTTGGTTCAATTAATCACTTGTGCCAGCACCCGTGACTGGTTTGATGTCAGCACCACTTCACTGTGTTTGTTGGTGTGTTTTTAAGTCCTGGGTGCACAGACTCGTAGAGCCTGACAGCACCTGTGATGTGAAGGCTCCCCCTTTGCCAACCTGTTACTTCTTTCCAGGCCTCCAGAGCAACTATCAGGAATGTGTTTCAGCTGGATGGGCAACACCAGCTCCTTCAGCTCCAGGAACATGAGGCAAACAAAACTGGATGCAATCCAAAACAAGGTGCAATCTGCCTCCTGTCAGACCCCAGTCCACCTTACATGCTCCTCTTCACTGCACATAGGGTCTGGGTGGAGACAGGATGGTTGGGGTAGGGAATAATACACCCACAGATTGCACTGATTCCTGGCAGAGGGCTGGTGCACAGCCCTGTGACCCACCACATCCGAAAAGTACAACAGGAAAAATCAATGTCCATGGCAAAGTGAGATGCTGCAGAGTGAAATACAATTCTTGTAGGTTTCAGCCAGCCCAAGGAAATAATATGCGTGTGCTGATGAACTGTGCAGCAGACAGCAGGGGAGAGGCTATATACAACAGGCCAGAAGAGTTAGGTTATGGTATCCATAGATCACTGTGTTTCACAGAGATTTGAAAACAAACACCCATATTATGAAACACCAAGCAGCAGGTGATGCAAGAGACTAGACAGCCCTTCAGCAGCAGAAAAAAGGTTAGAGACACAAAAGAAACAGGACTATGCTGCTCATGTGGAAGAGCAAGGGACCTCCAGGCATCACACACCTTCTACAGGTGTTCAGCTGCTGGAAGGGGTTTGGCAGGGCTGTAGGTCAGGCACATTGTTTTCAAAAATGAAACATCACTACCAAATAGTTAGACAAAGAAAAATAAACAAACAACCAAAATATCTTTTTTTAATTTGGCTGACACTTGTCTAGGAATACAAAAATTCTCAAGTTGGCTGTGCAGTGCCTGTTAGCCACTTGAGTTACATGTGGTGTGAATGAAATGGATTTCAACTAAGCATAAAGGAAAGGAATTACTGTGGTATTCTTTCAGCCAAAAATCCTAGAGAAGTGACAGAGATTATGAGTAATGAATTTCTAAGGAGAGACAATCTGAGAATACTTCTCAGTTAACAGTATTTCCTTTGTCTCTCAACCAGTTGTTCACCTGAACACTTTAGTTCTCAAGAGATCTAGAGTGATGCAAAAAACGGGCCTCTCTTGCAGCATCTGTTTACAAAAGCTGTACCTGCTGCAGAGACATCACAACAAAACAAATTTGGCTTCAGTGTTAATTTGCTCACCGTAAGTATCACTTGAGACAAAAGCTAGACCTGCAGTAGCAGACAGCAATCTCCATAACTGTATCCAAATCAAATACTTTGGCAACACGAAATCGAGGTATATGCAGGATCTTCCCAATTCCCATTCTTTGGGGTACCTAGATGACCTTCATCGTGTGCACAGACCCAGTGGTAGGCTGGTGCTTTAAAACTCGCCTCTATTTTCTTGCATATATCCCTTTTCTACTACTGGGAAAATATTAGGATGGAAAAATATGGTGGGGAAACAGCACTTTGTACCCAGCTCTGACACACAAGAAATGAACAAGATTTTTGCCACTGACTAAAAGACAGTGGGAACACACTCTGATAAATAAAGAGATATGTTATATTTGGACACGTGTACCTCTGCTACTCTGCCAGCGTAAATTGCTGCAACTCTCTTGGGTCTATTTCTAACACAGGCACATAAACTAGTTTTATCAAATGCAAACAATGACAGTTAAAAACCCCTAATAAATCCTCAGGCTTTTGAGTAAAAGCAGAGAACATCAGTGATTTGCTAATCAGTGCACAGGCCCCCTTGTGAAATGCCAAGGTCTCTCTGGAAGCTCATGAAGTATACTTGAATTTTCCCCCAAAAGTTTTGGCTATGATATTACACGTTGAGAATATGCAATATATTTATCCCTACACCTTACAACAGCACAACTGCCATTATTAGCAGCGCAGGAATCAGACACTAAATCCTATCCATCACTTTGGAAATGTCAGTCTAATCGACAGCTCCAGTGCACAGCCTCCCCTGCAAATACTCTGGCCCTTGAGCAAACAGATATTTTCAACATCCACTTCTGGAACCTCCTCTTCACCTCAAGAAAAAAATCATGTTTATTTATTATTATCTTTAGAGCCTTTGCCCCCCAGAGACAGTCACGCTCAGAGCCATCCCAGTCCACAGAGAAGGTGGTGGTCACCTGGAGGCCAAAACAGACATTTCCAGAGTCCCTTCCCACAAAGTTCCTGATTGATGAGTGCAGTTACTTACATGACTGCAAGGCATGCTGCAACAAAACATCTTTTCCCCCTTGACCAGTGAAACATCTTGGCTTGCCCCCAGGTGTCTGCAGACACCAGTCAGTCTTACACCCACCAGAGCAATATTGTATGCATGGCAAAACTCCAACAAAGAGCACCAGGAGCAAGGTTAAATATCAGTCAGGGAGGTGCAACACCAAATAAAAGGTGAGATCCAGTGGGAGGAGAAAGATTACAGCAGTGCAGGATCCTGGGGTGCTCCTGTTACACACACATCCTGAGAGCTCCTCTGTGCTTTTGGTTTTAATTAGCATTTGTTAACATATGGAGATATTTACCCAGAAGGAAGGCCGGTGGAATGGTTAACAGCCTCTCTCCCTTTACTCCTTCCCACTGGGGCACAGGGGCCAGCTCTCCAGCTGGTATAAATCTGTGGCCCTCTGCTGATTTACACCAGCTGAGCATCTGGCATCAAGACATTTCCGATTGTTTATAAAAAGAAGAGCAATGTGGTGTGATACTTATAAATCTCTCTCTTGGGCCAAGGCTGTGGTCCTCACCTGTGTCCTGCTGGCCACACGTTGCCCCATCCCATGCCATCACATGGACACAGCCAGGCCTGCTGCTGGCACCTGGAGAAAATAGGCACAGGATCCCACCTCCCATCAAATCTATACAAAACAGAGGTGGGAGAGATGAGGGGGGAAAATCTCCATCTGCAACTTCCCCCAGCCACACCGGGAGGATTAGTTAGCCAGTGTTCGTAAACCCTCTAAAGGGCTCAAGTGTGGGAGTGATTGGTGTCAGCTTTGCAGCATCAGGTTTAACACCTTAGAAAAGGTTGTTTTTAATTTCTCTTAATAACACAGCAAAGGGTACCCAGTGCCCAGCCTTCAGCTTACAAGGGCAAAGCTTGGCCTCGTGGTGCCATCCCCTCTGGAGCAGGAGGCATCACCTGGTCCTCGACAGATCTTGGGAAAAGTTTATAGCAGCTAAGAAGCGTTCTTCAAAATTGTCTAACACTCAAGTCTCAGGGTTTTAAACTGACTTCAATTCCTTTATAAGGAAAATTTGAAAATTTATGCTATGCATATTTCATTCATATTTAAAACTGCATTAGTTTCAAATACAGTTTCAGTGAGAATGAAATTAAAATAAAACCTGACATAATAGAAATCTTTCCGCGTCATGGACACCGTGTTTTGCTGATCCTACTGCGTTCCTATGGCAAGAGTGACTAAGCCTAAGACAGGGTAACATAAGATCACCCACATGGCAGCAACCAGTGACTCTGGAGGGGGGTGCAGAAGGAGAAGAGGAATTGTCGCAGGTGAGAGCAACAAAAGGAAAACTCCCTTGGCCATGATGGAAATGGTCACAGCTGACCATGGGGGCAGGAGATGGCCCCTGTCACAGTCGGTGGCAGATCTGGCTATGGGAAACGCTGGGAAAGAGCCAGTACCAGCTGCAGATACCAACCCCATCTTCTCCAAGGCCACCAGAGCCATTTCATGTAGGTCTCTCATAGACAGAAAGTCAAGGCATTGCCTTCCCTCTGGATCCCACGATGCTGGGGCAGATACGCGCTGCCAAAGGGGGATCACAGCGCTCACCACATCCCCTTATCCCTCGTTTCCTCAGAGAGGTAACAAGGTGTTCGCCCTTAAAGCAGGCCAGGGTGCAGCCTTGGCTCTGTGTCTGCTGACGGCCCTGGGAGTTTTGCTGCTGGCTTTAGCATCCAGGTGGTCGGGGTCACTGTGTGGTGCTTAAGCAGCCCCTCTGGAATCACAGCCCTAGACTGCAATTAGTGCTGATTTATTCTGGGTGACTACAGTTCAACACAGACCAGTACTGGTCTGGCTGCCACAATTCAGCCTTGAGATTTGCCAGTAAAGGCAGCAATTCTTTTGATCTTCCTAACAGAGAAAATTGGAGAGCATACAATCAGCCTTTTTTTTCCCCCACTGCCATTTGGATGTGCCTACAAGTAGTCTGAGGGGAAGCTCTGCTTGGAGCAGAGTGTTCCTCCAGCCCTGCTGGCCACAAAATGAGAGAAAAATCTAAATGCTCCCAATTCCACCCTTGAACATGTCAAACACGTGTAGGGAAAAAGAGCTTGAAATGAGAGCAAGGGCATTGCCTGGCAGAAACAATGGAGTGATAGAGAAACTCCTGGTATCACTTAAATGTAAAGCAACTTGTTTTACATAGCAGGAATCAAGGCATGACCCAAATCATTGTCTATGACCAAGCACACAGCAGGGTGACAGAAGAGCCCAAATCTGTCCTTCCAGCTCCTTTGACTTGGAGCTGCTTGTTCACTGCTTCTCTGGCACAGCTCAGAGGGGCAGTGGCTGGGCTGGGCTGCACCAGCTCTGCACAAATACAGCAGCAAGTGCTCAGCAGGATACAAAGAACATTGTCTGCAGGGAGCCAGGGATATCCAGGATATGTATCCCGTGCAAAGGAGCCACTGAGACAAGGGGGCATTTATTGATGCTCTCCACATTGTCCCTGTCCTTTGAGGTGTTTTGTGTGTTTGCAATTTGCAGCCGAGATGTGACTAGATGGCACTAGTCACTGTAATGACACCTCTCCTGGGCCGAGTGAGGGATCACAAGCCCCTTCTGAAGGGGGGCAGATGGGAACAGAGGCCACCATCCCAAGCAGGGGGTTAGGCAGCGAGGCTTGGGCAGAAGCACAGCCACAGGAGTGGTGGGTGAGCTCCTGCAGCAAACCCACAGCAAATCAGTCCCGTCCTCTCGCCCCCCAATAAGGTTGTGATTATTTAAAAGCAGGGGCACACCAACCATTACATCTGAACAAACACACCACAGGAAATCAAACTGTAAAGACATCAGCAATCAAGGCCAGACTCTTGGTTTGTTTGTTCAGATATCCATACCCACTAAAGGCAGCCCCGATCCCAGCTGTAAATGCCACAGCAGTGATGGCTCCCAGGGCACTGGAGAAGGTGAAGAGGCCAAGGTGGGCAAAAAGCAAACCTGGTCTCTCTGGGATTTCCTACTGCTTCAGGAACAACTTGAGAACTGTTGTGAAGCAGGGCGTCACTAAATTTGTCTGGGGGAGAGAAGTGTCATACAAACACGTCCTGGTCAGTGTCATTCACACTGGCATGTCACTTGACATTCATCCTGAAGTTCAAGACGGGAAGCTGTCAGAGAAACCATTCAGCTACAAGCTCTTCTCTCTTCTCCTGAGAACATCAAAGAACTAGAACATTACTTACAACAGAACTGTGCCTGCTCTTCCTTGTGAATTGTTTAAAGTATAAGGAATAAAAGGTAGGTTGGTTTGTTTGTCCATTTCCTTCAATGTTTAAACATTTATCTTACAGGGGATTTCTTCTTTGGAGGTTAAAACAAAGAAAGAGACAAGAATTTTTTTTTAACAATTCACCTAATGTGGCTCAAATGTTCATGTCTCATCTCTGCTCTGAAACCTTGGGTGCAGGTTGAACATCTACTATAAGACAGCCAATTTTAATGCACGCATTAGCATTTAGCACACATTTACTCAGAAAAAAACAAGCCCATGCAAACTACAAATATCTCCACTTCAAAAAATCCAGGAGTCTCTTTTTTAAAAACCTCTGGGAGGAGACTTCTTTTAATGCTCCGAGTGCCTTCAAGTCATTCACGAATTAACAAGCACAGAGTATGAATAAACTGAGTAACTTAAGAGGGGCAAGGGAGCAGAACCCTGCCTTTCTGCAATAGGAGACCATTCAAAAGGAAAAAAAAAAACCCAAACCACAAGACTGCAGGGAATGCAGCAGCACACTTTCCTCCAGGGGTCTCCCACTGTCACAGACGTACTAAAAATAAGGGAGAAAATCCGTTTTGTCTTTTTTCATCCTTGCAGAAGAAAATCCATCTCTGATGCATACTGTATGTCTCTATAGCGCATCAAGCATCAGCATGCACAGGCATGAAATACAGTGGTAAGATTAATAACAAAATGTATTTGTTGCTACAAACGCATTCTTTTGCATCAAGACTTCGAGGAAGTTAATCACTTCAGCAAATATTTAAGAACATCCTGAAGACAATGGGACTTAGGTGCTTTCCCTCACTGGGCCCTCAAGGTGTAAATATAAGCTTTTATTTGACCAGCTCCCAACATCAAGAAAATAGTACGTGAATGCAGAACTCACCAGATTTCACCAGATCCCACTACACCAGAAACAGAGGCGCTCTTGAAACTAGCAACGTTTAGAACAGAGAAGATAAACTGATTTTTTCTTACACAGCAGGTAATCAATTTTTGGAATCTGTCCCTGCCTTGTCTTCTTTCCTGTCCCTCCTGGGATGGAAGCAATGCTGTTTGCCTGTTAATCTTTTCCAAACATCAGCTATCATCAGGGAAACTCACACAGCCAAGGGGAATTCTGCTTTACTAGAGAGAAATGTGGAAAGTCTTGTCACTTCAAGAACTAAAAAAGACAGCGAAAAATAGTTACAATAGTACTTCTCATCTGTTTTGGATGCAGGGGGAGGAACCTAAAAATAACAACAACAACAAACCCTAAAACCAGTTTGCTCTAGTTATGATAATCCAGGCATAACATTTATATGAGAACATAAAATACAGCACACAGCTGTAAGTAAAACAATATGTGTGTTCTTGAATAATGGGGAAATAGCTTGCCAATAAGGATATATTTTGAGCAAATGAAAGATGACCTGGAATTGACTCTAGAGTAACAGCTTGATTACTTATAAAAATAGGAGGTAGGGGAAGAGAAAAAGGGAGAGGAAGCAGTGGTTGGGAAGAGCTTATGTTATGTGGTATTTGATGTGTTTACTTTGAAAAGTTTCCTTTTGATGAATAATAAAAACAATGCTGTAACAGCCACCTTCATGCCAAAAAATAAGGTTGGCCAGGGATTTTGCAGCTAACGTGGCTCTGCTCACCGAGATTCCTCATGTCAGAAGGCCACGTTTGAGCTCAGATGGTGAAACTGAAGCAAAAGAGGTCGAATAAAGAATGAGTCTGAAGGTGAAGGGAGAGCAGCACATGTGGCACAGCTCCTTGAGAGAGAGAGCTTGCTGGCTCTCCCCTGCAAATTGTTTCCATGCTAGTGTGCAGAGCAGCATGCTGGTGTGCCTTGGAAGAAACCCAACACGCCTACCAGCTAATGCATTTCTTGCTTTCAATATCCAAGGCGAGCTTGGCGTTCATAAAAGCACAAGATTGCCAGGCCTGTTGGCTGAAGCAATTTGCTCCTCAGGCTCCGGGTCCTGGCAGAGCTGCCAGGGATGTGGCAGCAGGAAGAGGGGAGACAACACAACCCTGTGCCAGGTAATTGCTGGGAAAGGTCATCCTGTATGCTTGCGAAATATTTGGGAAGAGGGTTGTGATGCAGGGCCCTGGAAAAAGCAGCAGGAGAATGGTAGCACATTCCACTTTATCTGCCCACGTGACTAATGGCAAGACTACCTTCTCTGAGCTCCTCATCCCTCAGAGACATTAGGGCTAAGGATGCCTCTATGACTCCCTGGATTTTTGTCTTTCTGTCAGTGCCAAATGCAATGCTAATTTCTGGAACAGCACTAGTATAAAGCAAGAGAAAGAAGGAGAATCAACTCATTTTACACTAATTTTGAACTTCTCTACAGTTGAAAAAAATAAACAAACAAACTTTTGGGGGTTTCTTTCAACCTGTACTTGCATATTCTGATTTCACATCTGTAAAAAAACCCACCATTTTCATCCTTGACTTCTTCTCCTTTCCCATGTGTGTGACTTTTTCCCTTTGCTGGTTCTCTCCACTTATGGATCTTTGTCCATCTCTCTCTCTTCCCTTCTGGGACATTCCCTACTCTTTAAATATCAGCCTGAAAGTCTTTCTCTCCGATCATTGAAGAACACAGTACTGAGGTCAATTGCAATACATTTCTGCCCAGCTCAAAAGCTGAGGGGCTTCCTTGGAAAATACGCCACACAATTGTTTTCACAGCAATGAGGGAGCAAACTTCAGGCCCTGTCCTGATTCCCAGCTAATCCAAGCTTACATGAAAGCTCCCCGTGATGCACAAATTTACTATGTGAATTTAAGCGACGTTTCCTGCTTAGCAAAAACAAAGTTATTGTTTGAGGTAGGCTTTCCGTCCAGTGGGTTTCTGGTCTACAGTGCTTGTTATGGCATCCTGACAGGTTTCTTCTTCACTTTCTCAGCTGGCCCTGTTCACAGGGAACGGGAGGACCGAGATTTATGTCAGCATTTTGTTGCTTTACGTGACTAATTCAACAAAGGTCGAGCAGTGAGAAGCAAAGAATGGAGGAGCAAGTATAGAGGTAACACAGAGAAGTGAACCCGATTAATTTTTCCCTTGGAAATACTAGAGAGACAATTGCTTTCCTTGGAGAACATGGGTTTTTTAACAGAGATGTTGCCATCATTACTGGGATGACTAAAATGTGGAGTGCAGCTACTTCATCTTTTATACAGCTCTGTGTCCACAGAGGGTAAAGCTTTTAGAAAGCAATAAGCCAGAAGAAAGTCATAGTTATTAATCTGTGGTATTTTATCTCTTTGCTCTGGCTACATCTATTAGCCATGCATGTGACTCTTTAAACAAAAGCCTTTCTTATGTCCTCCTCTTACGTCCCCCTCCTTTGTTCTTTTATTGGTTTAAGCTGTAACTTACCAGGTCAAGAAAATCATTCCCACTTCTATTACAAGTCTCTGTAAATAATAAGTCATACATATGTTAGGAGTAAGAACAAAAAGTAATTAATTGCCAAGGTCTGTCTCTCCTAGCAAAGAAAAAGCAGCCATCAGTTCTGTAGGGTTTTTTAATAAAGTGAGTATCATCATGTGCACTGAGCAGGGAAAGGCCTCATCATAAAGAAAACAAATGGGAAGGAACCTGTTGGCACCTTGGCTTCAGAGAAGTTGTATTTCAGAGGGTTTTTCACCAGCAATTATTGTGGTGTGGGGAAAGGGCTCTGAGTTACATTCATTCTCAAATCACCAGTGATCCCTTATCATTTGCCTTGACATTAGGCTTCTTTATTGTTTTATAGGAGGATATGGGATTTCCCTATAATTCATTCCAGAGCTCTACCTGCACTCCCCTTGTAAGAGGGTAGTTGATGAGAAAAAAAACTCTTCACTGCACATCTGAAAGAGCAATCCAACTCAGATTTTCCTTCCAGTCCCCGTGTACTTCTCATGGGGGAGACCTGGGTACCAAGAAGCATTCAGACCACAACTGCCCCCTGGGGCAGTGTCCATCCATCCTCCCAGCTGAGTCTGCTATCTTCACTGGTATCCCCTTGGCTTTTTCCCCCAATAAGTTTGAGAAGGAACCCCACTCCAATCTTCAGGGTCTCAAGCAGCATTCTTCCCTTCCCCAGTCAGAACCTATTTAAACCAGCTGCCTTAATGTGGTTGGCCCTTTAGGCTGTGAGCCTTTCTCTTTATTCTGCCCATCAGCCACCCTGGGCCAGTGGTCAGTGCAAAGTGATGTCAGAGGGGATCTTTGTCTTTCCCAGCGCAAGTTTCTCTGGTCTCCGAACAGCTGCCATGGAATGTGCAGGTCAGCGAGTTTCCACACACAAACACTCAGCATGTCCCTCCACCATTGCACTGTTGCCTTTTTAATTTGGATTTTTTTTTTCTTAAATTTTACAGCATTTTAGAACATATACATTGCTGCTACATTGTGGCAAGCTTTTTAACTGGTAAGAAAGAAGCTTTTACAATTGCCTTTCTGAAAAGGCTCCAATTTATTTCTCATAAAGATCCTCGGAATAAAGACCAGATTAACATTCAGAAGTAAGTTAAATGAAAAATTGAGGCTGCTCAGAGGGAGATATTAAAGGCTGATTGGCACAAAGGGGTAGTTTCTAGCAAACTTCTTTAAGGACTAAAAGAAAAGGGTCAAGAGTCATCTGCTTAAGTAATGATCTCCAAGGCAAAAATATTGGCTGGCCCATCCCATAACTACAATAGACTATTATATGTATGTTCTATAGGCTGAATGCATCAATTATACTCATCATGTGGCTTCTTGAACATGCTTAACTTGCTATTTCCTTTTATTCAATGTGATAGCACATAAATTAATACAAAGGCATACATGAGAGTATTTTATACTTTCCCTCCTCTGTTTTAAATTTTGAGGATCAGTGGTTTCAATATGAATAATTTAGAGGGAAAAACTTTCAGAACCAAAGGGGGTGGTAGGTCATGTCTGCGTCTGCGAGAAAAGTTCTGTCCACTAACCACACTTATGCAGGATGGGAAACAGCTTTGCCAATCAATAGAGCATAATAATTTGCCCTCTAACAGGAAACGAGGACTCAGTGCAACACTGCACTTTTAATTTTAATGCAGTTTAAAAGAAAAACCCACCCAGTACCAGATGCTCATCAGAAGACCATTAAATGTTATTACTATATGCTGTTTCCCTTAGGAACTCTCATGGTTAAAAATCAACAACAAGAAGCAGCCTGTACCCCTTTATAGTGAATCTCTTCATCTGTAGTTCACTTGAGAGGTCTGACAGGGCACAAGACTCATCAAAATTTCGATTATTTCTCAAAAGGCAAGCTAAGATGAGGATAATTGCTGTGTTTTTATAGACCTTCTCACCACAAAGCCACTCCTGCCCTCCTCCCTCAAACCAGCTCGCACATAGCCTTGTGTCCCCTCTGCTTTTCCCACTGTCCTTTCCTAGGAGCATGTGTTTTATTTCTCATGAAGGGCTGAGCCCTGGCCCGTTCACATGCACATGGCTTCCTGCAGGAAAGGATGGATGGATGGATGGATGGATGGATGGATGGATGGATGGATGGATGGATGGATGGATGGATGGATGGATGGATGGATGGATGGATGGATGGATGGATGGATGGATGGATGCATGGATGCATGGATGCATGGATGGATGGATGGATGGATGGATGGATGGATGGATGCATGGATGCATGGATGGATGCATGGATGGATGGATGCATGGATGGATGCATGGATGCATGTGTGGATGCATGTGTGGATGCGTGCATGGATGGATGCATGTGTGGATGCATGGATGGATGCGTGCATGCATGGATTGAGGTATGGATGCATGCATGGATGCATGCATGGATGCATGCATGGATGCACGGACGGATGGACAGACCTCCAAGCAGGGCTCCTGCACAAGCAGCCCTGCTCGATTGCCACACAGCAGAGGGGACATTCCCTTCTACCACACACCACTCTGCTCTCCTGGCACGGAAAACTGGTCGTGACAGTGCTCCAAGATTTAATGCAGCGATAGACTCCTGGAGTTCCATCCACTGGTAGTTTGAGGTTTTTCTGGGAGAAGGAACCAAGAAGATGATTCTGCCAGCAAAGTTGCTGCAAGACATGGGAAGACTCGTTGCTGGTTTCTTGGAGGGTTATGTGAGGGTTTATCAAAAGTGAGGAACTTGAGAAGCGAGGAACAGGACACACAGCACTCAAAGCCTCAGAAAATTCAGGTGCCTTTTCCTGCTCTGCTGCAGCTGCTTAGGACCCATCCCTCAACTGCAGCAGTCCTAGGGACTAACAACGTTCTGTGACAAAGGGACACAGGTACCTCTCCACATCACAGGGATGTGAAGATGAATACACTAAAGACTGGGCAGAGTTCAAAACATAGTGACTCCAGAAAAGCCTTACACTGACAGAAAATTATCAGGACTTTTTTTTAGCTCCACATACTCAAAAAAAAAAAAAAAAAAAAAAAGCAATATAGACTACCAACGCCCCAACTCTAAATTTGGAGAGATCCTTAATTCAAAAATACAGACCTTCTCAGACCTCTCTAAGGTTTGGGGGATTTAAATAGTAACCGTGCTTCACCTGTTCACATTTCTTTTCCTCAGCCTTCAAATAAACATGAAACATATGGACCCAACAGTCCGCAGTAACTTTCCTCCCATGATCCCTGGGAAATGGAAGGGCAGTGTACTGCAGGCAAAGGGAATGCTGAAACCTCTCTGGACTCAGCAAAAAAAAAGAAAAGCCAGGATTCCTCACATCCTTCCTAAGTATAAAGGCACAGACAGACAGACAAAGACTCTCTTTCAGGAACTCGCAGCAACACACTCCCAAACTGGATAGAAAGGAGTGGTTTGCAGTGCTGCAGAAGCACCTGGTACTGCTTTCTGTGAGGAGGCTGCTGTTCAAACAGTACCAGCTTCATTTCCCCAGCACACATCTCTCAGCGGTCAGATATGTGCCCCAGTGCTGCTGGGAGAGTTCTGAGAATCCTCTAGGAAATTAAGCTAAACACCTACAGCGCCTCAGCACTAAGGAGCAATTGAACACTTTGACGTGAGAATTGATTATCGTGCATTGGTTAAGGATGACTTTCAAATTGCAAAGCCACAAACTCCAAAGCTTATTTGGATTCACACAACAAAATAGATTGTGTTATTTACAATGTAAAAAAAAAAAAAAAGTATCCTCTTAAATGAGGCAAGAATTTAAAAACAGTGAATGGTGAAACTGCACAACCTGAAATAAGGAACTAATCTATGCTATCAAATGGCTTCAATCTGTCCTGAGGACTCTAATCATACCCAGATGATAACATGGGACTGATTGGGTGTCTCTAGCAGCAATTCTTATCAAGGTCTGATTATAACAATGACAATAGGAGAAGAAAAATTGGTTGGCAGAGGGTGGTTAAGAAAGCCTGAAGAAATGTGCAGTTGCTCAGTTCAGTGTGAAACTACCTGGTCTGGTGGTTGCAGGCAAAAGCAGCAACTACTCTTGGCCATTTCCAGCCATGCTGAGATGCTTTTCATACATTCAGCTAAACACACACTGGAGAATAGTTTTGCTCCATGGTAAAAGCAAACCAATTTGCAACCACTTGCAATCAGCAAAGCATCTTGACTTGCTTCCTGGATTTAAAAGCTTTTTCAAGCTCTCCTTAATTGCACATTGTTTTAATTGCCACGATTCTACCTCTAGAGCTGTAAGGGAACCGTGCAGTAGTTACTACTGATTTATATTATTACTCCAGACAGGAATCGGGACTGTGTTTCCCTTGTCATAGTGGAAAAGTTTACAAATATATGACCCTGCTCGGAGAGCTTTATCTAAATCTGCAGGACTAGAAGCAATCGGTGGCTGCAAGAAAGTAATGACAGCAGAAAAGTTTTATAGCGCTCAAAGCAATGGGCTCAGTACAAAGAGCTTCAGTGCTATCACTGATGCAGCACTGGGCTGAAATCTGATACCAGAGCATGCAGCTCACATCATCCAAAATTTGGAGATTACCCAGCTTTCCTGAAGTTTCTTTATGGTTAATCAAATTTCCCCAGGCAGACCCTGCTTTATGTCGGAATAAGCATTCCCTACAATACGGCTTTGATGCAAGCAGGTGTCTAGCATGAAGCTGGGATTCATTCACATTGGAAAATCAAAACAAAGCTCAAGATACACAAACTCATTCAAAGCAAGTACAGCTGAGAACTCGAAGTAATGCCGGTGACAAAACCACACTTTTAATTTTTAACGAAAAGTTACTTTCAGGTTGAGCCCAGAGGACACCAGACACAAACCACAGAACATGTGCTGCTCAGTGAAGGTGCAAAATAACCATATAATGGGCACAGGCAACTGGATCCAACTCACCCAGCTGTCCTAGGGGAACACTGCTCTTTCCTCTGGGGATAAATTACAGCTGTTTTGCAACGTGCTTACACCAATTGAGTGAACTTCAATTCCTCCACCACACAGTATGCTGCTTCTAAGGCAGGTGATAGGTTAAAGGTTCGATTGGGGCAAGAAGTCAGACAAGATGACAAAAAGAAGTATTTAGGGAGGAAAAGGAAAATTCCACTCATCCCACTGATAACAAACATTATCTTGTCTAACAGGAGTGTACTACTGCTGCTCTATCATGTCCCCAGCTCGTTACATCTTTGTTTCAGAGGTCTGGTCTGTGAGATGCCCTTCTCAGACAAGGACACAGTGACCTTCCCAACGTCTGGTGAGTCAGAGATGTTTGGCTGTGAGGGCAAGCTTGTTCAAGATTAAAGGAAAGTCTGAAGCTCCTAATCACAGAAGGCAATAAAATTTTAAACAGGTTCCTACCTCACATGCATGAGAAAAACACCAGAACTTTATTTAAATTTGTGTTTCAGGCTTGGTGGCTATATTTTCTGGAATTCCTTTTATAAAATTACCTTGTGCATCAGTATGGGGCAGTCCTGGTAGCTGAAACAGCATCCAATGGAACTGCCATGGGATAACAGAAGCTAACCACACTATGTGTTACTCTCCACCAGGACCCAGTTACCCACTGCTGCACAGTAATATGAAGGTGAATCCATGCTGTAACAACTTACCCTCTTCAACCACAAAAGGAACACCACTTGCAATGAGAACCTACTTTTAATTAATCTTTTCTCTCTTCATTCTTGTTGCAATCATACGTTGTGCAACCCAGAGTGAAATATTGAGTCAGCACTGATCTGCACACCAGCAAAATACCTGTGGGGCAGCCAGTCTGCTCATCAGTTACCACCATTCCCCAGTGTCAGGCAAAGCATTGGTCCCTTTCCTGACACGAGTGCAAGGATTTACATGTCATGATGATTGGAAGCTTTGAATAAAAAGCTTCAGGCTTATTGTAGCAATTAAAGGCAGGAATCACGTATTCACTCATTTGGAAACGTTCCTGTTTTGCCTTATTGCTCACCAAGACTGTAAAAGGCATATTTTAAGGAGGGAATCTGTCCCAGGGCCTTGAGACAGATTTCTAACCCAGGCTAGTTACAAACAGACCTGAGTCCCTCCTGTGACATCACCCAGGCTCATACCACTCCCTGCCTCCTTATCTAAGGTGACTGGCAGATTCCCACCCAGGACAATGCTGCTGTGCATCCTCCTGCCTTGGAGCCCCAGCAGGACTGCAAAGGAATCTTGTGCTTGCCTCTCCCACCCTTGCTTTTACAACCCCCTCCCACTGTCGGAGGACCTACAGAAGAATAAATGCATGACTGCCCACCCCACCTGCAGGGTCCTGAGAGTAGGTTGTGATGTTGAGAGGAGAGGCAGAACTGCCTCCCCTTGTCCTGTGCCTCCCTGTGCCAAAACCCCATTATGGTTATGAGGCTGTAACTGCACTGTTACAGAGGCTGAAGAGGAATTAATGCAGCTGGATTTGGAAGGACACAGAAACCTGATGTTGTACTATGATCATTGTTCATTGATCTGACACTAATTAGTAAGAAAAGAAAATCTTTTAAAATATTGGAATTATGTATCATCACTTGATTATTCATTCTAGATTAGTACTGGCTCCTCACTGTATTTGACTCCAACGACTTGCAAATGTTTCTATGAAGCACGATGAAAGGTAAGCAACTGAACAAAATTGCCAGCTCCTTCTCCCGCCTTTGTTCAGCTTAGCACTGCACTTTGCATGAGGAGATGCTTTGCATGAGAAGCTTTGCATGAGCTTTGGGATTTGGATCCCTAATGTCATCTCATCTAATGTAAACATCTAAAACCCTCTCATCTTTTCTTTAATAAAGCTTCTTACAGACGTCTCAGAACTGATTGTGTCTTGTGAAAGTGAGTCAGTTTCCTGTGTGAAACAAAATGTTAACAGGTCGCAGTGCCCTGTTTTCTATTCTCTGAAAGTTTCTGAAGTTGGTTTCTATATGAATGAGTCCCTCAAACACCTCCTCAACCTGGCTTCTGGTGCCCTTTCAGAGGGTTCTTTTGTACCCATTTCCTTTATAACGAGGACCGACCTTTACAACTCTCCATTGAAATGGGCAGTGCATGGAAATGATGCACCTGAGGACAGCAGACACAGTGACATTCACAACCCCTTCAGGAGGCCGGCAATTACCATGGCACATAGTTGCTATCTCAGACAGGTGTCAGTACCTGAATGAACACTCTGTTCTGTTCCTGTCTTCACAAAAACATTTCTCTTCCCCATCCCTCTTAGTGCACCGCTGCCCCACTCAAAACCTCAGAACTTCAAGGTGAAAGAACAACGTAGCACAAGGGGTGAAACCAGCACCAACAGTGCCCAAACAACTGGACCTGTCCCAGTTTTTCACACCCGACTCAGCTGAAAGGGGCCCTGCAAGCTCTGCACTGTGTCCTCTCATTATTGAGGGTCTGTGGAAGGTGTTGAGCCCCTGCAGAACAGAAGCACTTGTGATGGACATCAGCTGATTAGGTAGAGCGGTGGCAATGGTCAAAGCACCACAGCTCTAAGAATCAGCTGAGGCAGACAAGGAGGTTAGGGAAAATTAAATCCTTAAAAGCAGTGTCTTTCAAAAAGACTACATTTCTCACAAGGCATGGAGTGGTTGGAAGGGGCAGTTCTGCAAAGTTGCAAATTCCAGAAATAAGTGAAAGACAAAAAGCAAAACAAACCCCAAAAAATCTTTCCTTTGAGCCGGAGTCGAACCAGCGACCTAAGGATTACTTTCTGGAGACAGCCTACAGTCCTCCGCTCTACCAGCTGAGCTATCAAAGGAAGGCAAAGACGCCAAGAATGAGTCAAGACTGCATCAACAATAGCCTTAGGCTTTGATGGGCCTCCATATGTATTGCTTTTCACAACAGCAAAACAGTATCCAAAAAAAGGCACAAAGTTAACTTTCCTGCAAAACTGGGGTTTGGTTACAAAACTGCCAGTTTTCTGCCAAATGGTTCACAGCTCTTGTAAGACTGCTGCTGGTGGCAGCGTTAGGGTTGGAGTTCCTGTCGTGACCCATATGAAATCTGCCTACGGCTTGACAAAGACATTTGCCCACTCGTGGTGCCCTTGCCACATTTCCTGAGCTGAACTAAGAGAAGAGGGAGAACTCTCCTCCACACAATTCCTCACAACAGTTCTCCAGCCAAAACCAATAACAAAATAGCAAACAAATCAGTTAACCCTCTCCCTGACAGCTTCCATAGTGAATGTAGAGGAACAGAAGAAAAGGATGGAAAGAAATAACCACTGAGGTTTCCATTCAAATCCCACCGTGCCTGTAAGACCCCTCATACGCAGACCAGGTGGCAATGTCTGGCATTGCAACCAGTGACCTCCCCAACCCTTTGTGAATCATCTGGGTGCTACAGCTGAAGCTGTGGCAATTGAAATCAAGCAAACTACTCTCTTTTTGAATGGCAGTGATTCACGAGCATTTTTACAGCCTGAGCAGCAGGGTGGGGCGGAAAGCTGTGAGCAGACACCCTGTTTGCCCAAACCATGCCATCCTACTTGTGATGGGAGTGTGGGCAGCAGTGTTACCTCAGTGCCCTACAGCACACCCATCCTCACCCCGTGCTTCCCTTCACCACCTCCTCCTCCTCGTGACTCAACCCCAAACATGGGGCTGTAGCCAGCAGGTCGAGGGAAGGGATTATTCCTCCATACCTATGAGCTCAAATGGTGAATGCTGTGTCCATCTGGGCTCCTTGGTACAAGGCAGGCATGGACATCATGGAGTGAGTGCATTGGAGGGTCATCACGATGGTGAGGGAATGGAGCACAGGGTGGAGGAGGGAAGGCTGAGAGAGCTGGGCTTGTTCAGCCTGAAGAAGAGCTCAGTGAAGGGGGATCATCCTGCAGTCTGCAAGTGCCACATGGGAGAGTGTGGGGAAGGCAGGGCCAGGCTCTGCTTGGAGGTGCACACTGGGAGGGTGCGAGGTGACAGGCACAACCTGCCACCAGGGAAATCTTGTTGAGATATGAGAGGAGAAAAATACCATGAGGGTAAAAATTTTCACCATTGCAAAGGCTGAATCTCCAAAGCTTGACTGGACACAGCCCTGAGCAATGTGATATAACTTTAAAGTCTATCTGTCTGGAGCAAGAGGTTGGACCAGATGATCTTTAGAGGTCTTTGGCAAACATACACAACAGTGACCTCCCTGTCAAGAAAGTGACTTCACAGAGTAGATGAACTCACTGCAGAATTATCACCATTATCATCACTATCATGTTTGAAAAATACAGCTCCTTGTCCTACAATCAAACTCACACACCTCATTTATTTTCATACTAACAGACATCTTAATACTCCTCTGCTGCTAAAAGCAGCGCAGATCTTGAAAGGAACTCACTAAAATGTCTCCCTTTTTACTTACCAACAAGGTGCTGTTGCAGCTTCTCAGAGGCCTAATCCTGGGACTTGTGATGTGTCCTGACAGCAACCCACCAGCACCAGGTCAGCTGAGCCTGCAAAGAAAATCGTATTGTGGAGAGAAACAGAACTGCTGTGTGCTTGTCAGGGCAATCCCTGCACTCTCCGGGCTCAGATGGGACCCATTGGCACGAATGTGGGGCTAATTGTGCACTGGAGCAGGAGTGGCACAACAGACAACCAGGACCCGAGCTCCTAAATCAGAGCCGAGGCTCAGCCCCAGAGATCTAACCTTCTCCAGTCTGCAGCCCCCACAGCATCTTCCAGGGGCACTCCAAGCTCCTTTCAAGCCAATTTAAGACCATTGTCACGAGTCTGCCTTATCTGAGTTACCTTTCACGGACTCCTTAAAAATAATTTGCTGGTTTCATCCGTGCATTCAATGACCCCAAAACGGAAAATTACTGCTCTGCCCAGTTTAAGTCCTTGGCACTGTCATCTAATCCAGCGCTGAGGAAACAGATACACACTTCAGGGCAAGTATCACCATCTTTCCTGTCAGAAGTTGTTACTGGTGAAGATAACCCTCAACAATTTGTACTCTCCTGTAAGAAATCAGTAGCGGTTGAAGTCAAGAAAAAAATTCAAATGGATCAGATAAAAAGTGGATGCTGTTACTATCTATGCATGAACAAACGGGATGCAGAAACCACAGTGTTGCCTTTACAATAAAAAGCATTGAAGATCTCTTTTTGTGGAACTTGCTAGCAGTGATGTATGGGTGATTTGTGAAAGATATTCTCCTAAACTACAAATGTACCCTCCAGGGCAGCTTTTCAAAGTAGATATTCCTAGGAAAAATTAATTAATTTTTTCTCCCTTTTTTTTTTTTTTTAAACTTTGTAAGCTTTGAATGCTTAACAGAATTAAATTTTGGCATGGAGTTCATGAAAGATCTCTGATTATTTTGATTCTTTTAACCGATTAAATGAAGATACCAAGGTTTGAGAGCCATGTGACTGGAGCCCTGAGCTATATAAAGGGAACAGCTCACCTGCTTCATGTGATGCAGAGTAAGATGAAAGGAAAGGATGTAGCTTGAAAGCAGGATGGAGAACAGCCAGAGGTAAAGCTACTAATAGCTGGACTGCATAATTACACTTGGTAATGCTATGTGTTTTGTTAAACTCAGATTAGCATATGATAGTCTCCAGTGTTTTGTATACATCCAGGCTGACTTTCTAAGGTGGCTTTGAATGGCGTAAAGGGTTTTGGTTGTGTGTTTGTTTGTTTCCAGTGAAAAGCTTTTAAAAATTTGGTGGATTCTGTGGAACTTGCAGGAATTGTTTTCTCTTCTTTTGAGGTGGAAATACTCACATCCTTTGAATAAGAGCATTAGACTGGACTGGCAGTAAATGTGTGAAATCTTTGTGTTCACTATTTCTGCCCAGTGTGTGTGTTACATAGTTGGCTGCTGCGGCTTCTGCACCACCGGCTAGCCATGATCTCAGGATATCTCCCTTTGGCAGCTTTGTGCCATGCCCCTGCAAGAGAGGAGCTTTTCCTAAAGACTGCTACTCACAACAACTTAATTTAGAGTCTGAAGCATCAGGGAGACAATCACCTCCCTCTCGTCTACCTGTTAAAATTCAAGATAGCAATCTCTTTGGGCCGGGGACTATCTTTGTACTAAAAGGCTGAATAGCAGCTGGCACAACAGACCCCCCAGCCCCGTCTGACGCCCCCAGGCTCTGTTGTGATGTAAATAATATGTAGACTCCTTGGGCCAGCTTCAGAGACAATTCTAATAATCAGTCAGCGAGAATGAATGCCAAGGGGAAGGAAGGTGGGAATGAAGAAAGAAAAGAACTGGGAGAGCACATGAAGGTTTCATATAAAGGACATTTGATTGCATTGCCACAGTGTGGGCTGTGTTTCAGGAAACACAGGATTTATAGGACATAACTTACAGCTATCAGTTTTTGTTGTGCTCAGAGAATCCATTTAATACTTCTGAAGCTGCTCTGGTACCAGTGAGAGACATCCAGATGAAAGTATCCTTTGGATATTCAAAGCCTAAGCTGTACATGCTTATCATATACAGGTATAACTTGCTGAATTTTGCTGTATAACAAACTTATAGGTCTGGGGTGGCTTTTAATTAAAAAAAAAATTTACCTTTGCAGGTAAATTGTTTTCTTCCTATGAATGGCCAGTTCCGTAAGCAGTCAAAGCACAAAGGCTGAAGTGCCATGGCAGTGCCCAGGTATCAGATGCAGACTGTGCCAGCCTCTCCAAGCCAACAGTTTAACACCAGAACCAGAAGTGTCCATACAGGTGCCTGAGAGCTGTCCCCATCAGCGGGCAGGGGAAGGAGCACCCTCCATGCAGTGGGCAGCTATTCCCCAGCAAGTTCAGAGCTCAGCCACGTTAAGTCAAGTCACAAAATGCAGTGAGTAGCATTCCTGCCTTCTCTCCCACAAAGGGTTCCAAGTCTTGCCCTTCTCCTGGTGGAAGACAAGAGCAATAATGTGTGAGCTCTTTGATGATCAGCCCAAAAAGTTTTGATGATTGAGTGCCAATTAACCACATTTGGGACACGACATTATTCAGATACCATAGACTAGCTTCTAGCTGCTGCAAATTGTAAACCCTGCCTAGATTAGCTTAGTTTCCAGCCAGCCAGTAAAACTTCTTTGTTTGTATGTTTAAGCTGTTTTGTTTCTCTCTGTGCACTTACTGCTTTGTAATAGCATTGTAAAGGCTGTGGCCTCACTGGAGTCTCCTGTGTCAGCAGAAGCCTGCATTATCTGAGGGAGGGCACTCGTGCAGAGGACAAAAGCAGCTCTCTTTGGGACACAGGAGAGCCCTCCACCTCCTGTGACTGCTTCCCTTCAGGTGGCAGCGCTTCCACCCAGCCACTTCCCTTCCCTTGCTCATCAGGCCTCTCAGACTATAAAAGCCTTAATGAAAATGAAACATGCATCTCATATATAACGAGGAAAGGCTCAATTGCTAGAGAAAAAAAAAGTGTGAAATTACAGTATCCGTGTGAGAGGGAGAGATATGAGCCCTCATTCCCCAGGAGAGAATTTGAAAGTGCATAATTTTCTCCATTCACAAGTGGCATTTAAGGGGCAGCTTTTGGAAGCTGAGAGGAAAACCCAGAAGAAAAACAGCACTTACAAGTGGAGCAAATATTTCTGCTCTCAATATTTGGGACCCTTTTTGGATACAGGAGCTTGGTTTGGCACCGGGAGATGTGCAGGCACAGCCCTAATGTGTGGCTCCTAATGTGTTCTTTACCCAGAGCTGATGCTTTATCTAGTCTTTCTGAAGACCCAACAGCAAACCCTTTTAGGGGTCATTAAAAAAAAAAAAAAAAAGAAAAGAAAAAAAAAGACTGGGATACAACTCTTTGGTGGGTTTTTCCCTCCATGGAATAATTCAGAAGTCCTGGGTTAAGACAAGACTTGTCTGTGTCAGGTCTGGCTGTGGTAGGGGATACTTGTCCCTTGCACTCATAAGAATCTAATTTATTTTTAAAGAGCACTTCAATATAGCAGAACAATATTACCACACATCTTGCTCGAGCAAAGAATTTTCCAATCTATATTCAGTGCCAGATAGAGTGACTATAAAATGAGTTACTATACCTTAAATGTCTGCCTTGGCTATAGTGGCAGGAAGTTAATTAGACAAACTGACCATGTCTTCTTGATCCAAATCCACATTACCTGGACATATAAGAACTACCACCTGCGTGAGAGCTCATGTTTCTGGAGGCAGTTGGACATAAAGGATGAAATAACAGGTAAAGGAGTGGAGAACTATAGCCACCGCGGGGCCCAAGCCAGTGAAGCAGCAGGATTGAAACTCTTTTCCAGCTAAACTTTAACACCTCACAGTGCAGCCAAAATATGTTAGAAGCATGTCTGAGGCACGAATGCTGGCTCAGACCACGTGTAAAACTAAGCTTTAAACACTGTTTGGCTTTTCCAGGTTATTCTTACGTTCCAGAGGCCATCGTATGGGAGCCAACTGCACTTACTAACCCTGCTGGAGCAGCTCGTGCATTTCATAGCCCACGAGGCTACTGACCTTCTCAACTCTGGCCAACTTTGCTGGGCCGTGATAGACTTGGACCCACCTGGGCTCAGCAGGCCAGCAAACAGCGGTTTCAAACCTGGTCTTCATTTCAGACATCAGGAGCAAAAACCTTTGGTCAGGCATGAGTGTTTTCTGATGCCTCTTTTGCAAGCATCGGAGTTTCTGGGAATTTATTCTTGAGAACTACTGTCATTTTATTAAAGAAAAAAGTATCTGTTCTGTTCTCACTTCCTTGCGAGGAGTTGGGCTCCAAACTGTGCCCATATATTAATATGGCCCTCTTTTCTGGTATTCCTACCTCTATGTAGTCAGACCCAACATTTCAGATGACACTGAGCACCAAATAGAGAAGGGCAGGGGTAATATCAAATTTAGACACAGGTCAAAACATCCTTCCTGAAAGGAATGAGCAAATTTCAAAAGATAAGAAAAAACACCCAAAGTAATGGAAACATCCCTACAAAGCTGCATAATCTTTCCTTTTTCCCTAGGTTAGGCTCAGACACAGCACTCATCAAAGAGCTGGGCCAAGGGATCTTATTGCTACTACTTAATGCATCTTATTTGTCTTGCTGTAGTACTCTGGGACCTCAAATGGGGATTAGTGCCCCACTGAATTAGGCACTATAAAAACAAACACCACAAAAACAGTTCCCTGCCCCTGAGAGTTAATCTTTGGCCATTTCTCTGAAGCATCTGGGGCTAGAGCAGGGCATAAGGAAGTGTATTAGGGTGTACTGCATGGACTGAATTTAATCTTATTTCTGTAACCCTTGTCCTTCCTTAACCTATTGCCCCATTCCAGTTTGTTAACCTAACTCATCAACTCAGTCTAAATTTAATTTGTGAGCTCCTTGGACAGAAGTCTTTGTGTCTTTTCATTTGTTATGTTTGTTGTGGGTTGTGGTTTTTTTCCTTTTGCATGATTTTGAGCCACAAAAATTAGCATACATTATTGAAAACATGGAAGTAACTTTCTTCCCTCCCTAATAAAGAAATTGATACAATACATTAAATGAGCATCTCTAAAGTGTTATGATTCTTTACCTCTAGAGAGCCTAAAGTAAGCCAATGGATCAAGGAGCAACACAACTAGTATGGCAATATAGAAATCTGGTGAACCTGTATATATGCACCAAGTACTTCCCCAGATGATATTCAGGCAAAGGAGAGAGATGTGCAAAATAATTACTACTGGTTAAATATTAAAAAAAAGCTGCTGGTATACTGCATTGTGATTGATAAAGTGGATTTGCAGATTCCCACAAAGATAAAGGAATGTGGCAGAGCCAGAGCAATACAATCTGAGCATCTCCAGAACCTGGAACAAAATATGGACATTCTCCCACCTCTACAGTCCTTCCTTCCCAGACAGCCTCCTGCCTGCAACATCCTCTTCCCCTGCCGGCAGCACCCTCTTCCCCTGCCTGCAGCACCCTCTTCCCCTGCCTGCAGCCACAGCAGCTTCAGTCCTACCAAGGGACGATTTCTTGGGAAAGGAGAGAACTGGTACATGGAGAGTTTCTAACCTTTCCTAGGGAAAAGGGCCCACGTGGACAGAAGGGGCTGTAAGGCAATGGTTCCAGTGGGCTCCACAGCTCTGTCCAGCTACGATCCAGCACCTTACATAACTTCTTTGTGCCCTAGAAGAGGAAAAGAAAGAGGCATTTGTTTAAAAGGCTGTACTGAAGAGCCACAAACTAAAATGTTAGCTTACACAGACAGAGCAGTAGAGGGTGCAGAGAGTGTCATGATGCAGCTGTTTCACCTCCAATCCACATGTATCTGCCCAATTCTCATCCCTAAACAGAGCCACTCTTGCTGCTGGTGATACTTCCCAAAGAAACTAAGGATTGCCTCCAATATCCCTCTGCTTCTTTTCACAGAAGCAAGGAGATCAAAGCTTTTGTTATTTCTGCAAGCAAGCCAAGGAGTGCAAACCTCGTGTGCATTGCCCTGCCCAGCACCAAGCCCCCCTCGCTTGGGGAGGCAGGGGATGGGGGAGCCCCTTCACAGTTTCACAGCCAAGGCTGCGAGCTCTTTGGATTACATGAGGAATTCCAAGTGGAAATTTGAAAACCCGAATGCGTGTGCACACCTGTGTGAAGCTGAACTGTGCTTAGGAGAAACAAATGGCTTCTTATAATACCCCTGCAAGGTCCAGTTCTAATGGGAGCATAAGTAAGACTTGTCTGTCCTACCATTGCAAACTTAAATGGGATCATGTGCGTTTTTTCTTTTTTTTTCCCCTGATCTGAAAGCAGAATCAGAAAAAAACTGAAAAACCCATAACAGCAACGGTATGAATAAATTGGTGAGATATGCCGTAAATAGCTTTGATGCTAAACAAAAATAAAACAAACAAAAAAAATCGTACTGCAGCCATTTTAAGATTTCGGCTCCCTTCTTTACCCCTGCCACTATGCAGGCTTCCTCAACGTGTGACAAGAAGAGTTCCGAGGGACGCCTGCCAAGTGTTTTCTGACCCAAATCCTAGAGGTATCCTCCATCTGCAGCAACAGACAGCTTGCTGCGGTCTGACATTACCTTCTGTTGGGTTTTCGACACCAGCTACCCCAGTTAATGAAAGAAGATGCAACCACCGAAGACAAGGAACAGACAAGCATCTCTGGAAATCTTTGAGGAAGACTTCTCTGATCCTGAACAGGTCAGAATGCAGGACAATACAGGACAATAACGACTGAGGCGTGCGTGTGCAAGGGCATTGCTTTGGCAGACTCAGCTAGTAGGAAACAGGCTATGCAAAGCCTGGCAAAGAGGATTTAAGGACAAGAAACGAAGGGCAGAGCTAACCATTCCGTTTCTGTCCCAGCATCACACCTACCCACTCGGCCTCTATCTGCAGGCAATAAATTTCATAGCCTGGAAGAGCCAGGCAGTCAGAAGCACTTTTTCCTGTAGGGCTGAGATACAGCCCCACATCCACGAAGTTCTGCCGTGTAAATGTTTGCACGCAGCCCTTCACATCTAAGGTTTGTAGCAATGCGTGGTATTTAGACAAATGCCATTCCCCTAAAGGGCAGCAGTTTTGTTCTTATAATTTTGCATGGAAATTAAACATATTTTAACATGGGAAAAGAGAACACTTTCCCCCGCAGCTGGGCGCTGCTGCATCCCTGTGCTGGTGATGGTGGCCCGATGTTTTCCTCTGAATATTCAGAAACAATTCAGATGTAACAAACGCCCATTTACCTACCACACAAACAGGCGGGACTTAAAATGCTTGTCTTTGACAAACCATTCTCCCCTTTGAGGATCCATTAGGCCCAACATGAATAAAGCCTAAAAAGCTACTCAAGGCTTTGGGAGAATTCTTTGAATCATCAGCTTCACATTTCAGCTACTGAGATGTTTGCATTAAGATGCTTGTCTGAGCTCTGCCCTGCAGGATTCGGGGAAGGAGAAAAATGTTCCTTTTGTGCTGAACACAACCGGTAGGTATTCAGCTATTTTTTGTGTATTATGACAGTACCATCTGGCATTCATCTGCCGGGTACCTCAGGAGAATGTCCCCTTCCTCCTTGCCTGTGTGATGCCGGCCAAAATGACAGAGCACACCAGAGGTTAACATCCTGTACTATGGTCTTGGGCTTATCTGGAGTAAAACAATAGTTCCTTTATATTCTTAACTTGGCGTTTCACATGTTCTGCCTGCCTGCCTGGAAAATAGGGTCGGGAGAGATTCTTCTGGGTCAGACACCTCCCAATGCGAACCCAGGGATAATCCTAACAAATTTAGTAACAACAATCCATAAGGCCGGTGGGCGCTGCACCTACAGAGGGAAATGTGAAGCTGGAATTGAAATTGGCCCGCTTAGGTTTGCTCTGTTCCGCTGCAAAGCTTTGTACGGGGGAAGCACAAACAAAGCACTGCTCTTGGAAGTCATGGTTCACCTGCTGACTCAAACACTCCTGCCTGTCAACCAGCATGAGAGAGGCCAAGGGGACTCTCTGTTTGGGTTTCTCGCTTGTTCTCAGCCTAATTTATCTTGTCAGCTCCAAGATCTCCGCTCCTTTCTTGAAAGGACTATAAAGGAAGTTTGGCTTAACCGTGCCCTCCAATCATTCGATTATTTTAAAGCAAACAAACAAGAAGTTAGCGCGGACCGGTTCAGAGTGACTAGTTCAGCTCCTGAGCAATGTCTCAAAGCTATTTTCATCCTAGCCCCTTCTTCAAAAGGCAGTGCCTTCAACGCTTTCAGGGTATATACTTTAATACTCCCAACCTGCTTCTTGCAAACAGCCTTTTCAAGAGAAACAAGCCAGTCTTGAGCAATTAAGACCTATAGATCTCCCTTCACTTCCTTCAAAGCCATTGTGGAGGTGCAGCTGAAACCCATTAAATTCAATTGAGCCCAAATGGCCCATAAGTCATATGGAAACTTCCTCTGGGCTTTTAACAAAGAGCCTTGCTTTAAATTCCAAATTACAAACAAATTCAGTGTGTTCAGCTTTCACATAGAACATAAAAATTTGAGAAAACATACAGAGGAAAAGTTGCATCAAATCACAGGGAGCATTTTAAGAAAGTACAACCAGTTACTCTTGTTCTGAAGTTGCATTCTTTAGTTAGCAATGTCATATTAATTCATGGCCATAATTTCCTTAGTCTGGACTGGGACCATGCTTTATTCAGTGTATGAGAAAGTAAAACTGGTGGCATTCACAACCCTGTTCTCTCCTCTGACTTTTCCTAACAACAGCTAAAAATAATATATATTCGCATGTATACACATAATATGATGTGTATATAATTACATTTTATCACACATAGCTACCAGACTAATTTTAGGTTCATATATAATAAGGAGATAATAAACATTTATAGACTACATATACTCAACTTTAAGTTCCTTTATTGTGGGTCAGGTTTCTATCAAGTTGACAAATTTATTAATGTGGCTTTATATTGGAACTCTCGATCTGTCTAAGATTAGGGATCAATATATGTGCTGCAGGATCATAAGTCAGCTAAACACTGAAAAGATCCAGGCAGATAGTGAACTTGAAAATTATACAGCAAAATTTTTCCATAATACATCTCTATTCAGACCCCCCATGGGACTGGCATGCTGTAAAAGCCTTAAAAAAGCCTCTGCTTGAGAGTTAATGTCACCCTAAGGACTCTGAGAATAACTGGAGGCCTGGATCTTTATGACTTCGTATCAATTAATACTTTTTTACATTCTTTTTAACAAGAACTTGATGAAAAATATCCTGTTCTACCTATTCTATTTGGCACCCAGCTTCCAAGTCATTAGAAGCATCTGAATCAGTTTTTAAAGTGCTGTGGAGCGATGTTTTCTGAAGGCAATGGGTCTGAGAGAGCAGACACACGCAGTGCCTGTGGCAAATCCTTTCTGCTGGCTCGGTACAAACCCATTGTCAAGGGCAGTTTGGATTATTACAATTAAACAGGTAGCTCTGATTCTGCCCTCCCTCAGCCCCTTCTCCTAACCCTGTGCTCTTGCTGCTCCCTCTGTGACAGCCCAGCACCACTTCAGCTCCCTGAACAAGCAGAAAGAACAGCTCGGCAACAGCAAACCCTTTAGCAGAGCCTCACACAACAGGCAAGAAGGATGACGGTGCAAAGAAGGTAGGACTGTGGGGCCAGGAGCAGAAAAGGGAGAAGCAGGACTCAATTGTGGCAACAGGGAGCAATCTGCTCCATGGAACCACATCTGAAAGGCATCAAGTTTGTTAAATTAGCAAAAGGAAAGGATAGCTGAAATGTGCTAGCCTGCATCTAAGGAAAAAAAGAAAAAAGAAAATAGTATACTTTTATAGACATAATGCATAGTACATTATATTTTATATATGTATCAGCTTGACTCTCACCCCACTCCTTTCTCAATAACTCCATAAATTCATTGGTATTTAGATGTCACTCCTGGGACAGTGACAACAGAAAATACAGAACTTCTGGGATGGTCACTGAGGTCTGAGAATATTAAACAGACAACCCATTTCACAGCAATGAATGAAATAACACTTATTGGGAAAGTTTTAGGAGTGGCAGGGGGCTGGGAGGGGGAACAACCAGAAACCTGGAGAGGAAAAAGGATGCTGAAATACCTGTTGGGAGGAAGTATGTTCTCTAGTTTATATTTTTTGAATTGTCTTGGATTGCAGCCTCCGCAGGAACACTGCAAATCTGGAGAAGTGTAGATGGGACAAGTTGAATTTCGTGTAAGAGAGAGAAGGAGAGGGGATTCACCAACTTTCTGCTGATTTCCGACTGCCAAGCAATAGCAAATTAAAACTGCTTGAGAAATCAAGTGTGCTGGAATCTCCTCTTCTGGTGGATAAAAGTTATCCAAGGACAAATTCATCCCTGTAGCTAAAATGCAGTTACCCTAAGCTACACAACCCTGAAAATGGCAAGAACTGAAGTAATAATCAAATCCCTCCAAAAACACAAGTCAATATTCTAGCCATGTGGAAGGAAACAATCCAGTATAACTCAGTTGATGTTTAAGGCAAAAGATGGGAGATCTCAGGTGAGTATGCAGCATTCAACACACCAACAACACCAAATGCAGAAATGCCAGTAGAGACAGCACAGCTCCGGCTCTGACCCAATTTGTCTTGACCCGAAAACAGAAAAACACTGGCACCTGTCACTGCCTCAATACTTTTGTTTACCAGCTAATTTATGAGTGCTTTTCAAAACACTAATTTAATTTTTTTTCCCCCCTGAGCAAAACCCATGACTTCTAATTTGAAAGGGGACTTTAAAATGGTTGTGATTCATGGGGATTTATGGATGTTTCCCAGGGAGTTTCAAAAGCTTGGACTCTCTTCCCACAACTCCCAGGAAATGCAGTTAAAAGTCTCCCACAGGTTGTTCCTTTCAGCGGGTTCGGGCTGGCACTGCGGGACAGTCACATGGAGTCCCCATCCCAGTGCCTGCAAGGGGCAGGACTCCTACATACACTACCCAAGGCTCTGCCCAGAACTGGGGCACTTGTGAGAAAGCTTTTCCCCGGCGTGGGTGCAGCCAGCATTAACCTGGACAACAGTTACGTGTCATTTCCACCTCTGTACGTTGCTCGTTTATAGAGAAACATGGTAGGACTGGGGTTCAGTGGAACATACTGGGGGGCAGAGGGGATGCTCTCTTAAGGGCATGAACACCAGGAAATTTCTCAAGCCAAAAGCTCATTGAGGACACCATTATTTTTAACCTAAGAACTGTTTTGCATTAATCCTGATTTAGCCACTGAGATTTTCAGCTTCAACTGGCCACAGTAAGCAATGCACTGGAAAGCCCTGGGTGAGGCTTTCTCGCTCACCCCCCTCCCACAGGACTCACTTCCAAGGGCTCTTTAAATGTCAGTCCTTGAGCGATGGTTTAATACACCAATGTCAGTTGCCTTGCACAGTTTGAAGGGAGACCTTCTGCATTTTCCTTCCCGGCTTCTTTTCTATTCACCCTGAACGTTGCCATCAGTGATAAAGCTAAAAAACTCCACCCTTGCTTGTTATCCTGACCATATTTAATTCTGACAGCACATCCAGTATGCTTCATGAAATATGCAACCCTGTGACTAATGAGGTATTTGCACATAAGGGCCATACACAGTAAATTGCAGGGCAATAAAAGTAAAGGAAAACCATGAACTGATCAGCCAGCTGTTAAAATGATGCAAAGTGTGCCTTATTAAATGTGTTGTGTTATATCCAGATGCTGACTAGAACTCAGCCCTGGCTCTCTCAGAAAAGCTTCACCTTAAAAAAACTGTAGGTTTCTCTTTCTGTTATTACACATTAGTTTCCTGCTTTTCAAATACTAATGGAAAGTTCACCTCTCCACAGTCTCCCTCCTTCCCACTCATCATGTAAAGGGAGCACTATTTTGATTTTATGCATGAGATTGAGTCTGCTCCAGCGCTAAGCATCCTATCAGCATATGACCAAATAGCAAAGCTGACATTTTTTGCCATGATTATCCACAAAAAGTGTTTCCTACCTCTGATTTACAAGAGCCCTATTCATGAGAAATGATTAATAGCTCACTAGCGCTGCCAAAAAGCACATAAATCTAGACATCCTCTATGCTCCTGACATGCCACTCATCTTGTAGATATGTTCAGATCTCTCTCTTCCTCTCTCCCGCTTATCTGTGTCTGATCCCCAATGGGCACACGCTCATGCTGATTAGGCAATACAGTTGCTGACTGGGACAATTTTAGGCTTATATTACCGATGGCACCCAATTAGAGGCTGCAGAAAGTAGTGTCCTTCCTGGCTTGTACTAGACAAGCATGATTAAGTGTTAAATGCCTTCTAAATTAACAGGCAGTATCACCCATGTGTCTGTTACAACTTATCAGGGTAAGAAACCAGGTGCACTGCCAAGTTTTCTCTGTTCGCAGCAAAGTCTCCGGGGCTGCAGAGGAATCGAGCTGCGAAGAGGGCAGGCTGCACACAGGCACACACCTGACCCAGCTGGTGCTTCACTTCTTCAACAAGGTTCCCTACCTTTGGCATTAAACGTGCCCCACTCACACGTGTTAGATTCAGACAAGCGCTGTCTGAACCAGGGCCCATCATATCATTCTCCATCCTCTCACCACTCCCCCCGCAACATCCCCCTGCCTAATAAAAGCTATTTCACAGTCCTTGAGCATCGTTCTGAAGATCCTAGAGTGTTTTGCAATTATTAAAAACCAGATCATGCCATGCCTGCCCATTTCATTCCATAATTTCAATGGGGCTGCTAGCACAGCAAGACACACACACAAAAAAAAAGTAGCTCATTGTGCCTAGTACGTGAAGAGAATACCAAGGTTGCAGTGCTTTCCCTGCGTGTAGCCACTATGACACAAGCCTGTAATTGTATGATCATGATCTACTTTACAGTAACACAGGGTGCAACATGCCTTTTCCTCCCTGACTTTGATGCAGACGGGTTACAGCTTGCCACCGGTTTTTATTTTCATATTCACGATGTTCGCTGTTGCTGCAATGTGGTGCATTCTGAATTTAGGGTACTAGCATCACACCTCAGAATCACACACAGCTCCCACAGATGTTTATGGAACTCCCAGCTATAACTCCAGCTGTAATCTTAAAAAATTAATATTATTAATAATAAAATAATTATAAAAGAACATTGTTTTCTCTATGTGTCTTTTGATAAGATTACTGGCACTCATGTTCTGCTCAGTATTTTTGTTTCTTAACTTCCTCATGAGTAATTACTGGTCCAAGCTTAAAAGCAGCACTCACCCTGAATTTTGCCAGATCACACATTTTCAACAGATCCTGTTTGCAGCTGAGTCATTGGGGTTTAGTACTGCACAAACTACTTCCCAAGTAAAATACCTGGAAAGAATTGCAGCAACGTGCAGGGATGTCTTGTCTAGTTGGACAGTCTTTGGAAGTATAAAAGCTGCTCCATTCTCCACATACCTTATCTTTGACCTGTCTGGGTCTTTTCCAGAGTAATAAATATGCTTTCCTTAAAGCAGAGTTTAATTGTTTCTTTAAAGAATGAAGAGAGGCCTCTATAATATTCATTTCTGTGTAGAGGATAATATTCCTGTTGCTTCTCTGGCCACTGCACCTCAAAATCTTTCCGAAGCAGAATATTTCATCACTTGAAATGCACTGCTATGACCTGGTGTCAGGTACGTATCCTTCCCAGCTGGGTGTGCAGCACTACCCATGGGCTACATCCCTGAGAAAGGAGCAGCTGATGATATGAACAGGTGTTCATTGCAGCTGCATTGTGTGCAACACTGTTTGCAAAATATATAACCACATGAAATAAAAACTCCACCAACAACAGGCATTTTCATTGCTCAGCATGCCCAGGCCTCCCTGGCCAGTGAGTCATAAGACCCAAAGGGCCTGGACACCCTCCCCTTGCTCCTAAGTCACGCTCGCAGCTTCTTCCCTGACACATTTCTTCTGCTGCATTTGGAACAGGTCCTCAGACTGAGCATCCAAATCTTTCTCAGCCTTTGCCCTGCTTGATTATTGCCTTCCTACAAGCAGCTAAAATGTGTGTGCTTAAATATTCCTATCATTTAGCCCAAAGGAAAACTGTTTAGCACATGTAACATCTTTACCCAGAGCTGAGAGTTTCTATAGATATAAGAACCATCTGATGGCAGCCACTGACACCTTCTGTATAAAAACTAATTTTCTAAAAGAACAGCTACATGCAAAGTAAATAGAGAATTCTTCTACAAAACAACATGACTTTCTGCCCCAAGTGCAAAAGGAGTTGTTTTAAAAACAGTAAGTTACAAATAGTGAAAGGTATTTTTCACATTTCTGTGATGTGTGCAAAGCAGAGCAATTAGGATGAAGTGTTAATTTCATCATCTTCCAAATGGCAGAATCAAGGCAAATGGAAACTGTGATGAAAACCCTATCTACTGGGTATCTACCCACCTCTCATCTTTCCAGACAATGCAACCCCTTTGTTCTTTACAGCTCTGCTGAACAACCTAGAATTGGATAGATCACACACACCCAGACCCATCCCAAAACACTTTCCATGTATTTTTTTCCGTCCGTATCTTTTCTTGGCCATTTCACTGGAAAACCACACCAACTTCTCCGACATAATGCCCCTTAGCAGTGCCCATAGGAAACGTTGCCTGTCAGGGTTGGCTGCACTATCTAATTAAAGATCTCCCTCATCTTCACTAAGTTTCACAATTACACGACTCTGAGCGTCAGCAATCCTCACTCAGCAGTTCCACGGGAGCTTTCTTGGTAGACACCATTTATCATCTTTCCTTTACTCTCATTCTTATTTCACCATCTGCAGTACTCAGAATAGTTTTCAGATACCCTTTTTTCCACAAGAGATGTTGCTTGTTGCTTTAGAGACTCATATTGAAAGCAGAGCAGAGAGGAATAAATGACATTTGGGGTATTTCATTGCAGCTATAACCTCAAAAGCAGGAGGAAAAGAGAGAGAAGTTTAAAATAACTTTCGTTCTTCTTGTTCACAAAAACATACTGTCAAATTACATATTTGTGTTCTGGCAGTAGACAATATATTTACAAGTGCTCTTCTGCCTGTCTCCTTTTGTATAATAAAATGCTCCCTCTCAAGGTTCAGGCTGTTTCAAGAATTGTTCAGTGCAGACTTATTCTGCAGCTAACAAATGCATGATTTAACCAAGAAATGTCCAGAGGTAAGTGTAGGAATGAGCACTCAACTTGACCTTATCCTCTTTGGCAGGTGCTGTACTTTTACAGACATGAATATGGCTAGAACAACTCTCAGGGAAAGAATACAAAAAGAAGAAAATAATTTTCATGCATCATTTATGCAAACTTTCCAAACTCTGATCCTATATGTTTATGAAAATAAGTACAAAACAGCATTTGAATTCCAATTAGCGACATAAAGAACCATGATACACTTAAGTTTCTTAGGGTACTATGCATGTTCTGGATGCTGGTTTGTTCATTCTTAAATCTAAGGAGGAATCTATCTATCTGAAGCTCACAATGCCATGCTGGGAGTAAAGGAATTCATGGATACCAGTACTCAGTAAGCCCTGAAGTGTAGGAAGCAACTTTTTCTACCACTGCTTACTTGTGTTTAAACCTCAAACACTTAATGGGAGCAGTGTGTACTCTCATCTGCTTGGCATAGTGAAATGAATACCAAATAAATTGTGACATGCTTTGAAAGAATTGTATCATTAAATATTTTGCATATATCATCTTGGTCCTTACGCGGCTTGACAAAAAAAAAAAAAAAANCCTCTTCTCAGCTCTATTACTCTACAGCCTGGGAGACTTAATTGCAAACAGAGAAAATTTGGCAATGGACCGGGTTTCTTACCCTGATAAGCTGTAACATAAAAGGTTTTTTCCTAAGTTAAGAGAGTCTTACATGACCTAAGATCTATTTTCTTTACTTAAACAAACAAACTGAAGACCCAAATCCTGATCTTTCTGAATAAATTAATCCTTATTAAATAAGGAAAGTAAAAGTTGGGTGGTTCTGGCACCAGCAGAACCAAAGCACGTTCCATTATTTAGCTAATATGAGCAATTTTGTTAAACAAACTCTACCTTTGTTCTGCAAATATTGGGAGTTCGGCTTTGGACAGATGTTCCCTGCTGGATAGGGATGTGCTAGGGGAAGGTTAGAGCCCCAGCTGCTGCTCATCACTTCCTTGCAGAGGTTACTGCCCTCTCACATTTGTTGGCAGAACTCGCTTACAGAAACACCCCCGGAGCCACTTGAAGTTCAAGTGAGTGGCATCACTATTTAGACAGTTTAAGCTGACTAGCACAGTTGCTGAGAGAGTTCCTGCCTGTCTGTTCCTTTCAACTTCCACCGCTCACAGGACCGCCACTTTTCACAACTTCTTGTCAGGTCTGAAGCTTTTCTCACGTTTTTGTGTAGCACCAGAGATCAAATCCCCAATGTCACTGCTTGTATATTTAACCTTAAATGCCTCCTAATTAAACACTGTCAATTGTGTTAAATGTGCTACCTAGCTGCAGCCCTGTTTCTTCTCTTTCTGCTTTGATTAGCTTTCAAATCACTTTTCCACCAAGTCTAAGCTCTCTGAAACAACAATCCAAATCCATGTTATTTCGCCATGCAAGGGCATCCTGCAGACCTGTGTGACACACGGAAGGACATACAAAGTGCAGCTCTGGTGCAGTGATGTTAGGAGGCACCAGGCTGTGTGCAGAGCACAGTCCTTGGACATCCTGTGATGCTCTAGACAAGCTCCTCACCTTTCTCTGCTCTTTTCCCACCTACAAAATGGTGAAACTTTTGTAGACTTTTTTGAAATATGAGTGAAAAGCGCTATGTGTTTGTGCATGGTCACTGTTCTTAAGAATAGATCCACTATTCCATGCCTAGTTAATACAAAGAAAAAGCGTAATTCAAATACTTCATGATCAAGTAATTAATATTTGAATATTAATAGTTATGACGTTAGAATAAAGCAAGGTTTATTTTCCCACTAATTTATGAGTTGTATGTATCCATGAGCAAATTCCAACATATCTCCAATTAAGTGATGCGTTGAATTGGCAATTTTTTTTCAAGGAATTTTTTTCTGTTTTTTTATTCCTGGCAAGATATTGATTAGGCTGCATAAAATGTCATTCACAGCAGGCTATTTATGTGATGGTGTTTCTATTCAAGTGAAAATGCTACGTCTAACACTTTTTTACAAGGAAAAAATATTTTTCAGACAAAACTGAAGTTATCTAAGGTTTTAAGACAAGGATTTTCTGATTTTTTCCTTTAATGTAGAACTGCTTTATTTTCATGCATTTGCTGCTTGAGCTACAGATAATACCAAGTAGCAAATAAGCCAATAATCATATTAAAAGAACATTACAGATACAAAGTCAATCACTCAAAACTTACAGCCTTACAAGATTTCCCAGACAATTGCATTTCAGGCCCCTTGGCATACACATTGCATGCAGGACTATGGATGACAGGACTATTTTTTCCTAAAGCCATTTCCTCATTCAGTGAACAGACTAGATGCTAATTATTATATATATAAATGGTCAATTTTTTTTTTTTTAATTCTTGCTGCTCTCCATGAAGCAGCAAGATCTAATACACTGACCTGTACTCAAGACATGCTAGGAAGACAGTCTTGTGAACGTGTATTGACTTTTCTGTCATGCCATCCTTGTACTACTCGAGTGTTCTGCAAGCAAGATACTGTGAATTGGATGATCTTCCCCAAATTCCTGCAGATGAAAAGATCATTCAATGATTACTTGGAAAATATTAGTTATTAAGTAGCTTCACTTAAATCTCCACAATTAAATAACTTCCCACCACATCCCTTTCAAGTTTTAACAGTTCTTGAGTGCTTCCTGCACGCGCACTAGGATATCTGTAAAGTCTGGAACTCTGGCAGCATTGGGACACATTGTTTCTAACTCCAAAAAAACCAACACATTCCTCTTAAACTCATTCTCGGGAAAAAAAAACCAAAACAAACCCAGCCATTTTTTCTGAAGCTTTAGATATTTCTACAGATACAGTACGTTTTCAGTGCAAATAATATATGTTGGACAAATTTATGAGCAACTGAAAACGGGGTCTTGTGATGAAAAGTGCCAAGCAAGCTTAACTATAGGTGGCATTCACAGCTTCACCTGTAATTAGTATGTGCCAAGGTCAGTCTGTGGTAATCCAGATGAAGCCCAACAACTCTCTGCATACCTACACAAAAGACCGAGGCCGTGCTAAGAGGTCTCATTCATTCCTCTGATCATCCGAAACAAACAGGCATCAAAAGATTCATACCACACAATCAGTGTTCAGCAGGGTACCTGAATAAAGCACAGACGCACAAACGAGCCTCTAAAGCCCCTTCTTGACATTCCTACATACAAACCAGTAAACTAGTGAATTATCGAGGCATAAAGGAAGCCAGAAACAAACTCAGCTATTGACACTAGCTCAGAAAGAGTACTGACTTTGACCCAGGCAGCTCTTACCCTGGTGAGTCAGGGCTAGGTCTGTCCTGATAAGACCAGCAGTAATTACCAGGCAGGTCTTCTCATGGTTGACACTATTCCATAAAGGAAAAGACAAAAATTGAAAAGGCCTTGTCCTTATTAAACTTGTCTCTGTGCCATTGTACAGAGCACCTTAAAATGTGACTGACATCTGCATTCCCCTTTGCCTTACTCTGCTCATGTTCCCAGAGCCAGCTTTTCTCAGGCTGGGTTTTTATGTGTGTCTATGGACTACACGAGTAAATCATTGCTCTACCACAGCTCATTTACTCAACATACTACAATGTATTGTAGTCCCATAAAAGGCTACATCAAGAAATCCTTGATGACTTGAAACTCTGTAGTATACTACTGAACTTAGCAGAGTCACTAAATAATAATAAAATAAAATCTGTCGTTAACTGAATATTTGTTTTATTTTCCCCCATGGAAGTGGAATGAAGCATATAAACAGTTCATATCTTTCTATGGAAAACAGGAATAATACATTCAACTAACTAGGGGGTGTTTCCCCCCCTTTTTCAAAACAGAAAAATATTTTTAGCACTTATGTTTTCAAAATAGGCTTGACATCAGTTCTTAAAAAGCACAATGAAAGCCATACTTTTAACTACAAACACTGATAAAGTATGGTAATGCTCTGTTTTTTGGCTGCAGAACTGCCAAGTAATAAGGATTTGCATGACTAAGCTTCTATTATGCTGACATATGCAAAACTGAGGAACAATTATTCTTTCTGGTTTGACAACACTTACAAGGGAAACACTCCTTTTTACTCTCCTCCAGGACATGTTGGGCCCCAGACAAGACGAACAGCATTACTCGCCCAAATCAATTTTTAAATGGATATTTAAACATTCTCTTAAGTTCTCTTAAGCAGAGACACTTGGATAGCAACCTTATTACGTGAGATAAAGGTCATTAGGGGTTTGACTAACACCGGCACACAAAGTATTTCATTTCACATGTCTCTAAAAATGCATATCCATCAAAACATTCAAATCCACTCCTTCAAACTTAAATAAATGTTCAAATAAGCTTTGCAAACCTCCCGAATCCATGATCAGTATGTTGAATTAAAACAATATCCAGCTAAAGGATAAAAATATTAATAAACATTTTCGAATTAAATGGACTTTGGGTGATGAGTCCTGCTTGGCCAACTATGACAATTGTTGAAAAAAACACTGAAAGTTACTGGAATTGTAATTAAAGTATGTGGGTGGGAGGAAGAGGCCACTGCCACAGCCATCAAGTACATGGCTGGTGTTGTTGCACCTTTGAAATCCCATTGCTGCATTCTGGATAAACTTTCATTAATGGTAATCACTCGCAGCCATCTTCAGCTTAGTTTTGTACATAATGAGGCTTAAATGATTGTGTTATCTGCCTCTTTCCATCTGTTTACTTCTTCCCACTCCTTCCCTCTCCCCCAGCCTCCCTCCCAGGAAACCTTTGGAGCTGTTGGCCAACCCAAGTCAGGGATTGCTCAGAGGGAAAAGCAGGCAGACCTCGGCTGCTATAGCTGGCAGCAACAATTGCCCATCTAGTACTGGGCACAAAGGGCACATCCTAAAGAGACGGAGAAAGTCAACCAGTGCACTGTGAAGGGCAAAGGACAAAGGACACCACGTCAACAGAAACCACATTTTATTAGTCACACTGCTCACAGACTGATTTCTTTCCACGGTGATTCTCCCCTATATGGTCTGTTTGGATTTTGTGTGTACCCACTGACAGCACTGATGCTGTCAGAGCAGAACAGGGGGAAACACACTGATGGAAAGACAGATTGTTTCCTGCTGACCTATCAGTGGGACAAATGAAAGATGGAGATGACATGAGAAACAGCAAACAAATTTAATAAACTCAGTAAGGAAGTATGCCTCAGTACAAGTGTTTATTAAGTAACATACAAAATTAGGGTCGTTAGTTTTATCCTTACTGTATTTTCAGCAACTCACCAAGTATTATCTTAATGCTGAGAATAATAATTTCCATTAAAACTTATCAGTAGCTAACAAGTGTCCTGAGGAAGGCACACATTTCCCTCCTCTCTCTTTGTTCCCCTCCAGAACCACTCTCCTCAAGCAGGGAGTCATCTGTACTAGTATTTAGACTGAGAAATGCCGCGCTCACAACCATAAGAGAGTCAGATAAATAAGTATGAATTAACCCCTGATTTTAATTATTTGGCAATACTGTCTTCCTGATTAATGTCTTCTTCGGATTATCTGATGAATGCTGCAGTTAACTAACTTTCTTTTGATCCTCCTACTGAGAAATATAGAAAGGATGAGATGGTGGGGGTGGATAATTATGCTCAAGATGATGACAGCATCTGATCCGTACTAGGAATGCTAAACTCAAGTGGTTCCTTCTCAAGACTCCCACTACAGACTGGAGATGCCAGCGTGAAGCTGTTTAGCCAGTTTCAAATTGGTGGATGTTCTCATGTTCTTGCGACACCTGGCATATGGTGAATGCATTGAGACTTGTAAAAAACAGTGATTCACTGTTAATCATTCAGAAAACAGCCAGAGATTCATGGTAACCCTGTATTTCTGGAAAAGTACATCTACACCCCAGTTTTTATCTGTTTTATGAGACAGAAACTGCAGGGGAGGTTGGGTACAGAATCTGTATCCTGATCTGTTCTACGGGATGCTGGGGCGTGTGTTACACATGGTGAGCTGTGGAGAAGTGACCTCACAGGTGGGAAGATCTGGCATGAACTGTGCACTTTTCAGTGGTGGGCTCAGCCTGACATAAGCAGCTTCATCCCTGGGTTGAACTGGATCTCTTCCCTTTCCATTGTCATGGCTGAGTTCTGGTATCCTGGTTTGACACAATTACTTGTCACAAAATGTACACATTTCAGGTGTGTCTATTCCAGAAAAACATTGATTTGCCTTTGGGTAAGGGATATTTTAAGTAACTTTTTTATCGAAAACTTGTAATTTCACTGTCCCACTTGTGATCTTCCATAGTTAAATCTCAGAGTCTGAACTACTCACTTTGATACCTCCTACAGGCCATTTTACCATGAGAAAAGGCATGTTAATTACTTCTCTTGTTCAAAGAAACTGCAGTGCTGCTCCAAACTTAGCAGGAGAGATGTCCAGAGTCAGCAGTGCCTGCCACTTTCTTTCTTCCTGTCCCATCACCTCTGCTTGGCAGCAGAAGTGAGCCAAACTGAGGGCTGACCATGTGAAAGAAGAAGACCTCATAAAGGACAGAGTGTCTTGATGAATGGAGGACAGCTGGGAGGGAGCAGGTAGTGGGCAGTATGGAGTGAAGACCTAAGAAGAGAAAGCATGCATTGTTGTGTGGCGGGAAGCCAAAGTCGATGAAGAATTACTCGAAATGTCCATTCTTGGAGCTCTAAAGCAGAGAACTTGCCCTGTTGAGTGACACAGAGCAGTCCTCCAGGCTCGTGGCTGTTCCCTCTGTCCTGCGAAAGGACAGCATTCCAGCATCAGTTTATCAGTGCAGGGAAGGCTGGAAATGGAACAGCTGCCAAGCTGTCCCTGGGAGCAAATGCAATAGCACCTGGAGGTCTCTTTAGCAGGTACCACCCCTGCTCTGGGGAAAGAATTAACTCCTAAGAGACTGCATGTGCACATGCAGCAGGCACAACATGTGGAGCTAAGCGTTATGGACTCTTGGATCAGGCTGGGTGAGCCCTCATGAATTCTGGGCAAGCTGTGGATTTCAAAACCTGCCTCACTGGGCCCAGGCTTACTTCTGCTGTAAATCAGAACTGAGGGAACACCAAAATATAAACAAACTCATAAATCCTGTTGTTTGGCTCCTCTTCTTGCAACACATTGCATGTGGCACCAAAGTCACTGAATAAAAATGTACCCCAAAAAAAGGATAATAACTTGAAAATTGTATTCCTCCCAGTTCATCAATTACACTAATAACACCATCAATTTCTTTAAGTAAATGAGATCTAGGCTTGTTTTCAACAAATCAAAGCATGCCAACAAATTAAGGTATCATATAAGGGCCAGCTATAAACTTCATCGAGGCCAGCAAAAGTGCTTGTAACCATGACTAAATTCAGCCTCTGTGCAGAGCACTGCCTGCATTGTTTTGTATTTTGTTAACAATGCAAAATACTGAGGTTATTGTTTAAACAGATCTTCCAAAGAATACAGGAACTGTTGGATAATCAAGAGATAGATGATGTGGTATGGGAGAAGTTAACATTTGGATCATTTAGTCACACTACACCTCCTGATACTCTGGAAAATGTAAAAAGCAGGCAACAGAGTTACAATGGGGCGAGACAGCAAGGAGCACATAAGGCTGGGTTTGTTCAAAAGTGCTTCCACAAAAGAAACAGCCATATAGCTATCCAATCCAACCTCACATCTGCTTCCAATTTCATATAGTCATCTGTGTCTTTGATGAAAACCCAGTTTTTCCCAAAAGGAATTGTAGCACAGTTGAGTAAAGAAAGGTCTATTGATAAATCTAATGCATCTTTTTACAGAGTGTGATGCTTCAGGGGTTTGGTGGAGGGGGGAGAAGGTGTTTGTTTTATAATGTTGTGCTGTATCTCTAAAGTTCCCTTTATATGTTACCACCTTCTAACCTAAGAGGCAGTTTATTTCGAGCAAGACTGAACTAGAAGCTCCAAGCTACCTCTATTTTTTTTTGTCAGAGGACTCCCTGGGCATCCTAGACACTCACCTCCATCTAACAGGACACAGTGTGAGATTTTTTTAGCCCACATTTTTAAGGAATGTGAGGCAGCACAGGTCCAAATCCACCTGACACCAGTGTGTCCTTTTGACGCCCTCTCCGAAGACAGCAGCAAAACCACAGTAACACCAATGATAAATAGTGCTTATTTTATTCTTTCTTTCATAGAAGCTCAAGAAAATTCCTTATTCTACTATGAGCACTGCTCTGATAGTTCTTTCGGTAATGCTAGCCCTAGCTGTGGGCTGGTTTGCATTCCAGCTACTTATATTAAACTCCTGGCCCTTTCAAAGTTAGCAGAAATCAACAGGGACAAGACACACTGCTCATGTTTCAAGGCACACAAAAACTTTGGGGTCTTGTCTGTCATCAGCCCACTATTCTCTGCTCTGCAGCCCTGTTGTCAGAAACAGTCCCCAGGCTACACAGGACACATAGCTTTTCAGGGGGACATGAAAGGTACTATAAATTGCCATCTGACACAATTGAGCCTGAAATCTGACTTGTCTAAGGATGCAAAATTCCACTGAAGTCAAGGGCCTGTGCTTATTAATGTCAAGGCTTCATTTCACCCATTAAAAAGTGAACTGTCAGCTAAGCTAGGCTCTGTGAGCTCTTGTGGGATTTCCTGCCTTCTTAAGTTCCACATTTCCAGTTTACCTAGAGTCCTGTCTAAAGGCATGAATTTAAAATAAATGCATTTCTGGAGACACAGGATAGTCTCTCTACATTACACGATGCTTCCACTGTCAAAAAAACCCCCACAGAAATGTAATGTATGTAGTGTAAAAGCACACCTACCCTCCTAACAAATGTGGGGGGGGGAAAGACAGGGTACTCCTTGAAGAGACAGGAAGGTCAGGTCAGCTCTAGACAAAAGCCTTGGTGCTGATCTGGCTTTTTTTGCAGTGTTAATCTTCGGGGACTGTACACATTAACCTGACGCTTAAGAGAGACGAAAAAGAACCCAAACCCACAACAAAAACCAATCAGCCCCAAAACTCCTTCCTTTTGTGCATCCCAGACAAAGCTGTGAGAGATGCAACACTAGTGCTAATTTATTTAACATAGTTTCTCATTTGAGCACCTGTCTGGGGGGCTGTGGCTGCACTGGGACTGGCTAATCCGCTGAATGATCTTTAATCAGACAGTAATATTAGGTGCTAATAGCGCTGATAAAGGGGCTGTTTAACACAAGTGTTAACACAAAGGCGTGCCTGCCACAACGACTATTTCAACAATCCATTTGCCAGTCATATTAATTAAAACCAATTCCTTGCAGGCCACGGGATGCACAGAGTAAACCCACACGGAAAAAGTCTAGGTTCTACCATGACAAATCACATTAAAGAAAAAAAAAAGAATTAAAATTATCCTAAGGCAATGAACTTTGTCTCAGAAAACATACTCTCTTGGAAATTCTCAAATTGTAAATTCACAGCAAAGCTGAAAAGACCTTTAATAGTCTTCTGAATGTGTAACTATATATCTTTGGCTCTGTCCTGTGACTTCATAGAAGGCACTAAAACTTCTAATAAGTCAAATACAAAGCAATAAGCCTTACTGAAGGTCTTGAGGAGACAGTCATTTACATGTCACTTAGATAATAGTCCAAGACTGGAGTGGTTTAAGTGAAGCAACAGAGTTAAGACTCCTAGATGGGTTAGCTGTACATTTTCTGTTTCTATATATTTTACATATAAATTGATCAGGCTATAAAGGGGTAAATTCTTAACTCCCTGCATCCAGATTTCGGGCATAAAACGTGCAACTGGTTCATCTGCAAAGTCTTAGTTAAGATAATATAAACGATGGCTTATTCTGTAGAAGTATTTAGACTCCAGAAAAGTGTTTATCTCTCAAAAGCTCCTTATATACTAGCAGGAACACAAGAAAAAGACAAAATGTAAAGACTTTCATATTCAAATCAATCCCCAAGGATATTTTGGTTAAGAGGTAAAAATGCCTCCAGATTAACTCCCCTAACTCGTTTTCTTCTGGAGTTTGTGAACTGGGAGACAATAACCAAGCAAAATGAGAAGTTACTATCAGTATGAATGTGCAGCACCAAAGCTCTACTCAGATGTGAGAGAATCTGCCAAGACCTTGAAGAACCATAACCTGGGAGAAGAGTTATGAAAAAGCATACTCCAGAAATCTGTGTGATGCTCAAACACCGCTGGACTAAAACAGGAGTAGTGGACATATATTTCCAGTATCGATGTGTTGAAGTTTTCTTGCAAGCAGAGCAGGGTCAATTATGTGTATCTGCCTCTGGTGCAAAGAAGACTAAATGCCACATGGACATAATCCTGGGCAGCCTGCTCAAGGTGACCCTACTCAAACAGGTGGTTCAGACAAGACAACTGTTAGAGATGATTAATCTTCCAACCATGAAAATTTAGGGGGGGAAAAAAAAAGGGGAGAAAATAAAATCTATTAAGATCTACTCAGCTGTCTCACTGAGAAGTTAACAGGAAATAAGTGTGTAGCCCATTTTGAAGATGATGTAGCCATGTTTCTGGAGCTCCTTTCACTTTCATCAAATTAAACATGACTTCCAAGTAGTTAGTATAGAATGTGAGAAATCTCTCCTTTATATGATTTTTGCAAGTATTTAGCATTATCTTAATGAAGTTTTGTTAAGGGAATTATTTATTAACTTGATACTCTCCTTGATTCACACAGCGAACTCCCACAAAAGCAATCAATTGGGCTTCTGAATGCAAATCAATAGTAAACATTTAAAGGGATATTTTTCCTTTGATGCTCATAGGAAACTCCCATGGAACAATAATTAGAAATGCACAAGGGCTTATTTTGTTAAAAATCATGCAAGATAAAGACAACTTTTTACTACATCCGTTTTGGTGTTGGTTTAAGGTTCTGTTTTTAAGCTCATTCACATTATGCATTACTGAAAATTAACCTGGACTCTGCTTAAGCTTCCTCACAGGATATAATCTCATCTCTGACTGGCATTACCAAGTAATTCTACTTTTTTTTTTTGAAAATGTATTTATTCTGGAATCACTACTCGCTTCATAAAACAGAGTACCTGTTAAGGCGTTTAAACAAGACCTTTATTCTGAAATAAAGCGTCCATACAGGAGAATGTTTTGTAGTTTGTCTTGTAATCGCTGTGTCAATTACTTTCCTCATTTAGATATGTCCTAAGGTTAGCTGAGCAGAATTTTAAACTCACATTAGCAGAAAGCCAGGTTTTATTGTTTTATTAAGGTTTACAAGCCAATCACTTCCTGGTTCTTAGTAAATTTACAGCCCAACATTCAACAGACTGTAAATTGTTAAATAGAACTACATTAACCAGCTCCTGGATTGAGCTATTTTATTGTTTGGGAGGCAATTTTATTTTGTCCTGGAGCTGATTTTTTTTTTCCCCAAGGACAATGCATTGAAGCCACTGGAACTGAGAATTAAAAGAATCCTTGTATCTGTCAATAAGGTTGTGCAAATGTTGATGCCTTATGGAGGCAAACTTTTGTTAGAAATGTTGTCATACACTAAAAAGAAATAATATCTTAGAAACTTAAAAAGCATTCCAATTTTCCAGAGCACTTTGATTCAAGAGACATCAAATCACTTTGCACTTTTTCTTGATCCCAACACAATGCTGATAAATTGTGACTATAATCCTGTGACCACAAACAATTATCTGTCATGACAGAAACATTCTAAACAGCAAAGGACAGACAGCTGCTCATCACCATGGCAGAAGGTTTGAGACAAAGGGCATTTATTTGACAATAAATTTATTCAGCTAGGAGAAGAGAAGGCTCCAGGGAGACCTTATTGTGGTCTTTGTACCTAAAGGAAGCTTGTAGGAAAGATGGGAAAAAACTTTTTAGCAAGGCCTGTTGCAATAGGACAAGGGGTGATGGTTTTAAACTAAAAGAGGATCAATTTAGATTGGAAATAAGGAAGATTTTTTTTTTTTTTCCCCAAAATGAGAGTAGTGAAACACAGGTACAAGTTGCCCAGAGAAGTGGTAGATGTCCAATACCTAGAAATGTTCAAGGGCAGGTTGGATGGGGCTTTGAGCAACCTGGTGTAGTTGAAGATGTCCCTGCTCATTGCAGGGGGGTTGGACTAAATGATCCCTAAATGCCCCTTCCAAACCGAACTCCTCTATGATTTTCCTGGCAAATGAAGGTGCAGACAGACACACACAAAAGAGCTTGTGTAAGAGAGCATTTATATTCTCTTGGGATCAGGATCACCAATGAACTATGCCTCACCTTAGACTGTCACAACCCACAATCCCTTTTTCCTTCCTCTGTGGCACAGAACAATTTGCTGTCTAAGACCATTTGGAAAATTTTATTGAACTTTGGCCAACGAAGAAACTTATTTATCACCCTGACCTTCCTTGTTGCCTTCCTGTAACACATTATGTTTACGGTACGTACTATTGATCCTAAGCTTTCTAAAGAGTTCTCAGAACCAACTTCTGCCCACACAGAGGAAATGTCACAGGACAGATTTTCTCTGTACCCTCCTGGAATAAACAGCATATTTATGACCAACAGCTTGCAGAACCTAAATGGACAGATTCTGACTCTTACCTGACTCTGTCAGTATAAGAATTTTCTGGGTATATCAACCACATCTCTTTGTTTTAATGGCATGTTTCACCATTGTGGTAGATGTGGAAGTACTCCTCTTTGGCAACTGGAAGTTACCATGTTTAGAGAGATCCTTTGCCTTTGTTCTACAGAGAAAAGCAAGTGTTTCATGGCATTGAGTCCTTACTTTAGTGGATGTTCTCTTTCAAGGATTATTGATCTGTTAGAAATTTCCAGCTGATGGTGAAGAAGGCAGAGATTGTAATGTGGGAAGATGGGAATACATTGGAGAATTCCTGTTTGTATTATGAGCCCCTGTACTTTTTTCTGAACCATGACTCTCAGAATATAAACTAAGAAGCTATTCAGGACAGAAAAAAAAATCCTCTTTTTAAGTCTGAACAAAAGTGATGGGAATTTCTTTTACTAATTTCTATCATTCTCTGTATGACTGTGCATATTACATATGGCATTACATCCGAGAAATCAATTAGCAGTGAGGAAAAAGGTATACAACATCTCAGAAGCAGATATATCCATGAAAAGAAGGAAAAGGAAGCAAACTTGACTGGTCAGCTTACAGTCCTATTTCTGGATTCTATAACCAGAAGCACTGAGAGAAATTTTCTAACAGAAAGACTTCTCATCAAAACACTCCAGACAAAGACTGAGGATGACAGGCTTCCTGGTTCTTATAGCTCTACATCATCTTGCCAGGTGGACAACAGGAGACTGTATTGCATGTATTAAAATTACAAGGCATGCCAAGTATAGAAATGGTTCCCTATTTAGCAGTTGTTGTGTTACAGAATGTACAATAGACAAAAGTTATTTCACAGTGTGCTTTTCTCAAACTCAAATTGAAAAACTTTCCCAAAGTCAAGCTTTTCCTTTTTCTTACTCACAGTAAACACCAATGCAGAACCTTCTCAAAAGAAAAGCTTCACTGACTGCAACAGTTGGAAATTAAACAAATAATGTCACGTTTTGAAAAGGGACATTTCCAATCCTGTCAAATTCAATTGTCTTTGTTACTTCCTGGGCTTTTATCCCTCTGGCTAAGGGAGTCCCCCAGGCTCAGCAGGGGACAAAGGCAAGGTGCTCATGGTCAAGCACTGCCATTGTGCTGACAACTCTCGGGTGACAAATGAATGGCTTATCTTAAGCATCCTTTCCTTGGGAGGTTGGCTGTGTGCGTGGCTCCTCTTCTAGGAGGCCTCAATCAGGTTAAATCAACATATTCTTAGAATTAACATATCTAGCTCAACATAAGGTGTTCCTACATTATTAGAATAGTTCAGTAGATAACTCTGCTTTCTGTAGTGAAAAAACAGACTTCTACAGTGTAAATGCCAGAGGGGGTGCACTCCTGATCTAAGCACACCCATGTTCCTGGGACCCATCCATGAAATAGCAAAGAAAGACCACTTAAGATAGCGCAGGTAAACAGGCTGTGGCTTCCAGTTTACTGCATGCTTTGGCTAGGATTTCAATAATTTTGATTCCACCTGCCCTCTTCGACTCCCAAGATATGATTTTCATATATCTGTATACAAATGTGTGTGTAAATTGGTATTACAAACACACAAAGGTTGTGTCGAAAGCTGTCATGCTGGTTTTGTAAGAGTATATTTTGAAAGTAATTGTTTTCTCTTTCACATCCTAGGAAAGAAAAAATATACATACATATGTGAGTCAACATTGTGGAATATTAGCACAATTCAGCTGCTCCCTATCACCCATTTGTTACTTGTTTCAAGGAAAGATAAATTAAGAGATCTTTGGATGTATCTTGAAAAGAAAAACATAAATATTTAACCAAAAAATATACCTGCAACGATACTGTGTGGTAACTGTGGATTTTGGTTCTGAAGTTCTTAGTCATTTCATACTGCAAGATACTCCTGACAAAGTGTGTATCCCAACTGTGGCGGCAATTCTCAATTTTTTAGTAATCTGTTAGTGGGGAAGAGTCTATTTCTAGCCTGATTTCGTATCCTTGCCGATGACATTAGATATATTCTCCAAAATACACCGATAAATATTAGAACGTAATTTATTTTATCCGAACAGAAATACAAATGAAACGTGGATAATTTAGAACTAACTTCTGTTTTCCCAGAAGCAGGCTGATTTTTGTTTTAGCATTTTTCTCTCTGAGATCTTGCCTTGTTGTAAGACTCCACAAGATCGGGGTCTTTGCCCTGCCTCTCCCTTTTCTTTTACGGTGTGACTGCCTTATACAAAGTGATATTTGTGTGCCAGGAGGTAACATATTTATGTAGCAGTCACCCAGACCTGACAAGTACTGTAGTGTATTTCTTTTGAAAATTGCCCAGGGTGGGGTTACTTCGCCTACTTTGACAAATTCTACACGCACTATCCACATTAGCTGTCACATCTACCTTGGGTTCATCAGCAGCTTCTTACCGATGCTGTTGTTCTCCAACCTAAATCCAGTATGGGGGGAGCACGGAAACACACAAACAAACCCATCTTAGCAATCATTTTAAAAACAAAGCCTGAAACAATGACACTGCACAATAGCCTTGGGTGATTCTTTATGTATCTATATATATAGTTGTGTTCTAATCCTTCAGAGAACAGAAAGAGGAGCTTTGAAAAGGTGCTAATAGAGCATGAATTTGCAGCAGTGTAGTTCACAGCTAACTAAGCACACTCCCACGTCAAGCTCGGGCTGGGGAAAAAATGAGGGCATCACCGAAGTGAATTAAAACCCATGCAAACAGTCCCAGCAGCAACCAGGGCAGCAGCAGCTTATAAGATCAGCCTCGTTTGGCAGGATGCCCATCATACCATGACCTAAGGGGCCAGGGCAGGAGGATATCGTACGCCTTGCGAAGAGAGGATGGGGTGGGCTGCCAGGGACAGGGATGGAAGCAAAACAAACATCTTTAAAGCCTATGTTGAATTAACTTGTTTTGCAGAACACTGACAGCAAACTTTCAGGTCTTTTAAATGTGTCTGGAGAGTTGTTCTGTGATTTATTTTACACTGTAGAAAAATATTCTCTCTGGATCAGCCGCCCTTCTGGGAGAGATTACTATCGCAGTGCCCCTCCTCCTGCCTGGGGGAATTGTCCCCTCAAATCACCCAGAGATGCTCATGTGCCTTCTCCAAATGTGGCCATGGTTCCATGACACTCTAATCCGATCTAAGCTGGGGCTGCCACAGTCCCTCCTTCCCCAGCTGCTGCCCTTTCCTGCGCCAGCAAGGATGCTCCAGCCTCACACTGAAGCGATTCAGAAAAGCCAGAACTAACTTGAAAAACTGTAACACTTCCCCGTTAGTTCAGCTCCCCGTGGAGTCAAACAAGCACGAGCAAGAGATGGGGTGGGGAATGTACGTGATTCAAAGCCAGGCTGCAACAGCTCTAGTTTGGATCAGCTTAAACCATCTTGGAACCGCTCTCCGGTTGACCTACCCAACACCTGCTATTTAAACTGCTGGCGATGATCTAGTTCTTTCTGCCTGGCCCAAGTTTGGGACTAGTCCTAAAAAGAGCTCCTCTATGGGATCAAAAGGGGTGGGCAGCCTCCCTTGCTAGGAGCAGCCCTTTCCTCAGAGACGTCGGTGTGTAGGGTTTTGCAGAAATGGCCTTTTGTGATCCATGAAGCCTACAGGGAGTTCCTGCATTCCTGTGGCAGGACAGGCACTGATGAGACACTTGACTGTGCTAAGTTTGGAGAAGTTGCTCCCAGGGTCAAAGCCAAGCTCCCAAGCATCCCAACAGCTAGGACACTCTGGGAAGCCAGGACAAACTACCAGAATCCAAACCTAACATGACAGAGGATTTGAATGCAAGGAGATGCCAAGGAAAGATGGTAAGGGAAATGACACATCAAAGTCTCTCTGGACTGAAAACTGAAATAATTTAGTCTCCTTTCTGAAGTTTAGCAGGTTTCTTATCAGATCCTGAGCAGCAAGGCAGTAAGCAAAGTAACTTGGTACTCTGACATGTTTGCACACATCGTCACATCTGATGTGTGCATGCTGGCACAGAGATGGGGGAGAACATGCAATAGCAAACAGCAAACATGTAATTAAGACAGTACAACTATTTCCAAAGGCCACCTGCTTCTTTATAGCAGTAGATGTAGAATAGTTTAGAGCCAAAATTCTGGAGGGTAAAATCAAGGATACACAAATTAGCCAGTAGAGAGGGAGAATATCCCACAAGATATACCTTGTGTCTTTACTTGAAAGGTGAGTTTAATTGGCAACTCTTCACGGTCCTTCCTCATAACCTTGGGTTCACAAGTATTTAGTTCTGCTGTACCCACATATATCTGTAAAGAGTATATTTTGCAAAGTATCGTAATGACAGATGCAGTAGGAACTGGAGTTGTTCAGACAGCAAAGCATGAGGATTGTATAAAGTCATCAAGAGAGGAAAAAAACCCTAAGTTTGAGGAATGAGAGAGGATGGACTGAGAAAAGACCTTGAGGTTCTGAAGAAACAAAGTGAGAAAGCAGTTAAGTCAGAAGAAAACAGAGAGACACTCTTTTAGATGCCAGACTTGGTACTGGGAAGCAAGTCTATACCTACAAGTTCCCAGCCTGTGACATTTCACTCACAGCAGTGCATCTAAATGGCTGAGTGATGTGGCCTGGGAAAGGAGCAGGAGTAACATTTCTCAGTTTTCAAATTGCATGACACAGGAAAACACCAGAATAGCATGAAAATACTTCAATGCTTGCTGGGGGCAGTGAGGAGGGAAGTGAAGAAAAACCATTTATATTGATAAGTTCAGTAAGGCAAAAATTCTAACCTATATACTTGCAAAACTGTTTATTGGATTGAAGACACTAGAACTAAAATTCCTTTTTTTTTTTTTTAATAAGGAAAACAGTTTATTGTCAAATACCCAGTTGTTTATTGCCAATTGCTTTATTGTCAGATGCCAATTTATACCCTACATGTCTTTGGGTTGAGGGCACTGCCCTATTCAGGAGGTAATCCTGTGGCCAGCAGAGAACTGTTTCTTAGGTGCACTTCATTTGTAACATAATGGAGATTTGCGTGTTCTGTCATAAGGGGAAGCTCCAAACTTTAGCAACACTCAGACAAGAACGTTATCAGGCCTCGCCAAACCCCTGCTCCCAAAATGAGTTCTGCCTTTTCACTGATTCTCAGAAGAAATATAAAGATCTTCTCTGCCAGTTGCAGATGTGTTCTATTTTTTCCCTACATCAGAGCTTCTGAATCACCCTTAATAATAAGCGAAGGCTATTCATGCCAAATGGGGAAGTTCTCACTCACTATGTGATGATAAAGCGTTTCATCCACTTGCAAAAAAAAATAAGAAAACACTATGAACAGAACTGCAACATCACATCATCTGCACTTTGCTGAATGTTCACAGAACAACACTGGAAGTCATTGAAGTGTCAGTGATTTCATCATGTGTCAGGCCTCCCACTAATAAATGATTCATCTTTCTCAGTACTGACACCTCAAAGAAAGGACAAAAAAGAAATTAATAAACTTTAAAGTGAGAAGTACTGCACTGATATCATACTTCCCAAGTAAACAGAAGCTAATGCACACACAAAGAATGCACGCATCACTAGAATTTAACCTTCCACTTATCTGAAGTGTACTTTTAAGTATTAAAAGTGAATCTCTTACAGAAAGAAAAAGTATCATGGAATTCCATGGTTATCATACCACAAATGGAACAGAAATTGTTCAGTTTACAAACATGAAATTTCACAAAACACATCCCTGCCTTTGTGTACTGAAACTGGACTTGGGAAGAATTCTTTCCTGGTTTACATATAAGTGGTTAATGGTATCTTGGTGATAATAAGCCTGTCCTAACTTCTGAGTTCTTTTACAATTGTAAAAGAAATCTAGTTTCTCTTGAAGGCGTTGAGCAACTCGCATTTGACTCCAATGGAAATGGGACAGGAAGGAAATTTGTCATCTTAATTGGAATTTACATAGTCATTATTTGATGTTTCTTAAAGCCAGAACATCTTCCATTGATGACAGTAGCTCTACTGGATGAACAGGACTAACTAGTAATCCAAACTTACTTCTCCCGGAAGGTATGAACTTAAATACAGACTCAAATCAGGCAATGCACTTAGTAAGGTACTACCATATTTGCTTGGCTTGCTATGGCACTGAAGTTTGTGTAGTCACACACTGAGTTTCCAGGCTTTTTTTTTTTTCCTATTTCAACAAAATGCAGTAGAGATATAGAGATTTTAAATTCCTGCTTTTTTTTTTTTTTTTGTAAAAAATAGATAGTTATGAGATGAAAGAGATTCTAAAAGTGTCCTAGCCAAAAAAAAACCCACCATAACATGAATTTTAACCTTATGAAGCATTAAAGAATCCACATGGGAGAGAGACCTAACAAATGACCCCAACTGTAGGAAAGAAGAGACAATTGTAATTCACTATGAAACCATGAGACACTGACTTAGGGAAAATCGGGCTTTGCTGGTTCTGCCACTAATGGAGTTCCTTTGACTGTAGGAGCTTTTTTCCCCTTGTCAAAACAGCATCTATTATAAACAAAACACTTCAATCAGTAGACTCAAAGCTGGAGTAGCATACAGATACAGAATTTATCCCACTTGATTCCTCTCCTGGAGCGGGGAAAAGAATTAAATTAAGATGACAAAGTTTGTACTTGGACTTGGAGACCCATTCTCAGCAGAAATAATTAGGCTGGTAGGAAAATTGCTGGGGACAGAAAAAAGCCACAAGCCCCTGAGGTCTCATGTCCTACCTAAGCAGGTACTAATTTCTTTGTCTCTGAATATGTATCCAGAGTTAGCAATATGATGAACAGAGTTCTTAAAAGCAGTAATATACAAAAGCAAATTATTCTTTGCTGTTTCCCCCACCTCTGTTCTGATAGAATTAATTTGGTCATCCTGGGTAAAGATGATGTCCAGTCTCTCCATCAGTTTGATTTAGTATGACCTCTTCACTGTCAGCAGAGGAATGTAAAAGACAGCAGTGAACATTTGTATGTAGGCAAATTTACATGGCTGTGGGGCAGGACGCCTGCATGATCAAAACCCAAAGAAAATATTAAACACTTAAAACACTTTACCATGAAATCATTTTCTTCCCTTTCCCCCACCCTCCCCCCATGTTAAATCAGGTAGAAAAGTGTGATAATATTAGGGCTTAATCCAATTTAAATAAATTATTTTCTTGTAAATGTTAAAACAATCATTATATGCATCATTTACCCCCTCTTCTGCCCGTAGTCTTAAATTATGCTCCATTATATCCAGATGGAAAAAATATGTAGAAATGTTTCCTAAGTATCAGAAATTTTGGTTTTGATTACATTCAGAGGTAAAAGTCATTAAGGACTCCTAGCAAAAAATAAAAAACAATCTTAAAAAGCATTATGGGATTTTGTGTAGCAAACTTAATTAAGAAATTTCTTTGCTAGGTTACCAACAATATTTTATTACAAGCTTAAGGTATAAGATCGTTATAGTTCTCTGTCGTGCTTGGCAACAGAGACAGAACACATGCAAAGAACAATCTTGTTCCTACAATTAATTACAAATGTACAAATGAGTGATATATCAGACCCTGTCTGCACTGCACAGTCGTGCATTTATAACCACTTCACCATACCCAGTTATTAAATTCATGCTTTGCATCTACAGAAGCTTGATACCACATCACAGCCACGGGTAGTTATGTTTATTCATGCACAGCTACCACCAGCCAGAACTGCATGTACGTGTCAGTCCATTTTAGCAAAACCTACATCAAATAACCAGTAGTGCAGGTCTCTTCAGCTAGTTTTTTGGTTTTTTTTTTTTCCTTTTTGAAGTGGCCTGGAAGGCTGGAAGCAAGATAGGAGACGCAAGCCAGAAATGCATTGGTGGGTAAGGGCAGGTGGTGACAGCTAGCAGGCTGTGGTGACAATGGTCCAACCTGGAATTGCTTAGCAACCCATCCTGTTTATCTCGCACATCCTTACTGTCCTAAAAGGGGCCAGAGAGGTGAGAAATGCTCTCCCCTCTGGCAAGGTGGGGCCTGACACTTCTAGTAGTCCCTAGCTACAGGTAGGGATTTCTACAGCACACAGGACAACGAGCAATGAGACACTGATGAGTTCTCCTTAGTAGGGAAGTCCATCCTAAACTCTCCCTTTCAAAATTTCAGTCCATCCAGCTGGGTTACTGGGTCACAGTGGGATGCCCAGTCTGGGTCTCCAACAAGGATGGAATACAGATAGCTACAGAAGAAAGACCAGTTCAAAGGGTGTCCATTTCAAGACTGAGCCAAATCAATGACTACAAGGACATTGGCACCTACACACACTTGTCCTTGTAGACACAGATATAACCACATGGCTCAAGGCTTGTACCACTGATCTCACAGGCAGGATTTAAAAATCACCACTCCTGCTGCTCTCTTCCAAGGCCAGCAAAGGATATTTTGCTTTAACCTCAAGCCTTCAGTTCATACTTCTCCCAAGGAACATTTGTTTCATTCAGCTGTCCAAAGCCAGTCCTTGCCATGAGACTGAATAATACGTCTCACTGAGAAGTGTGTCAACATCCCAAACCACTGCAGCTCTGAGCACGTAACTCACTAGACAGTTTTACTGGTTTATAGAGAGAATTCCAGTCTTTGACTCATTGGCCAGTAAGTGTGTTCCCACGCCGTTCCCTCATCCAGACAATTCCCTCATCCTGAACTGTTTGCTAAAAAAGCCTGAGATTATTTGTGTTATGCTCCATGCAGAGAAACTACAACATACAAACATATAATCATGCAGTGATGAGATGCTCTAGTTCCAAAAGCCATAAATTCTAAACAAGATTATCTTGGTTTTAAAATTCATCTTCCCAAGTTCACAAGATGAGCCATCTCATGGCCCAGATAGGCAAGATGACACATTACAGTTTATGTAACCATATATAAGGCACGCACTTACTAGAAAGGGCTACTAGGGTTGTTGCCCACACTTTTTGTGACAGCTGCAGGCGTCACATTCTCCCGTCAACTGATGGGAGAATGGTACAGGAACTCAATATGACAAACATATTTTTAATTTACTGGCATTTTAATTAATGAAGAGAACTGACAGGGTACATGTATGCTGCAAAGCTGGCTAAACTGCCTTGGGTACTAGAGGCAGACTTGGCTTTCTGCATTAATTTACCATCACAGATTAATTTACCATCTAAGGATAAACAATCATGCTTTTCAGTAGGATAAATGAGCATATCCAGACCTCTCTACTACATCAGCTAGACTGCCAGAGCCACTCAGATTGGCTTCTTCAAAGTTAGCTTTGGTTCCCCTGCAATCTGCAATACAGATCTAACCTCTGTTTATCAGAAATGCCACAGGTAGAGCAACTCCCACACCACTGTCTCGCCTGTAGAGATGCAGGGAGAGATGACTGCAGTAGATGTGGCAGAGTTCAGCTGGAAGAGGGAAGAAAGGCGGCTCCAGGATGCTGCCCACTGGTCCACAGAGATGCATGTGTACTTCTGATCCTGGGGAAGCAATAACCTGATCAGTGCTCTACCCTGCTCTCTTGGCAACACACAGGCTTCAAAAAACATTTTTCCATTGTGTCCAGATATTCACTTTAATAAGCAAACTTTAATAAAACAAACAACTTCCCCCCCAAAAAAAAGGCCAAGTCCTCTCGCACAGCATTCCTCACAAGCCAGTTATGGAGAACCACTCTCCTGGGCCAGTGAGCAATCTCTTCCCAGGCCAGGCACTGAGCAGGAACGGAGCCCACTGCAGCTGCTAGGCAGGAAGGGCTGGGCCCACTGGGGCTTTGAAGTAAAACAAACAGCTTGTTTGGCAGATAGCTGCTTCTTCATGGGCTGGTCAGCAGCAGGGATCGTGGAAGCTGGCGATGTGCTGTGTCCACATCACTGGAGGCAAATCTTAAGTTGTACCCAAATCCCTTAAGAAACACAATGATATGACTGACATTTGGTTGGGCTATCCTTTCTCTGGTTTTATTGTTGTTGCTGGTATTTTAAATCTAATTCAGCTTTTGCCATGACTCACTCAAACACAATATCCTTAATCTACAAACACTCAAGGATGATAATTCAGCTTTATTATCCATATTCCCTGAGCTCGCATTTCATGAAGCATAAGCACACTCAAGACAGAATGGTTTCTAAAATAGCCAGGCATGTATATTTCCATGTTCTCTCCTGGAAAGCAGTTCAAAAACAAAGGTCCTTGTAACACTTAAAATTGCTAACCTGAACCTCTTGATAGCAGCAGGCAATATCTTCTGAAACAGCTGGGGTTTTGTCTTAGCCTCTCACACCATGCTACTACATACCATCAACTGTGTTTATACAGGCACCGCAGCGTCAGAAGACATAGCATGAACCAAACAGAGCACAAATTCCATCTCACATCAGCAGAAGACTTTGTGCATCTAAAGCCAGCACATATTACAAATTCAATAAAACCAGAGACCACCACTGCAGTTATAACTGTCTATCACAAAAGCTATTCCTATGAACAAGCGGGCTGTTCTCATGCCTTATTTCCTACACTCTGCTCTTCGTTTAATGGTTTCAGGGTGTTGTCCCTGTGCAGTGCTGGGAATATCTCAAAAACTGGTAAAAAAATCAAAAGGAAGTGAGAGCATCCAGCACCCTACAGGAGCACGCCTTTTCTATACTGTTATTAAACACTAAATTGTCTGATAACCTTAAGACTACAGCAGTAATTTGCTGCTTCTGTTCTTTCAGTAGGAGACACCACTATGTGTGTGTTACTTGATTAGTCATAAACATGGCCTTTTATTAAAAACACAGCTTCATCTGTACTTAAAGTTAATTCTGCTTGGCTGTAATACAAATGATGTTTCAAACGTGTGAAATTTATGGTCAGTTAGAAGGAAAAATGATGGCTAAACTTTGGCTAGTAAATTGGATGCCAGCAGTACTGACACTGCCAGCACTGGAGCCAACTCGAGGCCTTCACTACTTTTCCACAGTACTCAGACCTGGAACCAGCTCTGGGTAACTGAGCTGGTTTTCTCTTTTTTCCAACAGGAAACCTGAGCGTGTCCTGTGCTCGAGAGGAGCATCATTACTGTCTAAAAAGATGGGCTCCAGCACGCAACATCTCAGAGTCATGTGTAATCTCTCTCTCTTCACAAATTAAGCCACCTCAAATAAGACAACTTTATTTCTTTCCTGGGAAGGCCTTGATGTTGCCTGCTGCTGAGGCAAATGGCCCTGGAAGACAGGCTCTGCCCAGACAGCTGGTGCGCAGACAGGAAAGGCAGACACGCAAATAACAGGTTTGTGGGCTGGTGGTGGCTGAACTGGGAGTCTCCAGAGCCTCTGGTCCACCCTGGAGCACCAAAATCTGTGCTGCCTCCTCCCTTCCTCCTCCAAAAATCACCAGACTCAACTTCTACAGCAAAGCTAGTTCTTGCCCCTTTCCATCTACCTATTCCCTGTCTGTTTCCCCAGTCCTTCTCCCCTCTCACAACCCCTCTGACTCTGCATTCACTCCAGTCCCACTCTCCACCTTCCCCTCTCAATTCCACCCCCATTTCCCATTCCATGGAATGGTGACAAGGCAGTCACCTTTCCCTGCCCTGCTCCAGCAATGTCCCATGTCTCTTTTGGCAACAGAGAGAGCCTCCCCTTGCCCATCTACTCAACGTTGCCCCTTGATCACAACCTTGCCTGCACTGATCACCAGCCTGATCTTTCCCGTGGCTCAGAGTAAGCACCATGCTCTTCATGACGCAGGGAGAAGAGATGGGAAGAAGAAAGACAGACTTTTGAATGAGCACAGAGAAGGAAAAAGGAGAGGAGGAAGAAGGTCAAACCACCCTCTCTTCCTTCCCTTAAGGCATTCCTGTCCCCCTTCTTCCTCATAGAGCTCTTGTTTAAGTGTAAAAGCATCTTACTTCAACGTAATTAAGTTGTTAAAACTACAAACTCAACTCAAATTGTTCACATTTAAGCAAAATTACAGTTTGTGCAGCAACTTGCACCAAAACTAAATCAGAAGTTCATGGCAATTTGGTATTTTTTGTTCAAGCTTGTGTACTTTTGAGGATTTTGTTTCAGCTTGTGTGCCTCAAGGGTTACTATCCCACAGTCCTATGTCGTCACAGGCGAAGGGCAACAGAGCAAAGTGCAGTAAATGCTGAACAATGTGGCAAGGACAAGCAACTGCACATTGCCAGCTGTAAAAAGGAGTGAAATAAAATTCAAAGGAAAGAAAAGCTGACATAGTACTAAATTCAACAGAGAAAAGGCAGACAAAGAGCCAAATTAAGAGATTTGCGGTGATTTTTCTGCTATGCTTGCACTGAGAACATCATGACAGTCCACAAGTGATATGTTTCTCAGTTTTGTGAGCTAAAGGAATATATTAGTTCCATTTTACAGACTGTAAATTGAGGTAGTCAGGAATTAAAATCTGAAGAGTCTCAAAGTACCTAAAACCCAAGTCTCGCTAGAACTAAGCACTGCATATTCTGTGAGTGTTCAAAGGATGCAGCTTCCAGCAGCCTTTGGTGCAGATGCACATGTGCTGTCCTAAGAGAACCCATAAAATGAGGAACATAATGCAAGAGCTACAACAGGAACACTTTAGCAACCACAGACATATTTATTTCCCCATCTCCTCTTCTACGTTTTCAAGTGGGAGAACAAAGTATCCTGCACACTAGGAGGTCTTGATCAAAGAGCTATGATGGTCACAAGTCACAACTCATCACCCACCTGACAACTGTAGCTATTTATGTACAAATTAGTAGTGCTGACCACTATTAAAAGATTGATGTAAATGGCTTACCCAGCATCACACTCCTTGGCAGAGGATCAACTTTTCCAAAGCAACATTCAGCTGCCTTAAAAATGAGATTATGTCTTCCCTTCTTACATTCACAGGAACACAGGAGGGTAAGAGTTCAACAGACAACATTCCCTCCTTCAACATGTACTTTAATTCACCTCCAGAGCAGACTTGCTTCATACACTGAATAAAACCCTATCATCCTATGGAGGTGGAGGGAAAGGTATGTAGCCTATTTTAAGATTATTACAGAGGAATATATAGATGTATGGATGGAATTAAGATTGCGTAAGCATTTCCCCAATTCTGGCATTTTGTAACTTTTCAGTGTTTAACTTAGCCACTTTAATATCCTTTCACTCTGACCATCTGTGCAGTGTCTGTCTGCACGTGTATGTATGGCAGCTTCAAGGACCCTGGAGATGCTAGGCACCACGTCTCCATTACTCAGAGGACTTTAAATAAACCACATGCACAAACCTGTGGTGCGTGAATCCAGCCTCTCTGTGCATGGGATACACAATCCACTACACATGAAGAGGTTACCTGCACGATGGAATCTGCTGTTGGGAAACCCTTAGACCCACATGCAAAGGCAGCACCTTGCATGTACACCAGCTTATTGTGTTGCACCGTCATTATGTTTGAATTTTATGCACATGTTTAACAAACATGTTACATTTACGCATATCTTTAATGTCTGAAAAAAACGTTGTGAGGAAGTGGCCGAACTGATACCCAGCAACTGGCTACTCACATCTCCATTTCCCCATGGGAACAAATAAAAGGAAGTCCTACTTCCCTCTTCCCCAGGGGATCCATTCGCAGAAGTAGGTGTTTTTCTCTTAGACATGTATTGCAATGATATCTTTCATGTTCTACTCCACTATTACTGTAATGTGTTATGGGGCTTTAAAGGCCACAGCAAAAGAGTAAGGCAGAACATGAATACAGGACAGACAGGATACAGACAGACACATGACAGAACGTGGGAGGGAACCCCAGTTAGGAAATGTGGAAACCGGAATATCGGGTCCGGACAGCAACTCAAGTCAGTGGCAAGGTATCTCTAGGCAGAGACCTCTCTCTGACGGTCTCCACATCCCTTTTGCCTGCTGCAAAAATCGTATGCATGTGGTAAAGTTCTGTCTTCTCAAACACAAAACAAAATGGGCTATACATAAGTGATGTCATCATTTGTGGCATAAAAACCTTATCTAGAGGAACATATCTTGATTTTACAAACCTGGGAGGCCATTTTTAAAGTCTCTTTACCTACTCCATCAAGCTTCCAGAAGACATTCAAATCTCAAAAAAAAACCCTGGAATGCCCCATGCATTACTGCATCTCTGCAGATGGCCAAGCTGATTCTAGGCTAGAAGCATGTTCTGTACCCAGCAGGGCAAAGCTACCAACCCTCTCCCACCCTCATCCTGATCAGGGCACAAAACATTCTGTTTTTATCCACACAAGAGATAAGATCTTAGGATTCAAAGCTGCATCCTTTCAGATGCAGAAAAATTGTTCAACACTAGAGAACTTAATCTTATCTTTTCTGAGGCAGGGTAATTCAGGTAAATACAACACAGTTGAAGAAAAGGTATCCAGAAGTTGTTTTTATGAACTAGTACACAGCCATCTGTCCATAAACAATCACAGCCTGCCCCCAAGACAGGGCTCCTTAATGGCTAAACTTGTCTGGCATCACGCCCTTTGTTTGCTGACTAGTGAATTATGGCTCATGAATTCACCCCATGCTCTTTCTGCCTTCCTGTACTGCTTGTGCCTGTTGTTTTATCTGTTTGACCAAAAAGAAGAAATAACAACAAATAAACTTAAATGGTTGTGCTTTGGTTTACAGTAAATCCTCATTATCCTTAAGAATTAAACATTCTTTATTCTTTTGACCAGCACCCATACCAGGACCTTCCACACTAGCTTATTAAAAATCATGCCCCAGAACTCTGAATACACCACAATCCAATCTGCATACACACTTGCGTTGGAAAGTGTCAAAAGCAGTAGTCCCTGACTGAAAAAAAAAGGGAAAAAAAAGTTCAGTCACATGTAAATCAGAAGGGATAAACATTCTTTTCCTGTAATCTCAAAGGGATTTTATCTTCATTGAGATGTGAACTAGGCAAGTTCTATGAAAGCTCTAGTAGTTGGAGAAGTACCACCAAGGTTCCCTCTTAATGAAATTCCCTCTCACTTTTCACTGAATTGTGTGCTAGAAGATATATCTTATATGCTAGAAAGTGACCATATTTCACCTCTTGTTCAGAAATAACCACACCTAGGATGTTTAGTACACACAAGTCTAAAAGCCCAATGCATAAAATGTATTACACTCATGCAAAGAATTAATCTACTGCCCCAGGAAAAACCCTAAACTACACAAAACAAAAAATCCCCCCCTGCCCCCCAAAAAACCTCAAACAAACAAACAAAGCTTTTTGAACAATAGTATTATACATCAGACCACTGAGCCTGTTCAGGCCTCTGCAAGTTATTGGAAAGGTTGATGCTGGACAGCGATTAAAAACTAACTGTAGAACACATAAATCCAGTTTGAGGGCTCCTTTATAAATGTGTGCAATTCCTTTAAAAGGATTACTTACAATGACAAATGAATGAGAGGAAAGCAAGGAAACTCTGCCATGCTAATGTTAGTCACTTCTCAAATATCTTCAAGGTAAATTATAGTTGGAAATGACCAGGATGAAATTCACTATAAAATTAGGGGGGAAAAAAAAAAAAAAGGAAATCAAATATAATGGCAAACACTGACATCCGCAGCAGTTAACCTGAGACACTAAGTGCAATTGTACCAGCATTTAATTAATTTTGTAAACCAGTTCAGCATCAGTATCTAAAAGGTCAGTGTCCAAAATGCACACAAGCTAGAACTGAAAGGCAAGATCCACCGTGGGCACACGATACTCAGCATGTACATAATACAATGCCCTGTGTAACAGAACACAAATGTAAATAGAGTCACGGATCTATGGGAAAGGTTTCTGCCACCCAGCCTCCAGGAAAAGAAAATTCATTAGTTTGCACTGACAGTAAGCACTTGTTCAACACATGGCACAAAAGCCAGCAGCAAACAGAGCAACACCAAGACTTTAAAAACATTCAGGAAGTAATCTCCAAAGTAAGGAGAGGAGGAATAGTCCGTTTTGCTACCATATGTTATTTGAGAAAAGCCAAGAACCTTTTGCTCAGTTGTTGACTCAGAAATATGCAAATCTTTGTCTCTTTTGCCTTTCCAAAATGCCTCTTGGAGAATCACAGATTAATCATTATTAATCAAAGAACATCTGAGACAAAAGCGTTTTCTTCCAAGTATGTCTTCATGCCACATAAACACCTTAATAAAAATAAGAGAGAGCACAAAACAAAACAATCCAAGAAATGTGCATATTTCCAATTTAAAGGAACAAAAAACTCTCCTCAGACTTTCACTTAGAAATGATGTACATTTTCCGACAAGAGGCCTCAAGAAAAGGCTTTAAAAGATTAACTTGATCACAAGTAGTATTATCATCAAGGCTTGATGCTGGATGAGGCCAAGCATAGGATTTTTGTACCCCACTTTTTTATTAAACAAGATTAGAAAAAAGTCCTGAAATAATTAGCATTAAGCATGAAGAACTGAGGGGACAACTAAGAAATTATGACATAACTTCATTTTTTCTATTTAGTGTCTTAAACACACTTTGCATTTTTCTGAGGTAAAGGGAGAACAATATGCTCACTTGTCTCCATAAGAAAGGAAGGATGGGCTCAGGATGAAGACAGAAGGCCAGGAACCACTGAGGGAGGCTCAGGCAAGTTCTGTGCCTCCCAAGCTCCTGACTTTGAGCACTGTCACTCAAGAGCCTTGCATAAACAATTTTGCCCCTACAGAGCAGAGATAATACTCCCCAGAAGGGACCTGAACACACAAACTGCATGTGGAAGACAGCGTGAAGTCTCTGAAGTGTTACCTAAGTGCAGGCATTAGCAGAGAGCTCTATCACCTCACAGTTTGCGCCAAGTCCTACAGAAAAGGCGACTGGGTATAGTGATACTTCACCAGGGAGACCATTAATGACTCTCTTTCCTCCTTGTCCCTGGAGGAAATACAGTCACAGAATGTTAAGTGCTTGGAATGGACCTTAAATACCATGTAGTCCCAGCCTCATCATGGGTATGGATAGGTCGCACAAGACCAGATTGCCCAAGGACTTATCCAACCTGGCCTTGTGCACTTCCAGGGTAGGGGGATCCACAACTTCCCTGGGCAACCTTATGACCTGCACAGTAAAAAAATGTCTTCCTAATACCTAAATTTCCCTTCTTTCAATTTGTACCTGTTACTCTCTGACCCTGATGAAGAGCCCCTCTCCAGGTTCCCTGCAGACACTGGAAGGTTGCTATAAGGTCTCCATGACACGTTCTCTTCTCTAGGCTGAACTTTCCAAGCCTGTCTTTTTGGGGAGGTGTTCCAGTCCCCTTGCTAATTCCATGACCCTTCTCTGGGCTTCTCCAACAGCTTCAAGAACTGTGGGGTTTTCGCTGAAGATGCACCTTCCACCTCTCACCTGGTTTCCTCTTATTTTTATTTTTTTTTACCTTAAGAAAAAAATACAAACATTAGTCAGAATGCACAATTTTGCCCTGACACTGGGTCTGCAGGTGAGCCCAGGGCTGCTCCTGGGACACTGCTGGGATTGGAAAGCCACACATTCATCCCCATTCATATATCCCTGAACATCCATCCCTGCACACCCACTCCCACACATCCATGCCTGCACATCCATCCCCATATCCATCCCACACATCCATCCCAACATATCCCTCCCCACACATCCATCCCAACATACCCCTCCCCACACATCCATCCCAACATATCCATCCCCGCACATCCATCCCACACACCCATGCCTGTACATCCATCCCACACCTCCATGCCTGCACATCCATCCCACACATCCATGCCTGCACATCCATCTCACACATCCATGCCTGCACATCCATCCCACACATCCATCCCCACATCCATCTCACACATCCATGCCTGCACATCCGTCCCGCACATCCGTCCCACACCTCCATGCCTGCACATCCATCCCACACCTCCATGCCTGCACATCCATCCCACACATCCATCCCCACATCCATCTCACACATCCATGCCTGCACATCCATCCCACACATCCATCCCCACATCCATCTCACACATCCATGCCTGCACATCCGTCCCGCACATCCGTCCCACACCTCCATGCCTGCNCCCCTCAGCCCACAGACAGGGAGCTTTCCGGCTCAGACACATCAATGCCCGCGCCGCCCCCCGCGGCGCCTGCCTTCCTTCCCGCTCCCGGTCCGCGATTCCCTGGAAACTTCCCCCTCTCCTCCTCCTCGTCCCTCAGTGCCGCCCCCCCCGCGGCGCTCAGTGGTACAGGCTGGCGGGGGGGGGAGACAAGCAGGAGGGGGGAACCAAGGGAGCGAGCCGGGGGGGGGAAAGGACGAGAGTGGCGAAGGGGGTTCGTCGCGCAGCAGCCAATGGGCGGGCGCGCGCGCGGGGCATGCCGGGAGCTNCGACCTCAGGACACCTCGGAGACAACACCGAACACCACCCGCCCGTCTGTCTGTCCGTCCGCCCCTCAGCCCACAGACAGGGAGCTTTCCGGCTCAGACACATCAATGCCCGCGCCGCCCCCCGCGGCGCCTGCCTTCCTTCCCGCTCCCGGTCCGCGATTCCCTGGAAACTTCCCCCTCTCCTCCTCCTCGTCCCTCAGTGCCGCCCCCCCCGCGGCGCTCAGTGGTACAGGCTGGCGGGGGGGGGAGACAAGCAGGAGGGGGGAACCAAGGGAGCGAGCCGGGGGGGGGAAAGGACGAGAGTGGCGAAGGGGGTTCGTCGCGCAGCAGCCAATGGGCGGGCGCGCGCGCGGGGCATGCCGGGAGCTGTAGTTCGCCGCCGCTCGCCATTTTGTGGCGAGGGGGGACTACAAGTTTCCCCGGGAGCACGGACAGTCCTCGGGTTCTGCGCGGCCCAAATGTGGCTTCCAGGTGCTGCCAGCGCGGCGGGGACCCGGTACGTGCCCGAGCCCGGCCGGGGCGCGGCGATGGGGCGGGAGAGAGAGCCGCGGGAGGCGGGGAAGGGAGCAGGGCAGGGCGAGCGCGTNCGGTGCGCGCAGCCCTCGCTGCTGCCGCGGCCGGAGCCGGAGTTGTCCCCGCCGCTTCGCCTCCCCTGCACCAGCGGCACAAACGTGACTTCCAGCGTCCCGGTTATTTATCTTCTCCTCCCGGCCCCTCTCCTCTTCCTCCTCCTCTTCCTCCTCCTCCTCCTCCAAGATGTAACTACGGCTCTGACACTAAGGACCTGCAGATCGCTTAGGCGGCTCGAAAAGAGAAAAGGGGATATCAAGGGCGTCGTTTTTTCTTGTGTTTAGGGGGATATTTTCCAT